>CM029796.1:71978-498137 GCA_017562165.1 Ectropis grisescens
TTGCGGAGTAGGCTCTCTTCTGGCTATCCTAAACAGGTATTTGCCAAAGCAACCATGGCCTGTCAGGATCTGAGTGAGCCTAAAAGAGAGCGCTCCGTGCCTACGGTTAATCCAGTCTTCAATAAGAGGCCGAAAGGCCTCCACTGTACGATGGCCAGCACTGGGCTCTTCAAGCCTTCGCTGCCACTTCTGTATCGTCTCTTGCCGGCCCCGCTTGCGCCATCGTCGAATCACCTCAGGGGGAATATACTCACCCCTGTCTCGTGCATCTGACATCTGGCGATACAAGAGAGCCAGCATTTGTGCGTCGAGGTCCCACGGTGTGGATCCAGCGAGTACACAAGCTGCCTCAAAAGACACTGTTCTGTATCCTCTTATTGCCCTGATAGCCACAAATCTTTGCGGTCTCCGCAAGAGTGCTAGGTTGTGACTATTCTGGGCATCCGCCCATATCGGTGCTCCATAGAGGGCCATTGAACGAATCACTCCAGTATAAAGACGCCGACAGGCAGCCCCTGGACCTCCAGTGTTTGGCAGCAGGCTGCAAAGAGCCGATGCTGCCATTATCAATCTTGGAGACAGTTGTCGGAAGTGTTCCCTAAAACTCCATTGGCTGTCGAGTACGAGCCCTAGGTATTTCATCGTTGACTCGACAGCTATAGAAACTCCTCCTACAACTATCTCTGATCCAGCAGGTGGACCTCTTCGGGGTTTGTGGAAACATAGAGCCTCGGTTTTTCTAGATTGACCGTCAGCCCAAGTCTCCGGATCCGACCTACAACCTGTGCCACTGCAGCAGTGGCAAGAATTGCCGCCTCCCTGTAAGTCTTGCCGCTAGCGGTTACCAGCGTGTCATCCGCGTAGCACGTCATGTTCACGCCTGGCAACGTAGCCCCCCTCAACACCCAGTCATATCCGACGTTCCACAGACACGGTCCGAGAACCGAGCCCTGTGGAACGCCGCACGACATCGTCCACTGACCCCATTCATCCCGTCCTGGATAGATTATCACCCTATCGGAGAGATAATCATCCAGAATGCGAATAGATAGGGTGGCACTTGGTGGTACTTAAGCGCCTCTTTAATACAATTCCAAGGGAGGGTGTTAAAGGCGTTGGCAATATCCAAGGATACCGCCACGACGACCTCTCCCGAGTCTCAGCTTCTTTCGCTGGGGCCTCACACGCAATATAGCATCGATTGTGGACCTGCCCCTGCGGAAGCCGTACTGACATTTGGCCAGATTTGGGCCTACTCTTTCCAGATGTTTTGTCAGACGGGCAACAATAACACGCTCGAAGAGCTTGCTGGCCTCGTCTAACAAAACAATTGGTCTATATCCGGATGGAGAGTCAGCAGGCTTACTCTCCTTGCGCAGTAGCACCATCTTCCCAATTTTCCAGCTTCGTGGAAAGCGACCCTGCTCGAGGCACTTGCTGAGCAGTTCCCTAAATCGAGGCTCGAGGACCTCTAACGCCAGCACCCAGGCCCGTCCGGGAATTCCGTCCGGTCCAGGAGCTTTGTTCTTGGCCCTGAGTCTATGGACCGCTGCAGCAAGCTCACCTTGTGTAACTTCCGGTACCACCTCCTCTATGTTCCCACCAGGACCCGCAGAGGCCATCGCTGGAGCAGTGTGCTCCCTGACTCTGGGAAACAAGGTGGCTACAATATTTTGAAGAATCCGCGGTTCTAGGCTTCGCGTAAGCGGCGGTGCCCATGCGCGGACCTTGTTTCGAACCACCTTGTAAGGCCTTCCCCATGGGTCTCTGTCCAAGGCTTCCAGCCACTCAGCACGAGCAGCATCTTTGGCCTGAGCTATGGCCTTCTGAAAAGAGGTCACTGCAAGTCTGTACGACGCGTACAGTTCAGCCTCCCGGTCTTCATCGCGCTGCCTTCGTCTGCGATGCCTGGTGTATCGACGACGAGCTGCCACACACTCCCGGCGGAGGTGAGCGAGGTCGTCCGACCACCAGTACGCACTACGGCGTTGTGGCAGGCGTTTCACTCGAGGCATAGCAGCATCGCACACTCGCATCATGGCGTCTCTCATGCGTTCCGCTAGAACATCCACTCTCACGTCCTGTGTGGGTGTCGTAATCCAGTCCTCAACGATAGCCGCTTCTATAAAGCTCTCTATCTAGGCGCTTGAGGGCCCAGCGCGGAGTCTCCTCGATAGAGAAACTGCTTGCGCTGTTCGGACCTCCTAGAGGGGTCAGGTCAAATCGGATATATCGATGATCCGACAATGACTCAGCTCCCTCCAGTACTTCCCAGCACCTGACACGGCGCGCAAGAGCGGGGCTAGCGAACGTGAGGTCCACTATAGAGCCCCCCTTAATACTTAATAGGGGAACTGTACACACACGTGTGTACAGTTCCCCTATTAAGTAGCTGCAGCCCGGTTGCCACAAACCACTCCTCCATCCTTCCCCCTCTTGCATCCGTGACTGGGGATCCCCATATTACCGACTTGGCATTGAAGTCCACGGCGAGGAGTATTTGGTTTATTTTTATTTTATTTTATTTTACTAAGTTAGGGAATCTTACAGCTAGGTACAAAAAATTATAACATAATAGGTCCAAAAGGCCAATTATAAAATTCCACTTGTAAATAAAAGTAAAGATTAAATAAATCTAGTAGACTTTAACATAAAACAAACATAAAAATAGCAAAAAAAAGGTTTAAACAAAACCACATAACACATTGTATCTAAACAAAGTACTCCTGTGTTAGAAGTCTCTTGCATTGTTTAACAGAAGTATTAAATACGTCAAGATCATGTTTTGCAAGCAGACTGTTGAAACTCCGGCTCGCTCGCAGCAGGTAACTATTTTGCCTGTAGTTAGTGTTAGCTAAGGGTATAAAAAGTGAGCACGGCCTCCTCCTAGGATCAGTCGTCACTCTGAGACCTACTCGCTCCAGCAGCTCAGGGCAGTCCACTGCACCGTTAGCTATCTTCAGCAAGTAGCCCACATCTGCTATCACGTCTTATATACAAAGGAAGAAAGTGGAATTTACGACAACGGTTTCTATAGTCTGGCAAATAATCTTTGATTTTAAATTGCAGATGTCGTAAAACCGCTTCTGAATACGCTCAATGCGCGATCGATAGACATCATATCTCGGGTTCCATACTTGCGAAGCATATTCTAAGTGACTACGTACATACGAACAATAAAGGATTTTTATGGTTTTAATTGACTTAAATTCAGTTGACAAACGCAAAATGAAACCTAATGCCCGTGATGCCTTATTGACAATAGTATTAATGTGCTCATCAAAAAGTAACTTACTGTCAAAATAATGCCCAAATCACGAATCGAACTAACTTTTGTGAGATTTGAATTTTGAGTTTATAATTATAATTTAGGGGTTGTGGCTTACGAGTAAACGCACAATAGTAACATTTGGATACGTTGAGGTCCAATTTGTTCAAGAGACAAAATTCATCAAACCGATTGAGATCTTCCTGCAGCAGCTGTGAACATTTGTGCGAAGCAATTGGACATAATATCTTCATATCATCTGCGTATAATAATACTTTAGAGTGTTTAAAGCATGAAGATATATCGTTAACAACGAGAGTAAATAGCAGTGGACCCAACAATGATCCTTGTGGAACACCTGATGGGACTCGCATAGGTGATGACGTATAGCCGTTCAGTACTACTGTCTGACATCTATTTTGTACGTAGGACGTAAACCACCTATACAAATTACCTCGGATACCTACTGCTTTGAGCTTCCGTAAAAGTACTATGTGATCTATTCTATCGAAACATTTAGAATAATCGGTATAGACAACATCTACTTGTGATGGTTTGGACATATGCTCAGATAAGAAGTCACTGCAGATAATCAAATTTGATGTGGTAGACCTGCCTCTTAAAAAACCGTGTTGAAGTGAGCTAAGTGTGTGCTTTAACGACGCATAAAGCTGCCTGTATACTATTTTTTCTAGCACTTTAGCAAACAGACATAGCTTGGAGATGGGCCTATAGTTCTCAACTCGATTTCTAGGTCCCTTCTTATGTATAGGTGTAATATACGCAGATTTCCATATCATAGGCATGACTCCCTCAGATACTGATCGCCTAAAAGTATAGTAAGTGGGTGGAAATACTTTCAGCACACTTCACAATAAATATTGCCGGAATATTATCAGGACCGGCAGATTTACTAAGGTCTAGGCACTTCAAGAGCTTACAAACTTCTAAACGCTCAAACTCAATATTTGCCATGTCCGAAACCGACATATCGCTATCGGAGACGTCGAACGAGTAATCAGTACAGGTACCATCCAAAAATGTGGAGTGAAAGTAATCACTAAACATATTACAAATGTCTACCCCGGAGTCTAACGAGCGCTGACCTAAACTTAATACCGCGGGATAAGAGTTGTTTTGTTTTTTTAATTTAACATAAGACCGTTTGAGCGACACTGGTGGATAAGCGCCTCCAACTCAATCAGCCATGCCTCAAATTCCGCCAGTTGTCTGTTGGGGGAGAAGTACACACCAATGTATGCGACGCCCCCAAACACCACGGCGACGCAGCCCTGTCCTTTCAACACCCTAGCTCCTGGTGGAAAACTGGATCTAGTGACAATAGCCACCATTCCGGCACCATCCCCAACCCAATTGTCCCGAGATGAGACGAAGTAAGGTTCCGACACAAACGCAATGTCTATCAACCACTCGGTCATGCTATGGATCAGGAGATCCTGAGCCCTAGCCGAGTGGTTGATATTAACCTGTAGTACTTTTAAAACACTGTCCATTATTAGACATCCATGTCAACCGTCGCGGCCCCGGATGAGGGGTGGGAAGGTTGCTGCTGGGACCTGGCCTCAACAGTCACATTCCTTCTTTTTTTACCACTTGGGGGCACTGAGCAGGACTTACTCCCGATGCTGTGATTGGCTGGCTTACCTGACACAGCACACAACGTGCAGTGTGGTTTTGCCGAACATTCACTAGACTTGTGGCCCGATTGGCCACAACGGTAGCATTGGCTGCTACGGTCCGTCTCGGATCTGCACTGCTCCCTTACATGTCCCACTTCGAGACATCGGAAGCAGCGCATCGGCCTTGGGTTCAGCAACTTAATTTGGGCCGACACCCAGCCTATCAAGAGACGACCACTCGCCATCACTTTTTTCGCTGCCGCTGCTGGGCACTTCACAAACGTCGTACCCACACCTGCAGGGTTCCGACGTATGTCATTGACCCTGATGAGGTCAGTTTGACATTGGCCCACCCTTGATATTGCGAGCGCAACTTCTTCTTTTTTTACCGAGTCATCCAGACCGGTAACGCGCATTTCTACGCATTTACTCGGCCGAGTGACTCGGATATCTTCCGTCTTGAAGATGGCCTTCAGTTTTTCGGCCAGCGCATCAGCCTTTTCTGCGCTGGATTCACCCGGCAACTCAAAAACTCTTCCACCCGTCGCTGCGTGTCTAAACCGGAGCGAGGTGATTTTTTTTTTTTTTTTTTGTTGTTCCACCTGTACTTCTCCCAGCACAAGCCGGGGACATTGTCAAGATGAACATTAGCAGAAGCAGTTTTCTGTTTGTTACACAGATCGGCCAGATATTTAGATTATCTGCCTTATGTAATACGCAAGTTAATAAAAAATAAAGGGCATCACATCTTACGCATTTCATACATTTCTGTTAGGATCAGGTTAGTACTTACTGTATTTCTTTTTTTTTTTTTTTTTTCTTAATTTTTATATATATATATATTTTTTTTAATTTTTTTTTTTTTTATTTTTTTTTTTATCCCCCTTTTAATTACGTTTTTTTTTTTTTTTTTTTATTATTATTATTTTGTAAATATACTTAGCCTAATTGTTAGTATAGTTAAGATATCATCAATTAAAGTAACGTTATCGGTACGTGTTTATATAACTATTGCAGACCTCAAAATGAATTTTACATGTTGGTATAACATGCTAATATTCATTACTGGTGATTAACATTTTTTTTTTTTTTTTTCTAGAAGGTGAGCGGATATTACCTAATATGCTGCACACCTTCATTTTCTACTTACTTTAATTTATCCACCTGTACATTTTTATTAAATCTTTTAAACATGATCTGGTTAATCTACTATACTATCAGATATCTATATGGTTGCAATATATTCATAAATATATCCTACATATAGTTTTCTCAAAATAACTAAACTTTTACAACTTGTCGGAGTGTCGTATATTTACATTTTTGTCTTAGGGTGTACCTACTTCCCAAACTGTACAACCATGTAGGGGAATCAAATCCACAATACAACAACAACACAACACATTCCAGCATCGTAGTAGCCTATATATGTTACATAACACATATTACTTATTCCTTTTATTACACATTTTTGTCACATATTTACAAAATTCCAAAAAGCTAATTCTACTATTCTCATCCTGAAGCCACTCGGTCAAGTTACTCCGTCTCACATCCTTTTTGTATTCTATTTCTAAGAGTGTTCTTTTCAGTATATAAACAGGGCAGTCAACAGCAGCGTGGATAGTTGTCTCCTCTACTTCCGGGTCACAAACACAACCAGGTGAGGACTTGATTTTAAAACGATGCAGATATTGAGCGAAGCCACCGTGCCCTGTAAACACCTGTACCAATTCTTGGGTAAGTTTAATTTTCTTAAGAAGTTTATTTGCCATTCGAACATCCGGGAAGAACATTTTTGTTGTCCCTGCCGTATCTCCATCAGTGAACCTTGCCTGCCATTTTTGCACGGCTTCATTGCGAATGAGTTGCTTCACGTATGAGATTGGACACTTGTCGTAGTGAGCTGCAGACCTCATTTTTTGCGCAGCTTCTTTAGCCAACATATCTGCTCGTTCGTTGCCTTCAACTCCTATATGTGCTTTCACCCAGTACAAGCGCACTAACTTACCCTGTTCTTTTAGTTTTATCAAGTTTTTTCTAGTGCGGAAGGCAATTGGGTGAAAAGTATCACAATTTTGTAGAAGTTCTAAAGACGACCTAGAATCACTAAATATAGTTAATCCAGGGTCATTCATTTTAAGAGCCTCTTCTGTTGCGTGATAAAGGGCATACATTTCAGCTTGAAATACCGTGCAAAATGATTCTAGCTTCAACTTTTTTGACTTCAATTCTTCACCATCTTTCCACCATGAGAGAGCGGCACCCACTTTACCATCTATCTTGCTTCCATCTGTGAAAACTAACATACCATTTATATTATTTGACGTCAGGGTCTCTGCTGTCCAGTCTTCGATGCATTTAAATGTTAATGTTTCATTTTTGACGGATGGATTGCATTCAAGCTCTCTTTAGTTTCTAGATCGCGACCAGCTATAGGCTCAAAGGGTTTTCCTCTTTTCGCTTCAAATATTTGAGCTGCCTCTTGTATTCTTATATCCAAGGGAATAAGGCCTGAGAGCAGCAGCGCAGAGTTCAATGATACCGTTCGGTAGCATTTGCAGATTTTTGAGCAAATCCCTCTGGATAGAGCTTAGTTTTTCCTTATAGTTGCTTTTGTTACGACCTGGGACCACACACTTGCCGCATACAAGATGACTGGCTCTATTACTGCCATGTATATTGTTTTTGTAACTTCGGATTTAAACCCCAAGAAACTTTTGCCGCTTTCTCCAACTGGTGATAAATTTTAATAGATTTCTTACTAATATTAGAAATATGACTATTAAATGTAAGTTTTTGTCAATTGTTAAGCCTAAAATTTTTATTTCATTCGTCATATTAAGTATTGTTCCACCCATGCTTAAATTTGGAATATCATATTTTATTTTCTTAGTCAAAATCATTGCAAAAGTTTTGTGTGCAGAAAATTTCAGTTTGGTGTCGGTTCCCACTTATAAACCATATTGAGTATTTGGTTAATGTGTGATTCCAGGTCTTTCACTGACTTACCGGAGAATACCAGGGTGATATCATCGGCAAATGCTTGAGTGTAGACTTGTTTTTCCTCCAAGAGCTCCAACAAGGGATCCAATAGGACATTCCAAAATGTGGGACCTCCTACTGAACCCTGAATACATCCTTTTGTGGTTTGCTTAGAGCACCGTTCCCCAGCGTACCTTATCTCTACTTCACGGTCTCTCAGGTAACTGTCAACCATACCTCTAAGATTGTCTGGGCACCTTTTTTTTCATTAGTTGGTGTTTTATGGCGGGCCACCAAGCACTATCAAAAGCGCCTTCGATGTCTAGAGAGACCAAAACTACAATCTCTTTATTCCTTATCTTCTCTCTGATGTAGTTTACCAGATCGTAGAGGGCGTCCTCTGTGCTGCGCTGGGGTACGAAACCATACTGCCGAGGATTACACTTTGGAAGTATATACCACTTCAATCGTTTGACCAACATCTTTTCTAAAATTTTGCCGAGAATGGGTAGTAACCCTATTGGCCTGTAAGACTTTGGTTGAGTATAGTCGGTCTTACCTGGTTTTCTTAATATAATTACCGCTGCTCTCTTCCATAGCGTTGGGAAATATTGTAATTCTAAGCATTTATCAATGAGTTCCAAAATAATTCCGTATGCACACCGATAGCTCTTGAGCAAATATCAGCTGTGAAGCCATCAGGACCTGGGGCTTTTTGGTTTTGAAGGTCGCAACGGTACTCTCAAGCTCACTGTTTGTGAAAGGGGATCATCTTGATCATAGTTATGTTTTGTCTGGTTATGTTCTGTCAAGCTTCTAATTTCCGTATGCTCAGGCAAGTCTTCTCTCACATCATCGTTAGGGTAGAATATGTTACCAAGCAGTTCCGCTGATCCTACTGCGTCCAGAGTTTTTCCGTCTTTGACCAGTAACATATCTTCCTGTCGTTTAGCAGTCTGTTTTATAACTCGATAGATACCATCCCAGACACTTTCTCGATCTTGTCTTGTGCAGTATTCCTTCCAGCTTTCAGTTTGCAATCTTTTTGCTTCTTCTTCGTATATTTTCTTAGCTTCCACATACTCTTTTATCACGTATTCCCTTCTACTTGGTGCAGCGCATCTTATCCTTCTTTTCTTTGTCATCACTTTTCTTTTCTTTTGTTCTATCTCTTCATTCCACCATGGTAAACTTAATTTGCTACTGTATTTCTTTTTTTGGTATAGTAGTTTCACAGGCTTCTGTTATACATTTAGAATATAAACATATGTTTTCTTCTAAATCTTTCTCTCTTTATCATTTTGTATTAGAAGGGCTTACACCGTTTTCCAAAAAAAGTTTTTGTAGTACTGATTCGAACTCTGTCCACTTTGCTTTTTTGGTGTTGTAAAGTCTAGTTGTTTTGGTTTGTTTACGGGGTGTGGGTTTTCCAAAGGTTACTATAAAAGAGACAGCATTGTGATCCGAACTCGAAACTGTAGCATCTACATTCCAATTGTCAATTTTTGATAAGAGATCATCGGTACATACTGTTATATCAACTATACTTTGGAAGAGTTTATTATTCCGGACAACTTCAAATGTTGGAGTATCACCTGTGTTCAGAATATGCAGAGACTTTTCATTTAAATACGCAGCCACTTTTGATCCCTAGAGTTTTCTTTTTACTACCCCACCAAAGGACTCCACGCATTGACGTCACCTCCCATTAGTGTATTTTTGTTGTTGGATTTTGATAACAGTGAACCAACATGATGCAGATAGTTATCTAGAGGCTGGTCCTCCTCAAAATATACGGACACCACAGCAAGTTCCCAGGTATCTGTTTTAAGCACTGCATAGGCTACGTTTTCGTTTGTAAGAGTGGGATCTGCTAATATTTGAATATTGTCATCTAGCACTACAATCGCAGCTTTTACCGGTTTGCTCGTATCCAGCGGTGTGGTAGATCCAGCGTGTTGAATGATGCGAACTCCAGTGTAATCTCTCATTTTCCCTATTGCTCCGATATCGTCGCTGCGCCTGACAAGTTCCATATGTGAAATTTGTAAGGTTTTGGGAAACAACAAAAAACGTGTTATTTAATTAACAATCAGAAAAACTTAAAAAGTATTAATGCAGTATCATAGCCATTTATTTGAGACATAAAAATACAAAATTTGCAACATGTAGGTATTTGTTATTTAAGAAACAAGAATGTTTTTAAGCAAAAAACAGCACATAACTGGTTTAGAATAGTCCAAAATAATGAAGTATGTGCAGTATTACACATGACGAGTTTGGCAATGTTACAATGTTGTTATTTTGGGTTTAGTATTATGTGTTCTTTAGATTTCTTACATAACAAATTTGAATAAAATTATTAAGCACTACTAAAACTATCTCGTAAATCTAAACTAACTCATAAATCTGTCGTTTTAACAATTACAAAACCTATCAAACATAATGAGATCAATTATGGCCCTTTTAAACAATTATCCTAAGCTATAATTTTAATATCACAAATTATTATTATTACGATTGCAATAGTAGTGCTTTAGCACAACATAACATCATCATCATCATCATCAGCCACAAGACGTCCACTGCTGAACATAGGCCTCCCCCCTAGATTTCCACAACGAACGGTCCTGCGCAACCTGCAACCAGCGGTTTCCAGCGACCTGTGTGAGGTCATCTGTCCATCTAGTGGGAGGCCGTCCAACACTGCGTCTCCCGGTTCGTGGTCGCCACTCAAGAACCTTTTTTCCCCATCGGTTGTCAGTTATGCGAGCGATGTGGCCTCCCCATTGCCACTTCAGCTTGCTTACTCTTTGAGCTATGTCAGCCACTTTCGTTCTTTTGCGAATATCCTCATTACGGATTCTGTCGCGCAAAGAGACTCCGAGCATGGCTCTCTCCATAGCTCGCTGTGTGACTTTGAGCTTCGTTATGATACCAACAGTGAAGGACCACGTCTCAGTTCCATAAGTCATCACTGGCAACACGCACTGGTTAAAGACTCGTCTTTAGGCATTGGGGTATTTTGGACTCAAAGATGTGCCGAAGTTTGCCGAACGCTGCCCATCCGAGTTGGATCCTTCGCTGGACCTCTTTGTCGAAGTTGGATCTACCTAATTGGATCTTTTGACCCAGGTAGACGTATTCGTCAACAACTTCGAGTGTGGTATTCCCAACAATAACCGGTACAGGTGAGACATGAACATTTGACATGACCTTCGTCTTGACCATATACATCCTCAAACCTACCTGTTGGGATACTCTACTGAGGTCCCTGAGCATAGCACCGAGGTCCTCCATCGACTCCGCCACAATGACTATGTCGTCGGCAAACCGAAGGTGAGTGATGCATTCGCCGTTGATATTGATGCCATATCCGTTCCAGTCCAGTAGCTTGAAAACATCTTCCAGCGCGGCAGTGAACAGTTTCGGAGATATAACATCTCCCTGTCTCACGCCTTTCTGTAGCTGGATATGTTTTGTGCACTGGTCCTGTAATCGGACAGACATTGTGGTTTTCTGTATAATCTGCCGAAGCGCATGGATGTGGTCTATGGTACTATAGCCTTTTCGGAAACCGGCTTGTTCGGGTGGCTGGAAGTCGTCAAACCTGCGTGCGAGACGATTCGTGATTACCCTCGAAAACAACTTATAAACGTGGCTCAGAAGTGAGATGGGTCTGTAGTTCTTCAACAAGGTGTTGTCAACTTTTTGAAGAAGAGCACCACCACACTTCTGCTCCACGCTTCTGGCGTACTACCGTCAAGTATGACGGAATCGAACAGCTTCTGGAGGACTTTAAGTACCGGTTTTCCACCCGCTCTCAGAAGCTCAGTCGTAATTCCGTCGTCGCCAGGTGCTTTGTTGTTTTTAAGTTGTTTGAGGCCATCCTAATCTCATACAGGCTGACTTCTGGGATATCTTCGGTAAAGTGTCGGGTCAGCTTGGCTCTGGGGTCTTTGCCATGCTAACGACAGGTTGTGCTTGCGTAGAGGTGTATAACTGTTCATAGAACCTCTCAATCTCCTCCAAAATCTCAGGCTTCGACGAGACAACGTTACCACTATCGGTCTTCAGTTTGGTCAGCTGACTTTGCCCAAGAGACAGATTTCTTGCGAACACTTTTGAGCCTTTGTTTTGCTTGATGGCTTCTTCAATACTCGAAGTATTGAAGCAGCGTATGTCGCGTCGCACACACGTAGAGATCTGTCTATTGAGCCGTCTGTATACCGTCATGTCGACCGAAGACTGTAATCGCATATCTCGTCTGACCGCCATAAGATCTAGAGTTTGATCGGAGAGCTTTTGGGTTCTGTTTTGGCGTCGGCTCTTATAAAATTTTCTGCCAACAGCATGAACAGTTTCCACTAGCCTGTCGTTTATTTCGTCCGCCGTTACGCACTCATCTAAGGATTCGAAGCGATTTTGAAGTTCGAGTTGAAAGTTATGGAGATCTTCGATCTGAGCATAATTTGGTCAACACAACATAACATTTTAAAATACCTATAGTTATTAAAAACTCGTACACTTAATAGAAAAACAAATCAAAAACTTCTTTATAAAATCAAACATGATTCAATAACACTTACCAAACAAACGTTGTGTTACAGATCAAACAAATTATTATCGCTTATTTTTTCAATAAATAATAAAATTTCAAGTTATTGCTTGTAGGTAATTAAGGTTATCATAAAACGTATGATAGTCACGCTGCATTAACGGTTTTAAAGACTGAAGACTATCGTATTTGGTTTTATAAATTTTTTGGGGTTCGTTATACAGTTGAGTAACAACAACTGTCAAGTTGTAGCTACGAAGTCGCTGAGGCAGGATTGTCCATTCGTCAGGGTGGCGTAATTTGTAGTAGATACTACCATTTTTATACAGAAAAGCTCGTATGTCATTTACAGTTGGATCTCCAGGGTTTTTACCTGGCCGAATAGAATCAAGACAAACATCAGGTTTTTATGTTGTGGTTCACACCACAACGCTCACATTGCTAGCACAGTTGGCGCGCGAATGAAGACGGAACATTAAATCCCGTATGTGCATTTCTGCACATACGATTTTTTTCCAAACGGTCAAAACACTTGAAGAATTTGTTAAAATTGTTTCTAGTAGGAATATCACAAAAAGGACTTTATCAACACATAGAAAAAAAATCAGAGATAAAATTAGTACGAAAAAACGAAAATGAAAAAAATGCACAAATGGAATTTGGCAAGCGCAACGACGATATATGGTTCTTGTAATAGACCAAATGCTATCCCTCTTTTTTGCGCTTCACAAAGGAATTCAAGTGTAGCTAGTTTACTTTTATGTAAATTAGCTTGCAAGACGTTATATTTTATGGTGCCTTTTCTTAACAATAGGCTACACTAGAGCGAGCTAGCGCATCCCATCTTTTCTAATAGGACAGTCAAGGTCAAAAGCGCTGTGGTCGTGCTGATCCAGTTTAGAACCACTGCAGTTTCGGCATGTTGCTATGTCACCAGTCGCCCACGCTGGACAATCCTTTTTCAGATGAGGACCAGAACAATGACTACACAGGTCCACTTGTTCCTTGCATAGTTTCCGCCCGTGACCAAATGCCAAACATTTTGTGCATTGAATCAACGGGTTTGGTCCTGTACAGGTCGTCGTTGTAGGTCTATGTGGACATGCCCAGCCATCGTGAGCCGTTGCCACAGCTTTGGTGAGACTTGTAAGATCACGTTACTTTCTAGCGGATTCCTGGTGCGGCGCCTATACTTAACAATGGCTCGGTATTCGCATTCCGGAATATCACCCAAGATTTTAGCGTTCTGGGTTTTCAGGATTTTAATATGTCTTCGTCAGTATTATATGCTAATACATCTCGAACGATGACCAAAGGATCCTTACTGCGAGCCTTTTCCACGCTGAGTCCCTTATTAGATTTTTTGATGTGTTCGGCTATTTTGGACATATTTTCTTTATCGTGACAGCTTATGAGTACTTTTTGATTTTTTGCTTTGCGCACTTTCGACACTTGGATACCCATGTCTCTGGCGTCCACTGCACCCCTGATTTTGGTAAGAACGTCCTCACTAGTATCTTTAGCTTCCTCTGACGAAACGATAAGAGTGTGATTAGGAGGCTGTTGGCGTGCTACTGCTGCAGCGTATGTTAGCATTTCTGGTGGTTTTTGTTCGTACAGTTTAGCCACGTTATTCTCAATAGCTGCTGTTGTACGCGGGATAATTTCAGAAACAGTATCCTTCAGCTCCTTTATCTCGCGGGTGAGTAGTGCCATATCCACCTCTCCTACTGGTTCCCTCACTCCAAATGTAGGAGTAAACTTTTGCTGTTCCAATACTTCAAAGACAATCAGTTGACGCAGGGATTTTATTTCGGTTAGGGTTTCCTCCAAGGGAGCTCTGACATCCGCTTCCTTAACCGAGTCGAGCAGCCGTGCTAAGTTTATAGCATGATCTCTCTCGCGGCTGCAGATTTCATCCTTAACCTGTAATTTCACCTTTTCCAACTGTAGTTGCAGGGAAATCCTTGACTCGTGTTGTCGTAAGATGATTTCGTACATTGCCGCCAGAGAATTTATGACTGCCTCTTTTATGGACGCTTTTAAGTTGCCTGACTGTTCCAGCTGGTCTTTCGCTTCTTGGAAAAGCCGATTTGCAGTAGTTGGCATAATAGTCATAGGGCTGCTCAGCTCATTCACAGAAGATGGACGAGATGTGGGTGGAGTTTCAGAAGGCGCTCCGGTAGTACTGGCTTTAGCCTGTGAAGGAGTATTCGATGTGGTAATGCCTCCATCTGTGGATTGCTTATTACTCAACTCTGCGTTCTTTATGAGGGTCGCTTTACGCGTAGTGTCCCTTCCACTTTTCACTCTAGACGCGTCAGAAGAGGAACCACTCTTAGTAGACTTACTTGCTGCACTAGACATGATGCTGGCTGTTTTTATAGAATTAGGTTAGTGCTGTGAGACGAGTAACCACAAACCAAAACAGCAGCTGCAAGAGTATTTTTGTAACAAACAAATTCAGGTGAAACAAGTAATATTTTAATTAACAAAGTTTAGAGTCCATGGAAGTAAACAATCAAACAGACGCGCAGAAGGCACCCAGAAGATTGGTAAGTTTATAGCTTAAGTGACTGTAATTCAGACATTGATGTTATAAATATTCACAATAAGGGGTCCTTTTTTTACAGTTCTACCTAATCTATAAAAAAAAATACAATAATTAAAAAATTTACGATAATTCACAAAAAAAACCCTATAATAAAACACCTCCAAGATAAATCAAATAAATGTCTAAATAATACGTTTCGCTTTCAGTTTTCAAAACTCAAACAAACATAATAACAATGTTTACTGTAGCTTCTAAACTGTATTCTTTTTAACTGTACATAGTATATGAAAATGTTTTGGTACAAAATGATTAAATTTTTAGAGTGTGAGTAGTTATACAATTTTAACAATCAGTTCAATGTGTGAAACTTAATTTATTATGTTTTTGAAGATGTGGATTCACGAAGTATTTAAAATCCTGCAAGAAGGTAGTTCTAAAACTGTTGCATAATAAAATTATCTACGCGTAAATAAAGATGATGTTTACAAGTTTCATATATTTTAATTTTAACTTTCACACCAAGCGCAGATCAGTTGTTCTTTGTTCGCTATCCCGCACTAATCCGTTATGGTGCCGTTCCGATAACAGGTAGCACAATGTAAACAATAGATATCAGGTTAATACGTTACTCGAGGTGATTCCCATCTGCGTGACATCAATCTTCCTCCTGGCTTCCGCCAAAGCATCCTGATAAGTCACTCCTCTCTCCGTGGCACCTGGCTGTATAGTCAGGATAACCGCCGAGGAGCGAGGGACACGAATCTTTGGTTTCGGTTGCTCGCCTCCCTTTTTTGAGCCAACTTGTGGCTGACGTTCAGACGTCACTGCCACTGGTGCCTTAGTTCCCTTCTTGAGACCTTTCTTAGCGGCCGCTACCCAGCTAGTACTAGCTGAGTTTTGAGGTGGTTGCTGGGTCTCGTCACGTCCGGTGGGAGCAGCCGCAATTTGGCTACTCGAAGTCATGGCCTGAGATTTGCCCTTACCCCTTCCCTGGGCCTTTGCCCTTAGCTGTGCTGGGAGGGAGCATAGTCTTCGTCTGAGACGCCGCTGCAGAGGACTTCAGTTGCTTCAGCAGTGGGCTCGTGGAGCTCGTGAAGCTGGGATGCCGAGAGCAGTCGGGTCGATTCGGCCCTTGGCCTCCGTCAATGCCTGCGCGTAGGACATTCCTCTGTCCTTCGCCTCGGGTTGTATAGTCAAAACCACGGCCGAGGTGCGGGAGACTCTGATCCTCGGCTTCTTAGACGTCCTCTTCGCCTCTGATGCCGACGTCACTGTCTGTTTCTTCTTCTTCTTTTTCTTCTTCTTTGCCACCTCCACCCAACCGGCATCGGCCGAGCTGTGTGGACGTGGCAAAGTCGAAGCGTCACTTCCGAGTTGAGTGCCTTGGCCACTCGATGTCTTCTCCGCTGGTTTTGCCGACTTACCCTTCCCTTTGCCCTTTCCTCTAGGGGCTTTAGGGGGGGACGGCTGCGTCACATCCATAACCTCAGATGAGGTTGATGGCACCGGGTCGTCAAGGGCTCCAGGCACAGGGTTCAGCTCCGGGTCCATAGCTGGAGGCAAAGGAGCCCCGGGCGGAAGCCCAAGGATTATCCTCCTTCGCGCCGCAATCTGGGCCACAGTCCTAGGCTGTGTGTCCATCCTTCTGTCCACGCCTACCACACCGGATGGTCCTGCTACGGCCTTCTTGCGATCGGCAGCGAGTGGAGGGCGAGTGCGCTTCTCAGGAAGAAGACGCTCCTCCCAAAGCCGCCAGCCGCGCGTTAAGCATCTCCCCAACCTGACGGACGAGCTTCTGTTCTAACTCCTCCGGAGTCGAGAACTTCGGCCCAGGCTGCGGATTCCTACCGGGGTAGGACCGCACAGGTTGCGAGGGCGCTGCTGTTCGCACTTCCGGCAAATAAACACAGGCCTTCGCCTTGGTGGTCAAATCCACGGCCAGCTCTTCATCCTGTCTCTCAGAACACTCAGACATGCTGCGTGTTACCGACCTAGTCTGTCGGAGCTCTCGGGCACTTTCAGCGACCTCTTGCTCGGCCCTAAGCTCCATTTCCTCCCTTTGCGCAGCCACAAGGGCTGCTCTGGCATTAGCGAGACCGACGTACTCCCCCGTTGTGGGTGGTCTGCCTCTGCCACGTCTTGCAGGAGTCTTGACAGCCGGAGCATCTAGCTCATTTTCAGAGCTCGCTTGGCCATCATCCCCGCTATCACTACCGTGCGTTCTTGCGCGCTTTCTTTTATGTTTACCGACGGTAACCTCCGTCGGTTCTCCAGGTGCTTGTGATCCTACGGTCACCAAGCTCGATCTCGAGGAGTCAGACTCCTCACACGGACTCACAAAGAGACCGCTGCCCTCTTCTTCCTTATCACTTAAAACTAAATTTTTACAAAACATGGACATTTTTGTTCCCACGAGTATGGCGGAAGTAAACGGTCCACCTGGGCAGTGCCCCCTGTACCCAGGTAAGCCTAGGTGTAACCCGCTCAGAGTGTCGGCTGGTACTCCTGCGGGGAGCGCACTAAAGACCAGGCGTCGAAGGATGAACAGCAGCGCACTAGATCAAAATATCTATGCGGTGGTGTTCCCCTACGACGCCACTACCCTTGGCCATGCATCCTCTCGCGGTGCGTCGCCGCTTAGGATTTGGGGTAATTTTATAGAGGTTTTCTTCCTCGCAGTCCGGACAATTAAGCCAAGACCGTCGGTCCCGTCGCATGCCACGAAACATGACCGCAGCCGCAAACAGAATTACGACCCGACTCCGACCATGTGAGATCATCGTCAACCCAGTGGTAATGTGAGTACACACCAGGTATTCCCACCTATCTCGTTCACTCTACACAACACCTCAATTGCCCATCTATCAGACTTCTCTGCCAGTCAGAGAAACTATAGAGGACTCCCTCCCTTTCTGGAATGACTTAGACTGTTAGTAGGCCAGATAGCGTATCAACCCACTAACATTCCAAGTCATTCCAGTCCCCCACCCCCCTACCGAACTTCTGCTCGTGCAACTCTAAAGGTGAGGAGCACGTTCAGAAGTTCGGCCTTCCCCGACCGGAATTAGCCGTCACTGGGTAAGATACCAAAGATAAGTTACCGAGTGACGTTGCCCAGGGTGCACCACGTGGAGGTTCCCGATCACCGCACCCCAACCTTTTTTTTTTTTTTTTTTTTTTTTTTTTTTTTTTTAACCCAGTGGAAATGCTTTATACATACCACCGACCCCGGGGGGAGCCGGTGGTTATGTGGGACTCTCCGTCCTCCCGACCGACGGACTACCCACTAAAACCACTGGGGGTGCCTCATATCTCTATAAACGGGGATGTGGGAAGTCTTCCGTATTCGACCACAACCCCGTTTACGCTGGTCCTCTCAGACCTCCTCTCGGAGAGCCCTTAGCTCTATCCGTCTCGGTGGCAATGTGCAGGTCACCAACACATCGCTCACCCTCTTGGGACTCTCTAGTTGGGCGCCGTGTCCCCCCGAACCCGACACCTAGAGTCCCTTGGCCCAGCTACTAACAGGGTGGCTGAACTTTACCTTTCGGTGGCAAAGGCAAGCTTTTGCTCCGATACGATGCTCGGCTGGCTTGCTGGCCGCTGCACATAATACGCAGTGCGGCCTTGCCGAGCAATCGCACGCCTTATGGCCAGGTTGGCCGCAGCGGTAGCAGATGCTGCTCCTGTCTTCAGCACTTTGACACTGCTCCCGGACATGCCCGACCTCCAGGCAACGGAAGCAGCGCCGTGGGCGTGGGGCTAGCAGCTTGACGCGTGCCGATACCCACCCCACCTTTACACGTGCGCTCTTTGCGACATGCTTTGCCGCCGCCGCAGGGCATTGGACGTAACACGTTCCAATGCCTGCAGCGTTGCGGCGTATGTCTTTGACCCCGATTGAGTCTGCTGAACACTCTCCCATCCTTGCGATGGCCTGAGCCACCTCCTCCTTTGACACCGAGTCATCCAGACCGGAAACACGCATATCGACGCATTTCACCGGTCTGGTGATCCGGACGTCCTCAGGCTTGAAGACCGCTCGCAACTGACTTGCAAGAAGGTCAGCCTTCTCGCCGTTCCCCTCTCCAGCGAGTTCCATTAAACGTCCTCCAGCAGCCGCCTTTCGGATCACCAAAGCTGGGATGCCGAGAGCAGTCGGGTCGATTCGGCCCTTGGCCTCCGTCAATGCCTGCGCGTAGGACATTCCTCTGTCCTTCGCCTCGGGTTGTATAGTCAAAACCACGGCCGAGGTGCGGGAGACTCTGATCCTCGGCTTCTTAGACGTCCTCTTCGCCTCTGATGCCGACGTCACTGTCTGTTTCTTCTTCTTCTTTTTCTTCTTCTTTGCCACCTCCACCCAACCGGCATCGGCCGAGCTGTGTGGACGTGGCAAAGTCAACGTCACTTCCGAGTTGAGTGCCTTGGCCACTCGATGTCTTCTCCGCTGGTTTTGCCGACTTACCCTTCCCTTTGCCCTTTCCTCTAGGGGCTTTAGGGGGGGACGGCTGCGTCACATCCATAACCTCAGATGAGGTTGATGGCACCGGGTCGTCAAGGGCTCCAGGCACAGGGTTCAGCTCCGGGTCCATAGCTGGAGGCAAAGGAGCCCCGGGCGGAAGCCCAAGGATTATCCTCCTTCGCGCCGCAATCTGGGCCACAGTCCTAGGCTGTGAGAATCGACCCGGAGTACCTGGGGGTGGCCTGGGCAACTCCACTACAGGCAGGTCGGCAGCGAGGGGAGGTCTGGCGCGCTTCTCGGGGAGAAGGCGCTCCTCCACTGCCGCCAGCCTGGCGTTTATCATATCCCCGACTTGTCTCACAAGCCGCTGCTCTAACTCCTCCGGAGCTGAGCCAGCCTGCAATGACTTGCCAGGGTATGTTAGCATGGCAGATACTGATGCCGCGCGTCCCTCTGTCATCTCCTTTCGGAGTTCGGAGATCTGGTTGCGGAGATCCGAGACCTCTGCCTGCAGGCGGTTGTTGGCAGCCAGCAGTCTCCTCGTCTCGTCATTTGAGGACCTCTCCCTGAAGTCTCCAATGATTTCCCGGAGTGTTGTAGCAGCATTCTTAAGTTCGCGCACAAAGGTGCCCTTAAGATTGCTGGACTTTGTTGCCACTGTAACGATCGTGGCAACACACCCCATCGCCCTCGCTGCGAGGTCTTCTAATAGCTCCTCGCCCTGGTCCACCGACGCTTCCGACATCCGACTGGATGTGGACCTCGTCTGACGGAAACTCTGGGCACACTGAACAACCTCCTGCTCTGCCCTGAGCTCCATCTCTTCCCGCTGTGCAGCCACAAGTGCTGCTTTTGCCGCAGCAAGACCAGCGTATTCACCCGTAGTGGGTGGTCGGCCTCTGCCTCGCCTCTGCGGCGTCACCAATTTTGCGGCTGGCTCCTCTACCTCACTGTCTGAGGTCACAGAGTTACCGTCACCGCCAACACCTCGACCGCGCTTGCGCCCAGAAAGAACCGCAGAGTCCCTCGAACGAAGAGACTCCACGGAAACCAAGCTCTGGTTGTCTGAGTCTTCCGTTGGACTCAAGAACGACCCACTCTCCTCATAACGCGAAAGCATCACCCGCGCCTCTCGCAAGCTTGCCCCGGCCAAAACCAACTCGTTTGCTATCTCGGAATCCGTTTTACGTTTGCCAATGTCGTCGTTTGATGTACTGCAATTTTTGTCCCCCCCAGAGTACGATTGGGGACTGCACGCCGGAGCGTGGAGGGATTCCCTCTCGCGAGGACCCTCCTGGGTACTACTATTAAAATTGCGACTTTCCATATTTTATGCTTCTTAAGGGGTAAAGCTCCCCTGTGGGGGGGTCTAGCGGCCGACATCCCGTCGACCATGCCTGGATCGCGAGCCCGAAACTACGCCCGATAAGCAACGCAGTTTCGGACTCCCGCGCCAGACACTCCCCTCGGCAACCCCGAACCTTGAGATTTGGAGATTTGCGTTGCGACACCCGACGAAATTCGCAAAGTGTCGCAACACAAACCGCACTCACCGATCCTACTCGGATCAACCGACCGTGCGCTAAGAAGCGCCCGTGTCATTCCGCACTGGACTCTGCCATCAGAGTCCACCGGAAGACACGCCACCACTTTCTGAAATGACTTGGATGTTAGTAGGCCAGATAGCGAATCAGCCCACTAACATTCCAAGTCATTCCAGTCCCCCTCCCCTACCGAACTTCTGGTCGTGCAACTCTAAGGGTGAGAAGCACGTTCAGAAGTTCGGCCCTACCGGAATTAGCCGCCACTGGGTAAGATATCAAAGATAAGTTACCGAGTGACGTTGCCCAGGGTGCACCACGTGGAGGTTCCCGATCACCGCACCCCACCGCACCCCAACCTAACCTAACCTAACCTAACCTTTTTTTTTTTTTTTTTTTTTGTGGGGAAATGCATTTAGACACCGTCCACCGTGTAGGGACACGGTAGGTGTGTCGGGCTCGACACCACTGAGACAGAGTGGTGCCCCTACCGACTAAAACCCCCACAGGTTTCTCCGTCACGGATAGAGACAGAGCCGCAGGTACACTGTTGCACTACGACTACGTCCCTGCCTCCGCCGTCACCCTTGCGGGCCCGCCTCGCGGGGGGTTAGAACCCCCGCATTTGACTCCTGCGACGCACCGGAAACCAGCGGCGCGTCACCTCCTCGGGAGGGCCTATCCCTGGGTAGGGTATCGGGCGACCCTAAACGCCCGACGCCCCAGGCGAGCCTGAGTGGCTCGCCCCCGTGTCCTCTTCCGCCTCCGCGGATGAGCGAGAGGGTCCACCTCCCTCTCTCGCTCCTCCGTCTCCCTCCGCGAGATTACGGTCTCGCAGAAGGAGACTACCGCCTCCCACGACTTCTCACTTTCGAGCATCTTAGACAAAACAGTCGGCAGTGAGAGGTCCGTCCCCACGACCGCGACCAGGGATAGCCGCGGTTCTTCTTCGCCCGGGCATGCCTCCAGCACGTGTTGCGCGGTGTCGACCGCGAAACCGCACCGGTGGCACACCGGGTCTCCTCCCTTCCGGCTATTTTGCACAAGTAACTCCCGAAGCAGCCATGCAGTGAGTGAGCACTTGTGTAGTCCGAAAGGTGAGGACTCTGTGTTTTCGCTGGACCCACTGAGCGAGGATGGGCCGGATCGCCTCGAGGAGCCGTCGAGCGCCGTCTCCCCGCTGAGTAGGTCTAGAGAGAACCTGTTCGCTCCACTTCACCAGAGCCCTGGCCCTGGCATCCCTGCGCCAACGCACCACCTCTTGTGGGGCGAAGCGCAGTTCCTGCTCTCCCGCTTGCTTCCGGTGCCAGAAGACCGAGGATAGAACCTCGGCTTCCAGGCACCAGGGCATTGAACCGGCGAGAGCGCAGGCCACCTCGTGTGAGAGTGTGCGGTAACCCCGACACACTCTCACGGCCATCGTCCGCTGGACCCGGTGAAGGAGCGCCTTCTCCTGGTGATCCAACCGGTCCACCCATATGGGGCACCATATAAGGCCATGGACCTAACCACCGCCATATACAGTTGGCGGCAGCGACCACTGCCTCCACCCATATTGGGAAGTAGTCGGCTTAGCGACGATGCTGTCTGCGTCAACTTTGGGGCAAGTTGACGCAGATGAGCCTAAACTTCCATTTACTGTCAAGCACGACACCAAGGTATTTTAGTGTCGGCTTGACAGCAATGGTCACTCCGCCAACTACTATACTTGAACCTGCCGGTGGCGCTCTTCTCGGCCCATAGAAACATATGGCCTCCGATTTGTGGAGCGCCACCTCCAGGCCCAGCCTTCTGATCTTTGCGACAACAGCCGCAACACCCGCAGTCGCCAGTATCGCAGCCTGGCGGTAGTCCTTTCCCTTGGCGGTAACGAGCGTGTCGTCGGCGTAACAAACTAGGCCGACGCCATGCAAGTTAGCGCTTCGGAGCACCAATCATAGCCTAAGTTCCACAGGGTGGCCCAAGTGCAGACCCCTGTGGAACCCCGCGTGACATGGGGCTTACCATCTCCCCTTCCTTCGTTGGGTAAACCACCTCTCTCTCAGAGAGGTAGTTCCCAACGAGGCGCCGCAGGTACCGGGGCACACGATGGTACCTGAGCGCCTCAGTGATCGCGATCCACGGCAGGGTGTTGAAAGCATTGGCTATGTCCAACGACACCGCCAACAACACCCTCCACTGGAGCACGCATCCTCGGAGAGGTCGTGGACGAGATTGATTGCGTCGATCGTCGAACGACCTCTCCGGAACCCGAACTGCCTCTCGGACAAGTTCGGTCCCTCCCTCTCGAGGTGCTTGACGAGGCGGGCAGCGACAATGCGCTCTAGAAGTTTGCCCGCCTCGTCAAGCAGCACAATAGGACGGTAGCCGGATGGCTCGTCCACGGCCGCCCTTCTTCCGGAGGAGGACGAGTCTCCCCGTTTCCATCGCCTAGGGAATCTCCTTCGCGCATACAGCGACTAAGGAGATTCCTGAGGCGAGGCCCCAGCTGGTCCTGAGCGAGCGCCACACGGCCGGGTATGCCGTCAGGCCCCGGCGCCGTGTTCTTGGCCCTCATTCTCAGGACGACCGCTTCCATCTCTCCTTCCGAGACGTCAGGGTGCTCTCGTCCTCTTCCTCCTCGGAGTCATTTCTTCGCGCTGCCACTGCAGTGGGAGGGACAAAGTCGGTTCCGGGCTTTCCGGGAACAGTCCTCAACCACCCGCCGCAAGACCTCTGTCTCCAGCGTGCTGGTGACAGGTGGCGCCAAGGGCGAAGCTTTGCCTCGCCAGATGGTAGGGACGCCCCACGGATCACGCTCCAGTGTCTCCAGCAGCTGCCTCCATGATTCTGCCTTTGAGTCGCTGATGGCAGCGCGGAGAGCTTTGGTCGCCTGTCTATATAGAACATAGAGAGCGTCCATCTCCTCCGTTTCATGACCTCCTCCTCCGGAACCGCGTGTAACGGCGGCGAGCCGCTATGGCGGCGGCGGAGCTCGGCAATTTCGTCCGTCCACCAGTACACCTGACGTTTCGGCGGGAGAGCCTTGGCGCGAGGCATGGCTGCGTCGCAGACGTGCGACATCGCCACGCACAGTGCGTCGGCCTCCGCGTTCAGGTCCACCGGTGGTGTGGGGGTGGGATTCCACGCCTGGACGATTGCCGCCTCCTGCAGCTTCTCCAGATCCAAACGTTTAAGTGACCACCTTGGGCCCGACTCCGCTGGCGTAGGCTGGCGCCTCTCCGCTGTCAACTGAGAGACATTGAACCGAATGTAACGGTGGTCGGACAATGTCTCCTCGTTCACCAACACTTCCCAACCATGAACCCGGCGTGCGAGCTCCGGGGTGGCGAAGGTCACGTCAACCACTGACCCTCCCCATCGCCGCACACACGTGTTCTCCGCCCCTTCGTTGAGCACACACAGGCCTACCTCAGCGAGCCACCGCTCCAACACCCTACCTCTCACATCTGTCGTCGGAGACCCCCACGCTGAGGACTTGGCGTTGAGATCTCCGAGGACGATGACTGACCGGGGGCAACTTTGTCCCACCAGGGTCCCTAACGAGCCAAGGAACTCCTCGAACTCAGCAAGGGCCCTGTTGGGAGAGAAGTACACCCCTACAACCACCAAGTTGCCTACCCCAGTCGCAACAAAGCCACGGCCCCTAATGACTCTGTCGAGAGTCGGGGAAGGCACGGGCGACTGCGTGGTAACCGCAACCACACCGTCCAGGTCTCCAACCCAGTCTGACCTGGATGGAACACGGTACGGTTCAGCCACCACACACACTTTTATTAGCCGCTCCGCCATGCACTGGAGAAGGAGATCCTGTGCACGAGCGGAGTGGTTAATATTAGCCTGGAGGAAAGTTAGCATCGGCGCCATACTAAGTTTCCTCCATGCTATTCACCTGCTCCTGTGTGGTTCGAGTCGGCTGTGACTTGGCCTTGGCCTTAGTTACAGTGGACTTCTTCTTTGCCCCCTGTTTGGTCGGGGGCTTGGCACACGCCTTGGCCCCGGAAAGGTGGTCAGCCGGTTTTCCGGTCCCCGCACAGATTGTGCAGTGAGGCGCGGCTGAACACTCTCGAGCCTTGTGACCCGTTTGACCGCAGCGGTGGCAGTCAATTTCTAGCACTACGGTCAATTTCTGAGCTACATTGGGCTCTTACGTGACCCAGTGCTAGGCACCTGAAGCAGCGGCGTGGTCTCGCTTCCAGAAGCTTGACCTGCGCCGCCACCCAGCCCACCAACAATCGGCCGCCGCCGCTCACCAGCTTCTTCGCGGCCGTGACGGGGCACCTTACAAACGAAGTACCCATCCCTGCTGGGCCCTTTCTTATTTCACCCACCTTGAAATTGGGCGCCGAGCAGCCACTCGCCCATTCCAGGGCTGCCGCTAGCTCCGTGGAGTTGACTGAGTCGTCCAACCCACTCACCCGCAGGTCTGCGGTGATGGTCGGCCTTGACACTTTCAACTCCTCTGAACCTCGGAACATATCCTGGAGCTTTTCCGCCAGGGTATCGGCCTGAGCATCTCTTTGCTCTCCGGGCACCTCAAGAACGCGTGCCCCGGTGGCCGCGGTACGCACTCTTAAGGGGAAGCCGAGAGCCGTAAGATCAATACGGCTCTTTGCCTCCTCCATCACCTTGGCGTAGGTGATTCCTTTCTCCGCCGCACCCGGCTGTAGCGTGATCACAACAGCTGCTGTCCGGGAGGCGAACTCTCTTTCGCCTTCTTTTTAGCCTTAGGTGTCTGCTGGGTATGACTCCTCACAGGAGCAGAAGATCTTTCAGATCCCTTCAGCCTGGCCTTTCTTCTTGAGCCCCGACTCACTACCTCTTTCCATGGCTCTTGTGAAGGCGGTACTGGACGGGCTGCGGTAGTTGTGCTTGGGGCTACCGTTTTAGTCGGCAGACGCACGCTGCCATTCTTTGATTTGGCTTTTTTAGCCAAAGAGCCAGAATTACTGGTCGCCTTTGACGTTCCTGCTACAGGCGTCACATCTCTGCGTCTATCCGCAGCCAGTGGTGGTCTCTGGCGTTTCTCGGGCAGCAACCGCTCTTCCAACCCCGCGAAACGAGCATTCATCATAGTGCCCACTTGCACCATGATGGTCCGCGTTACCTCCTCCAATGCTGGGGTTGCAGAAGCGATTGCTGACGCAGACGGAAGCGTTGCTGTTCTTGCCGCTCGTATCACTTCCAGCTCACTGCGGATCTCTTTGAGTTCTGCCGTGAGCTTGTGATTCGCTTCAACTAGCAGCGCCACCTCCTCTGGCACTGTGCGATCTCGCAGTTCTCTAAAAGAGCTCTGTAGTGCGCGAGCTGCCTCTTTAAGGGCGGATATAAAGCCACCCTTTAAGTTACCCGACTTAGTTGCCACCGTGATAATAGTGTCAACTGAGTTGTTAACTAACTCCTCCAATTGACCCGCGTCTAAACTTCCCGTATCTTGCTGTTTCTTCCGCAGCAAGTCACGCGTCTTCACCACCTTTTTTCTAACGTCTGATTCCAGCTGACGTTCAGCCTCAAGACGCATCTCCTCCGCCTTCGCCCGGTTCAGTTCACGTTGAGCTTTCGCCAAGCCCACACACTCCCCGGTCGTGGGCGGTCTACCTCTGCCCCTCCTGGCCGTAGACATCTTGGTGACAGGGCCATCCAAGGCATCGTCGGATCCAGATCGGGAGCGACAGCTATCTAAGCTTTCGATTCGTCTCTTGCGAGGACCTCTGTCCGGAGAGTCGGACACCGTCATCATAGACGCGATGGACGTGTCTGATTCACCATCTTCCTCATAGCGCGTGAGCACCACTCGTGGTATTCTGCGCATCTCTTCATTTAAGCCAAGTCGTTGTGCAATATCGGTATCAGTTTTAGAGAAGCCAAAGTCGTTATTTGAATCGATCAAGCAATTTTTGTCCCCCCCAGAATACGTGGGACTGCACGTCTCTTCCGAGACGTGGAGGGATTCCTCCTTTCGGAGACCCTCCTGGGTAGTTATCTTAAAATTGCTGTTGTCCATAGTTTTTTTTACGCTAAATTTGGGTATAGCCCCTGTAGAGGGGTTCAGCGGCCGACCTCCCGTCGACCATGTCTGGGTCGCGAGCCCGAGACTACGCCCTGTAAGCAGCGCAGTCTCGGACTCGCGTGCCAGACACTCTCCTCGGCGACCCCCGAACCTTGAGATTTGGTATATTTGCGTTGCGACACCCGACGAAAATCGCAAAGTGTAGCAACACAAATCGATCTCACCGACCCATCGCGGATCCCAACACAATGCGCCTGAAGCGCCCGATATCCGTCTGCGCAGGACTCTGCCATCAGAGTCCTCCAGAGGACAAAACCACCACTTTCCGAAATGACTTGGATGTTAGTAGGCCAAATAGAGTATCAACCCACCAACATTCCAAGTCATTCCATCCCCCTACCGAACTTCTGCTCGTGCAACTCTAAGGGTGAGAAGCACGTTCAGAAGTTCGGCCTTCCCCGACCGGAATTAGCCGCCACTGGGTAAGATATCAGAGATAAGTTACCGAGTGACGTTGCCCGGGGTGCACCACGTAGAGGTTCCCGATCACCGCACCCCAACCTTTTTTTTTTTTTTTTTTTTTTTATGTGGGGGAAATGCATTTCCACACCGTCTACCGTGTAGGGACACGGCAGGTGTGTCGGACTCGGCACCACTGAAAGTGGTGCCCCTACCGACTAAAACCCCCACAGGTTTCTCCGTCACGGTGAGAGGCAGAGTCGCAGGGTCACGGTCGCACTCGACCACGTCTCCACCTCCTCCGTCGCCCTTGCGGGCCCGCCTCGCGGGAGGTCAGAACCCCCGCATTTAGCTCCAGTGACGCGCCCGAAACCAACGGCGCGTCACCTCCTCGGGAGGACCTATCCCTGGGTAGGGTGTCGGGCGGCCCTAAACGCCCGACGCCCCAGGCCCTCCAAGTGGAGACGGGGTGCGAGCCAGAGTGGCTCGCCCCCGTGTCCTCTTCCGCCTCCTCGGATGAGCGAGAGGTCCACCTCCCTCTCGCTCCTCCGTCTCCCTCCGCGACATAACGGTCTCGCAGAAAGAGACTACCGCCTCCCACGACCTCTCACTTTCGAGCATCTTAGACAAGATGGTCGGCAGTGAGAGGTCCGCCCCCACGACCGCGACCAGGGATAGCCGCGGATCCTCTTCACCCGGGCATGCCTCCAGCACGTGTTGCGCGGTGTCGACCACGAAACCGCACCGGTGGCACACCGGGGTCTCCTCCTTTCCGGCTATTTTGCATAAGTAACTCCCGAAGCAACCATGCCCCGTGAGCACTTGTGTAGTCCGGAAGGTAAGGACTCCGTGTCGTCGCTGGATCCACTCAACAAGGATGGGCACCGCACCCCAACCTTTTTTTTTTTTTTTTTTTTTTTATCCCAGTGTAAATGCTTTATACATACCACCGACCCCGTGGGGAGCCGGTGGTTATGTGGGACTCATCGTCCTCCCGACCGACGGCCTACCCACTAAAACCACAGGGAGATCCTCATGGCGCCATAGGAGCGGAGTTACGGGAGCTCAACGCACTCTTCCGCGACCCCGTCTCCACGACGCCGGCCCGTTGGGACCACGTCTCGAGAGCCTTTGCTCCATCCATCACGGTGGCGATGTGCGGGACTCAAAACACATCACGCACCCTCACGAGACTCTTAAGTTGAGCGGCAGGTCCCCGAACCCGTCGCCCAGAGCCTCCATCGTAGCTACCTTAGTAGCCGTCCTCTTCTTTGGTGGCGGCACAGCGCAGGCCTTGCCACCAATGCGATGCCCAGCCGGCTTTTTGGCTGCTGCTGCATAGAGTGCAGTGCGGCTCGGCTGAGCAATCGCCCGCTTTGTGGCCAGGCTGGCCACATCGGTAGCACTGGCTACCTCTGTCCACTCTGCCTTCGCACTGCTCCTGGACATGCCCCACCTCCAGGCACCGGTAGCAGCGCAAAGGTCGTGGGGCCAGCAGCTTGACACGTACTGACACCCACCCCACCTTTACCCTCTCGCTCTTGGCGAGTTTTTGCCGCCGCTGCAGGGCATTGCACGAAGGTCGTACCAATACCTGCAGCGTTACGGCGGATGTCCTTGACCCTAATCGAGTTAGGGCCACATCCTCCCATTCTCTGGATGACCTCGGCCACCTCCACCTTTGACACCGAGTCATCCAGACCGGATAGTCGCAATTCCGCACACTTTTCCGGTCTGTTCACCGGATGTCTTCGGGCTTAAATACTGCCCTCAGCTGGTTCGCGAGGGTATCTGCCTTCGCAGCGTTCCCTCTCGCCAACTCAAACACTCGGCCACCAGTGGCCGCACGTCTAAAGTAAGAGATCGGATCCCAGCTCCTCTGGGTCAATCCGTCTCTTTGCTTCCGTCAAAGCCTCGGCATAGGATACGCCCTCTCAGCAGCCCCGGGTTGTAGCGTCATGATGACGACCGAGGTGCGAGGGACGCGTATCCTAGGCTTTGGCGCCCTTGGGTTTCTTTGAAGCAGCCTTCGTCGCTGACTTCTTGGAAACTTTGCTGGAACTCCCCTGTACCACATCCGTCCAACTTGTAGCTGGATTGGGACATGGGGCCCGGGTCCGGTCCTGCACTGGGAGCCACTGACTTAGCAGTCTTAGTGGACTTCCCTTCCCTTTGCCCTTGCCCTTTAGGGCATTTTGAGGAGGCGGCTGGTTCGTCTCCATTTCCTCAGCTACCCCTCCGGAGGGTTGATCCACGGGTCCATAGCTGGAGGCAGGGGTGCCCCTGGCGGAAGCCCCAGAATCTTTCGCCTTCTCTCCGCGATTTCGGCTCGAGTCTTCTTCTGGGAGTACTTGCCGACAGCAGCAGCAGCATTCCCGGGCTGCACGACCAGCTCCACTATGGGATAAGAAGGTGTTGACGGCCTCGGGCCCACACTTCCAGTCGATCTGGTCTGCTTTCTCCTTTGCGGTCGGTGGCCAGCGGAGGTCTGACGCGCTTCTCTGGGAGAAGCCGTTCCTCCAGCGCCGCCATACGCGCGTTCACAATGTCACCGACTTGGCGAACCAGTTGCTCTCTAGCTCCTCTGGAGCTGAGCTGGCTTGTGGCGATTCGCCGGGACACGTCCTTCCAGTAGCTTGAGCTGCTGCGCGCGTCTCAAGCATCTCCTTCCGAAGGTCTACGATCTCCTTGCGGAGTTCCGCCACCTCCGTCTGCAGACGCGTGTTGGCGCGCTGCAGCCTTTCTGTCTCCTCGTTGGTGGTCCTCTCTCTGAGGTCCCCGATGATCTCGCGGAGCGAGGTTGCTGACTCCTTAAGGGTACGTACAAACCCGCCCTTAAGATTTCCAGACCTCGCTGCCACGGAAACGATCGCAGCAACACACCCATTGCCCGATGTGAGGTCCGCCACCAGTTCCTCCCTCGGTCCGCCGACGATTCCGACATCCGACTGGACGTCGACCTCGCCGAACGGATCCGCTGGGACATAGCGGCGGTCTCCTCCTCCGCCTGGAGTTCCAGCTCCTGCCTTTTGGCAGTAATCAGTGCAGCCTTAGCTGCGGCAAGCCCGGCGTACTGGCCCGTGGTGGGCGGTCGGCCTCTGCCGCGCCTTGGCGCACTCCCCACTTTAGCGGCCGGGGCATCAGATTCGTTCCCAGAGGAAGCAAGTTCTCCGTCACCGCTATCATTTCGCGATCGCTTTCGCCGAGTGAGTCTCGGTGACTGTCTCAGCGGTGGCGACCCCATGGAAGCCACGCTGGGAGAGTCCGAGTCATCAACCGAACTCAAGAACCGCCCACCATCCTCGTAGCGAGAGAGCACCACCCGTGCCTCTCTCCTACTCGCACCACCTAACACCAATTCGTTAGCTAAATCATTGTCCTTATTTCGTATGCCAGATTCGTCGTGAGTATCAGTCGAGTGATTTTTGCTCCCCCCGTAGTACGTGGAGCAGCACGCCTCTTGCGAGGCGTGAAGGGATTCCTCCTCATGGAGACCCTCCCGGGTAGACATATTAAAATCACTTTCCTTATCCATTTTTGTTTGCTTAATTAGGGTAAAGCTCCCCTGTGGGGGGGTCTAACGGCCGACCTCCCGTCGACCATGCCTGGATCGCGAGCCCGAAACTACACCCTGTAAGCAGCGCAGTTTCGGACTCCCGCGCCAGACACTCCCCTCGGCAACCCCCGAACCTTGAGACTTGGAGATTTGCGTTGCGACACCCAACGAAATTCGCAAAGTGTCGCAACACAAACCGAACTCACCGATCCCACTCGGATCAACCGACCGTGCGCTAAGAAGCGCCCGTGTCATTCCGCACTAGACTCTGCCATCAGAGTCCACCGGAAGACACGCCACCACTTTCTGAAATGACTTGGATGTTAGTAGGCCAGATAACGAATCAGCCCACTAACATTCCAAGTCATTCCAGTCCTTTCACCGAACTTCTGCTCGTGCAACTCTAAGGGTGAGAAACACGTTCAGAAGTTCGGCCTTCCCCGACCGGAATTAGCCGCCACTGGGTAAGATATCAGAGATAAGTTACCGAGTGACGTTGCCCAGGGTGCACCACGTGGAGGTTCCCGATCACCGCACCCCACCGCACCCCAACCTTTTTTTTTTTTTTTTTTTTTGTGTGGGGGAAATGCATTTAGGCACCGTCCACCGTGTAGGGACACGGTAGGTGTGTCGGGCTCGACACCACTGAGACTGACAGTGGTGCCCCTACCGACTAAAACCCCCACAGGTTTCTCCGTCACGGTTAGAGGCAGAGCCGCAGGTACACTGTTGCACTACGACTACGTCCCTGCCTCCGCCGTCACCCTTGCGGGCCCGCCTCGCGGGGGGTCAGAACCCCCGCATTCGACTCCTGCGACGCACCGGAAACCAGCGGCGCGTCACCTCCTCGGGAGGGCCTATCCCTGGGTAGGGTGTCAGGCGGCCCTAAACTCCCGACGCCCCAGGCCCTCCAAGTGGAGACGGGGTGCGAGCCTGAGTGGCTCGCCCTCGTGTCCTCTTCCGCCTCCGCGGATGAGCGAGAGGGTCCACCTCCCTCTCTCGCTCCTCCATCTCCCTCCGCGAGATAACGGTCTCGCAGAAGGAGACTACCGCCTCCCACGACTTCTCACTTTCGAGCATCTTAGACAAGATGGTCGGCAGTGAGAGGTCCGTCCCCACGACCGCGACCAGGGATAGCCGCGGTTCTTCTTCGCCCGGGCATGCCTCCAGCACGTGTTGCGCGGTGTCGACCGCGAAACCGCACCGGTGGCACACCGGGGTCTCCTCCCTTCCGGCTATTTTGCACAAGTAACTCCCGAAGCAGCCATGCCCGGTGAGCACTTGTGTAGTCCGAAAGGTGAGGACTCCGTGTTTTCGCTGGACCCACTGAGCGAGGATGGGCCGGATCGCCTCGAGGAGCCGTCGAGCGCCGTCTCCCCGCTGAGTAGGTCCAGAGAGAACCTGTTCGCTCCACTTCACCAGAGCCCTGGCCCTGGCATTCCTGCGCCAACGCACCACCTCTTATGGGGCGAAGCGCAGTTCCTGCTCTCCCGCTTGCTTCCGGTGCCAGAAGACCGAGGATAGAACCTCGGCTTCCAGGCACCAGGGCATTGAACCGGCAAGAGCGCAGGCCACCTCGTGTGAGAGTGCGGTAACCCGACACACTCTCACGGCCATCGTCCGCTGGACCCGGTGAAGGAGCGCCTTCTCCTGGTGATCCAACCGGTCCACCCATATGGGGGCACCATATAAGGCCATGGACCTAACCACCGCCATATACAGTTGGCGGCAGCGTCCACTGCCTCCACCCATATTGGGAAGTAGTCGGCTCAGCGACGATGCTGTCTGCGTCAGCTTTGGGGCAAGTTGACGCAGATGAGCCCCAAACTTCCATTTACTGTCAAGCACAACACCAAGGTATTTTAGTGTCGGCTTGACAGCAATGGTCACCCGCCAACCACTATACTTGAACCTGCCGGTGGCGCTCTTCGCGGCCCATAGAAACATATGGCCTCCGATTTGTGAAGCGCCACCTCCAGGCCCAGCCTTCTTATCTTCGCGACAACAGCCGCAACACCCGCAGTCGCCAGTATCGCAGCCTGGCGGTAGTCCTTCCCCTTGGCGGTAACAAGCGTGTCGTCGGCGTAACAAACTAGGCCGACGCCATGCAAGTTAGCGCTTCGAGCACCCAATCATAGCCTAAGTTCCACAGGGGTGGCCCAAGTGCAGACCCCTGTGGAACCCCGCGTGACATGGGGCTCACCATCTCCCCTTCCTTCGTTGGGTAAACCACCTCTCTCAGAGAGGTAGTTCCCAACGAGGCGCCGCAGGTACCGGGGCACACGGTGGTACCTGAGCGCCTCAGTAATCGCGATCCACGGCAGGGTGTTGAAAGCGTTGGCTATGTCCAAAGACACCGCCAACAACACCCCTCCACTGGAGCACGCATCCTCGGAGAGGTCATGGACGAGATTGATTGCGTCGATCGTCGAACGACCTCTCCGGAACCCGAACTGCCTCTCAGACAAGTTCGGTCCCTCCCTCTCGAGATGCTTGGCGAGGCGGGCAGCGACAATGCGCTCTAGAAGTTTGCCCGCCTCGTCGAGCAGCACGATGGGACGGTAGCCGGATGGCTCGTCCGCGGGCCGCCCTCTTCCGGAGGAGAACGAGTCTCCCCGTTTCCATCGCCTGGGGAATCTCTCCTTCTCGCATACAGCGACTAAGGAGATTCCTGAGGCGAGGCCCCAGCTGGTCCTGAGCGAGCGCCCACACACGGCCGGGTATGCCGTCAGGCCCCGGCGCCGTGTTCTTGGCCCTCATTCTCAGGACAGCCGCTTCCATCTCTCCTTCCGAGACGTCAGGTGGCTCGTCCTCTTCCTCCTCTTCGAGTCATTTCTTCGCGCTGCCACTGCAGTGGAGGGACAAAGTCGGTTCCCAGGCTTTCCGGAAACAGTCCCTCAACCACCCGCCGCAAGACCTCTGGCTCCAGCGTGCTGGTAACAGGTGGCGCCCAAGGGCGAAGCTTTTGCCTCGCCAGATGGTAGGGGCGCCCCCACGGATCACGCTCCAGTGTCTCCAGCAGCTGCCTCCATGATTCTGCCTTTGAGTCGCTGATGGCAGCGCGGAGAGCTTTGTCGCCTGTCTATACAGACCATAGAGTGCGTCCATCTCTTCCGTTTCATGACTCCTCCTCCTCCGGAACCGCGTGTAGCGGCGGCGAGCCGCTATGGCTTGGCGGCGGAGCTCGGCAATTTCGTCCGTCCACCAGTACACCTGACGTTTCGGCGGGAGAGCCTTGGCGCGAGGCATGGCAGCGTCGCAGACGTGCGACATCGCCACGCACAGTGCGTCGGCCTCCGCGTTCAGGTCGACCGGTGGTGTGGGGGTGGGGTTCCACGCCTGGACGATTGCCGCCTCCTGCAGTTTCTCCAGGTCCAAACGTTTAAGTGACCACCTTGGGCCCGACTCCGCTGGCGTAGGCTGGCGCCTTTCCGCTGTTAACTGAGAGACATTGAACCGAATGTAACGGTGGTCGGACAATGTCTCCTCGTTCACCAATACTTCCCAACCTCGAACACGGCGTGCGAGCTCCGGGGTGGCGAAGGTCACGTCGACCACTGACCCTCCCCATCGCCGCACACACGTGTTCTCCGCCCCTTCGTTGAGCACACACAGGCCTACCTCGGCGAGCCACCGCTCCAACACCCTACCTCTCACATCTGTCATCGGAGACCCCCACGCCGAGGACTTGGCGTTGAGATCTCCTAGGACGATGACTGACCGAGGGCGACTTTGTCCCACCAGGGTCCCCAACGAGCCAAGGAACTCCTCGAACTCAGCAAGGGCTCTGTTGGGAGAGAAGTACACCCCTACAACCACCAAGTTGCCCACCTCAGTCGCAACAAAGCCACGGTTCCTAATGACTCTGTCGAGAGTCGGGGAAGGCACGGGCGACTGCGTGGTAACCGCAACTACACCGTCCAGGTCCCCAACCCAGTCTGACCTGGATGGAACACGGTACGGTTCAGCCACCACACACACTTTTATTAACCGCTCTGCCATGCAATGGAGAAGGAGATCCTGTGCACGAGCAGAGTGGTTAATATTAGCCTGAAGGAAAGTTAGTATCGTTGCCATACTAAGTTTCCTCCATGCTTTTCACCTGCTCCTGTGTGGAGCGAGTCGGCTGTGACTTGGCCTTGGCCTTAGTCACAGCGGACTTCTTCGCCCCTGTTTGATCGGGGCTTGGCACACGCCTTGCCCCGGAGAGGTGGTCAGCCGGTTTTCCGGTCCCCGCACAGATTGTGCAGTGAGGCGCGGCTGAACACTCTCGAGCCTTGTGACCCATTTGACCACAGCGGTGGCAGTCATTACTGCGGTCAATTTCAGAACTACACTGGGCCCTCACGTGTCCCAGCGCCAGGCATCTGAAGCAGCGGCGTGGTCTGGCTTCCAGAAGCTTGACCTGCGCCGCCACCCAGCCTACCAGTAATCGACCACCACCCCCGACCAACTTCTTCGCGGCTGTCACTGGACACCTCACAAACGCGGTACCCATGCCCGCTGGGCCCTTCCGTATTTCACCCACTTTGATCTCCGGCGCAGGACATCCGCTCACCCTTGCCAGTACTCCCATGAACCGCACCCCAACCTAACCTAACCTAACCTAACCTAACCTAACCTAACCTAACCTAACCTAACCTTTTTTTTTTTTTTTTAGTGGAGGGAAAATGCAGTAACGCACGATGTGTCGGGCTCGGTGTCAGAGTGACACCCCTACCGACTAAAAACCCTCCACAGGTTTCACCTGTGTATGGCAAAGTGTCAGAGTTACGGAACCGCTTTCACACTCGCCCGCGTAACTCTGACACCTCCATCACCCTTTCGGGTCCGCCTCGCGGGGGGGTCGGAACCCCCGCATTTGGCCCCAGAGACGCGCTGGAAACCCAAAACAGCGCGTCTCCGCCTCTGGAGAGAGAGCGGGACATCAGGCGTTGTTACGCGCCCGATGGCCCAGGCCCTCCAAGCGGTGACGGGGTGCGAGCCCTAGTGGCTCGCCCCCTTGTCCGCTTCCTCCTCCTAGGAGGAGCGAGAGGGTCCACCTCCCTCTCTCGCTCCTCCATCTCCCTCTGTGAGACAAGAGTCTCACAGAAGGAGACAAAGCTTTCCACGACCTCTCATTGTCGAGCATCTTGGACAAGATGGTCGGCAATGAGAGTTCTCACGACCGCGACTAAGGCTTGCCGCGGTTCCTCCTCTGCCGGACATGCCTCCAGCGCGTGTTGTGCGGTATCTTCCGCACAGCCGCACCGGTGGCATATCAGGTCTCCTCCTTCCGGCAACTCTACACAGATATCTCCGAAACAACCATGTCCCGAGAGCATCTGTGTAGTCCGGAAGGTGAGGACTCCGTGTTTCCTCTGGACCCACTCAGTGAGAATGGGCCTTATCGCTTCAAGGAGCCGTCGAGCGCCGGCCCCTCTCTGAGTGGGTCCTGCGAGGATCCGCTCCTTCCACCTCTCCAGAGCCCTAGCTCTGGCATCCCTGCGCCACCGTACCACCTCCTGTGGGGCGGGACGCATTCGTCCTCCTCCGCACGGACCCGGCGCCAGTAGACCGAGGATAACACCTCAGCCTCTATGCACCAGGGCAGTGAACCGGTGAGGACGCATGCCACCTCATGTGAGTGTGCGGTAACCCGGCACACTCTCACAGCCATCACCCTCTGGGCACTATGAAGGAGGGCTTCATCTGATCGGGCCAGCTTTCCTGCCCATACGGGAGCACCATACAGGGCCATCGATCGCACCACTGCCATGTAAAGGTGGCGGCAGCGCCCTCCACCGCCTCCCATATTGGGCAGAAGTCGGCCCAATGCTGACGCAGTCTGCGTCAACTTAGGGTGTTGACGCAGATGCGGGCCCCAATTCTATCTGCTGTCAAGCACGACACCGAGATACTTCAGTGTCGGCTTGACAGGGATGGCCACACCGCCCACCACTATGTTGGCACCTGCAGGTGGCGCCTGTCGGGGTCCATGAAAGCAGATGGCCTCCGATTTATGGAGCGCCACCTCCAGGCCCAAACTCCTGATTCTGGCCACCACGGCCGCTACACCCGCAGTGGCCAGCACCGCCGCCTGGCGGAAGTTCTGCCTTGCGGTAACCAGCGTGTCATCAGCGTAACATATTAGGCTGATGCCATGGAGGTTACCGCACCTCAGCACCAGTCGTAGCCGAGATTCCACAGGGGTGGCCCAAGAGCCGACCCTGTGGAACCCCTCGTGACATGGGGCTGACTTCCTCTCCGTCCTTCGTTGGGTAGACTATCTCTATCGGAGAGATAGTCCCCAAGGAGTTGTTGCAGGTACAGGGGTACTCTATGGTACCCCAGCGCCTCTTTTATCGTGATCCAGGGCAGTGAGTTGAAGGCATTCGCAATATCCAGCGACACCGCCAACAACACCCCGCCACTGGAGCTCGATACATCTTTGTAGAGGTCGTTGACAAGACGAATTGCATCGATTGTCGAACGACCTCTACGGAACCCGAACTGTCTCTCTGACAGTTCGGGTTCCGTAGAGGTTCCGTGTCGGCTCGCTGGAAACTGCAGTGCAATGCAATGCTGCTAATCTAAATATGACTGAACATTGTGCATAATTGTTAAAACTATTGTTTGTAGATTGTTATGTAAATCTTTATGTAAAACAAATCTTTATGTAAAGACAGGTTCGGGCCCACCCTGTCGAGGTGCTTGGCGAGGCGGGCAGCAATTATACGCTCTAAAAGCTTGCCCACCTCATCCAGCAGCACTATCGGACGATACCCCGACGGTTCGTCCGCGGGTCGCCCCTCTTTTCGGAGGAGAACGAGCTTCCCTCTCTTCCATCGCCTCGGGAATCTCCCTTCTCGCATGCAGCGACTCAGGAGATCCCGGAGGCGAGGGCCTAGGCGTCTGAGCGAGGGCCCAAGCACGGCCGGGTATACCATCAGGCCCCGGTGCCGTGTCTTTGGCCCTCATTCTCAGGACGGCGGCTCCCAACTCCTCGGAGACGTCGGGAATCTCGTCTTCCTCCTCTTCAACGGAGTCCGCTGTCCGTGTTGCTATCATCGCAGTGGGAGGGACAAAGTCAGTTCCGGGCTGGCCGGGAACAGCCCCTCAACCACCCGCCGCAGGAATAGTGGCTCCAGCATGCTGGTGACGGGGCGTCCAGGGCGAAGCTTTCGCCTTGCCAATAACTAGGGACGCCCCACGGATCCGGATCTAGCGTCTCCAGCAGCTTTCTCCACGAAGCCGACTTGGCCTCGTCGATAGCAACACGGAGAGCTCTTGACGCTACCCTGTAGGCGGCATAGCGGGCGCCCAGCTCTTCTGGCTCCTGGAGCCTCCTCCGCCGGTAATGCTGGTAGCGGCGCCGCCTCGCCACACAGCTTCGTCGAAGCTCCGCAATCTCCTCCGACCACCAGTAGACCTGACGTTTTGGAGGAGGGCCTTAACGCGCGGCATGGCAGCGTCGCAAACGTGCGACATCGCCACGCACAGCGCATCGGCCTCCACGTCGAGGTCCACCGGTGGCGATGGAGCAGGGTTCCACGCCTGGACAATGGCTGCCTCCTGCAGCTTTTCAATGTCCAGGCGCTTCAGCCCCCATCTCGGGCCCGTCACCGGCAGGGAGGCTCTCTGTCGTCTCTCCGCCGTCGACGGGGAGACACTGAACGAAATGTAGCGATGATCGGACAGTGTCTCCTCATCGACTAGCACTTTCCAACCGTGGACACGGCGCGCAAGCTCCGGGGTGGCAAAGGTCACGTCGACCACCGAGCCTCCCATTTGCCGCACGCACGTGTGCTCTGTGCCTCTATTGAGGACACAGAGCCCCACTACTGCGAGCCACTCCCCGAGCTCCCTGCCCCTCACATCTGTCGTTGATGACCCCCACGCCACGGATTTGGCATTGAGGTCACCGAGGACGATGACTGGGCGTGGGTGACTCCGTCCCACCAGGCCCCTACCTCGTCAAGAAATTTCTCAAACTCAACAAGGGCCCTGTTGGGAGAAGTAAACACCCACCACAACTATGCCTCCCACCTCAGTCGCGACAAAGCCACTTCCCCTCGTGACTTTGTCGAGAGCGGGTGAGAGCCGGTGACTGTGTGGTGACCGCCACCAGCCCGTCCAGGTCCCCGATCCAGTCCGACCTGGGAGGGACCCGGTATGGTTCAGCAACCACACACACCGTTATCAATCGCTCTGCCATGGACTGGAGCAAAAGGTCCTGTGCACGGGCGGAGTGATTGATATTCGCCTGGAGGAAAGTTAGTATCGGTGCCATACTAACTTTCCTCCATGCTGTCCCTCTGCTCTAGTGCCAAAGAGCCAGTCAGCTGCGACCCAGAGCTGGTCGCAGCGGATCTCCTACTTACCCCAGTTTTTGACGGGGCTCGGGCAAGCCTTGCCCCCGGAGAGGTGCTCCGCCGGCCTTCCCGCTGTTGCACAGAGGGTGCAGTGCGGGGAGGCAGAGCAGTCCTTGGCCTTGTGGCCAAGTTGACCGCAGCGATAACACTGTTCGCTGCGGTCAACATCTGACTTGCACTGGGCCTGAACATGACCCAGTGTAAGGCACCTAAAAGCAGCGGCGCGGTCTTGCTTCGAGAAGCTTGACCGACGCCGCGACCCATCCCACCAACAGACGCCCGCCGTTGGCCACCAACTTTTTGGCAGCAGCGACAGGGCATCGGACAAAGGCGGTGCCCATACCTCCTGGGCCTCGCCTTAGCTCGCCTACCTTAATTTCTGGCGCTGGGCATCCGCCCGCACGTGCCAGAACCGCCACTAACTCGTCAGAGCTGACGGAGTCATCTAGACCACTTACACGCAAATCTGCGGTGAGGGTCGGACGTGACACCGGCAACCCGGCGAGTCTCCAAACACTTCCCGTAGTTTGGAGGCCAGGCAATCAGCCTTAGCCTCCCTCTCATCTCCCGGCACCTCAAGGATGCGCGCTCCGGTGGCCGTAGTGCGCATTCTTAAGGGTGGGAAGTTCTGGTGAGGTCAATACGACCTCTGGCCTCCCCCAATACTCTGGCGTAAGTGAGACCCCTCTCCTCCTATTATATTTAATACTGTTACTATTTCAATTTAATTATTCTATTAAAATAATATCTATATATTATTGAAAATAATATCTAAATGTTCCCACTGCTGGGATTCGGGGCGTTTTCTCGCAAGCAGAGTGTCAATACACCACGCTGCCCCAGTCGGGGTTGGTTATCGGCATACATTACACGGTACTCTTTTTAAAATACTAGTCTAGATAGTATTGATTAAATAAATAAATAAATAAATAAATATTGGTGGACAATTCACACACAACACCATCTGACCCCAAACTAAGCAAAGCTTGTGTGATGGCAGCCAGATAGCTGATATAATAATTTAAGGATTAAGGATACTTTACTCACTTTTCGAAATCTACTTGAACATTCGCATCTTTTTCCTCAGCGTCCGACGCATTTATCCGCGTTATTTAATCTAACCTAACCTAACCTATGCTCGGAGTCTCTCTGAAGGATAGAATCCGCAACGAGGATATCCGACGGAAAACTAAGGTAACCGACACAGCCTTGAGAATAAGCAAGCTGAAGTGGCAGTGGGCGGGCCACATATGTCGCAGAGCCGATGGACGTTGGGGAGAAGGGTTCTGAGTGGAGACCACGGTCGAAACGACCCGTGGGACGGCCTCCCGCTCGGTGGACCGACGACCTGGAGAGAGTGGCGGGAAGCGGATGGATGCGGAGAGCCGAGGAAAAGGGTAACCACGCGCCCCACAGGTGTCGGTTTAAGTTTTATTCGTGTAATAATTGCGGTGAAAAGTGAGGGCCCTGTTGGGAGAGAAGTACACCCCTATTATCACCATGCCTCCAATCCTAGTTGCGACAAAACCACGGCCTTTCGTAGTTCCATCGAAAGTGGGGGAAGGCACCGGCGGCTGCGTGGTGATAGCCTCTAATCCGTCCAGGTCCCTAATCTAGTCCGAGACTGTACGGCTCAGTCACCACACTCACCTGAATAGACCACGCTCCGCCATGCACTGAAGAAGTAGATCCTGTGCACGGGCGGAGTGGTTGATATTCGCCTGGAGGAAAGTTAACTTAGCTGCCATACTAACTTTCCTCCATGACTTCCGCCTGCTCCGTTATTGGGCGAGTCATCTGCGACCTAGGCTTTTGCTTGGTCTTAGTAGGCTTCTTGCTTCTTTTTGTCGTGGACGGGGACTTGGCGCAAGCCTTGCCCCCAGAAAGGTGTTCCGCAGGTTTTCCCGCGGCCTCGCACAGAGTACAGTGCGGTGGAGCACTGCACCCTTTGGCATTGTGACCAATTTTTCCGCAACGATAGCAATCGTTGTTACGATCCACTTCTGACTTGCACTGGGCTCTGACGTGGCTCAATGTAAGGCACCTGGCGACCTCCGTAGTGGAGCGCAGGCCGAGTATGGAGAAGCGACACTCAGGGCTGACCAGAGCTTCTGGCGGGAGCCCAACCGGAGTCAAATCTAAATGATAGACCCTTGTCTAAGTGCACCATATTTCTTAGATGTACCATCACCAATATAAAGTTAGGGGCTTTCAAGTTTTATCTGAGAGGTAAGATGTAAAAAAAGTGTAAGAAATATCGCAAGAGATAATCTGTAAGCTTTTTCTGATGACAATTAATTTCATTGTTTTTGTAAGTATGGACACCCTACAATTTCAGCAGTAGTACAATGCGGCTAAACGTTGGCCACCGTATTGAAGAACGTATCGCAATAACAATGTAAATATTGTACTTATTTTTAGAGAAAATAAATATCTTAAACCATAAATCACTCTTCTAGGTAAACACGCTCCGTCGTAAACCGCATCCTCATTTAATATCAGGCGAGATGGCGGTCAAGTCTAAACCTATAAAAGTTAAATAAAAACCTAATACTAGTGAGTCCGATTTTTTTTTTTACTTTTATAGGTTTACACTTGACCGCCATCTCGCCTGATGTTAAACGATGATGCGGTCTACGATGGAGCGTGTTTACCTAGAAGAAACCGATTCACTCTCGATTTGAAAACACAAAGATTGTAACTATCGGGAAAAACCCTCTCAGGCAACGTATTCCAAAGCCTAGATGTTCTTATCACGAAAGTAGAGTCAAATCTCTTCGTTCGTGTCTTTGGAACATCAACCATGAAACGATGTCGCTTTTTCGAGCTACGAGCATTCCGATAGAAAAAAGGGCAAGGTGGTATTAGATCGTACAAATCAGTCGCACACTCTCCGAAGTGTATCCGATAAAAACCCGATAAGCTAGCCATTTTCCGGCGAATTTTTTTTAAGCCACCTTCTCCCGGTTCAGAGCCTCCGCCACGGCCGGCACGCTCTCGTCCAGCTTCAGTTCTTCGTTGGAGTACTTGCAGTTGATGCTGAACAACCTCGCTGATGCCTTTCAACGTAAAGGTCTCCGGACTTGGATAACACCAAGATCATGGTTAACGAGCGCGTCATTCCGGAACCGGTTGCTATAAATGGCATCACTCTAGAAATTATTCAGAAGTAATGTGTATCTAGGGCAGACGGTGGAACTAGGGAACCACAATTCCGAAACTACGTCGTGTCTTCTCGTCATCTATCCCACAATGTATAAAGACAAAAGTTTTCGATCAGTCCTGTCATCAACATAGCCTCTCTGTCATGACCCACGGTGCCGAAACGTGGACACTGAGAGTTAAGGTGGCCCACGAATTCTAAGTCGCACAGCGAGCTATGGAACGATGATTCGAGTTTCTCTAAGAGATCGAATTCGGAACGAAGTGTTCCGCCAGAGAACTAAGGTTATCGACATAACTCAACGCATTTGTAAAATGAAGTGGCAATGGGCCAGCTATATCTGTCGCAGAGCCTATAATCATTGGCGTAGACGTGTTCTTGAGTTGAGACCGCAAATCGGCAAAGGTAGTTTGGACAGACACCCTGACACTAGATGGAGTGACGATATACGGAAGACAACACGCAGTGAACGTAAACCTGATCATAGGGGTGAGTGGCGAACCATGCTAGATGCTTATAGCTAGCAATGGTTTAGGATAGGCTGATGCTAATGATGAAAATAAAATATTTATTATCGTATTTTATTCTTATATTTTGAGCAATAGGGTGGCCCCCGTCTAGTATTAGCCCAGGGCCCCCTAAAGTCTCGGTACGGCCCTGCTTATAACACCCCTTTTTTGGTCGGTGGTTAAAAAGGACACTAAATACCCACCAAAACACATTTGAAATGTACGCTTACTCCAGATATTGCCGCTACAGAAGACGTTCAACTTTAAGATGGAGCCCCTAGAAAATTGGCATTTTCGAGATGTCAATGAGAGAGAGACGGCAATGTCTTGTGTTTCAGCAGGATGTTGTGTTGGAGTTTGATAAGTAGGGTTAACTATTGAACAGTAGTGTAGTAATGTACGTGTTACGTCATCAGTGTAGCAAGCACTAGTCGCTTGCACGTGCGTGACGTCACACGCATCCAAACTATTTCCCAAACCGTTAGGAAACAAATCCAAACATTTCTAACGCAATCTAGTCCTTACGTGGCGGAGATAAGGCCCGTATCGGCAGATAAGGCGGGGATATAGCCCGCGGGGCGCCGGCACGGGTCACAGTTCCCTCCTCCGCTCCGACATGAACTTCTCAGCTCTCTTGGCGCTCGCCATCGTACAGGTAACACTTCTTTCTATAACTAGATATGTCTTTGTTGATTTTGTACTAAATTTAATTTGTTTGCAATGCATCACTAAACTGTTTCAAGACGGATTATAAAAATCGATATAAACCAGTAGATGTGCCCTGAGCACCTTGAAATTGGTAATAAACTGCGTTTCTGTGTGTATCGTAAGTGGTTTACACACAACCAATCTACTTGACCCCTATGACCCCTAGAATCGCTAGCTGCGAGAAATCCTGTGGTTCTACTTATTTTGGTTGATGACAACGAGATGATGAAATTTAATAGTGATAGAGGTAAGACTTCCGGCGATCACCGCTTCCTGCATCCGACTAGAACGGAAAGAGTGAGCTCACTCTTCCCAACGAAGACATAATTCCGTGCGCCTGAAGTTCGGGAGAGCACATCTTATGGCTTATATCGATGATTATAAAATAATTAGCGGTTAGCCCCTGCTTCGCCCGTGGTACATAAATGTTACGTAGGCAAATTTATACAGTAGGTAACGTCCGACTACAGGCTAGTACATGTAGCTTCGTGTAGACACGCTCCGCCGCGCTAGCTTTGTCTACACGAAACCAGAAGTACTAGGTACTAGCTCGCTACCCTCGCTTGAGCCACAGGCCTCGTGTCGGTATGCTCCAGTATTGTGGCTTTTAATGAAGTTACCTGATGTCCTGGTGTGCGACTGTTCCAGTGCGCGTCCGCGCAGTACGCGTACATCGTGCCGGCGGCGCCCTGCCCCGCGCCCCCCTGCGGCTGCCCCCCGGCCCCCGCGCTGCCCCTGCTGGCGGGCTCGCTGTCGCAGTCCGTGGCGCACGCGCTGCCCCCGCTGCTGGCCGCCGCGCTGCCCGCGGTGCTGACGTCAGCGCTGACGGCGGCCGGCCCGCTGCTGCAGGCAGTGCTGCCCCCCCCCGCGCCCGCGCCCTTCCCGCTCCCCTGCGCGCCCCTCCCGCCCGCCTGCCTCCCCGCGCCCGCCCCCTGCGCTCTCCCGGCCCTCCCCGCCCCCTGCGTCCTGCCGCCGCTCCCCGCCCCGGCCCCCTGCGCCTACCCGCCGGCGCCTCTAGTGCTGCCCGCCCCCTGCGCGCCCGCACCCCCCTGCACGCTCCCCGCGCCCCCCATGTACGCGGCCCCGCTCCCGTACGCGCCCCCGCGTGCCTGCCGCCCCTTCCTGCCTGCCGCCCCCTCCTGCCTGCCGCCCCCTGCCTGGCGCCTCCATCTATTTCTAAGTTGTGTCTCCAATAAACTCAACTTTTCAAATTACTACGTTGTTTTGCTTCACACATTGTGCGTTCCTCAGGTTCATCTTTGCCGATTACTTCCTCTGTAAATCTGTGATATTTATTTCGTGTCAGCTGTCAGCAAAATGTTTGTAGTGTACCTAAACTTCTTTAGGCGCACCACACACAGATCTTCCGTGAGCTGTGAATTGAGGTCAAGCGTCTGTTCGTAAAAAAAAGAAATCTTCTGGTGAACTCGGGACCATGGCCGTTTTGTCTAGATGGCCATACTTAGAAGAGTTATTTAGAAGACGATGCTTTGAAGATTTGTTCCAGACTAGCAGCGCCCTCCGGCTTCACCCGCGGAGTTTCCAAATCCTGAGTTATAAATGTACACTTCTATCGGCAGTTCCTAGGACTGACAATGTTCTCTTGATTTTAAAGGTTTCCCTCGAGCCTGGATTAAGGGGAACTTCCGAGTTGAAGGGGAGGGCGAAACCCTCAAGTCTTGAGCCTTAAGACTTCGTGAAATTCCTAGGATTTTTGTAAAACACGTTTTATACAATACAATCATCGAACTCTTAAAAACGGCAGAAGCGGCAAACGCGCTTCTACTATAGCGATGCAAAATCAGGTGACGTCTCCTGATTTAGTCTCAGTCGCAACAAGGAGTTGTGTACGTTCGCTGACAATTCAATTTCCAAACATATTTTCGCCACGTTATGTTGTCTTTAGATTATGGCATACCTCATCTTCGTTTCTTTAATTATATCGATGAATACAATATATATGTTACGGTAAGAGTGAATAATTGAAGATTATTAATAATTTTCTATTATTATTAATAATTCCCGAAAGTCGAGGTTAAAGTGATAAATTAATCACATTTTTCGGTTATTATTAATAATTTAACCCTAGTAGTGATAAATGTAATAAGTGGCCAAGGGTTGCGGGCGGGGCGGCGTGTGCGACGTGCGAGAGGTTTAATGAGAACCAGATTTAATGAGAAATGCCTTGAAATAAAACCGGAGAAAGGAAAAAATCATCGTGTGAATAACACGAGATGAATATTTTAAAACCTAACCTATAAAACCTGTAATAAAATCAATTATTCAGATTTACCGTTACATATACAGTAGTGTGTGTGGCGGTAGGACTCGCTGCAGACTCCTTCTGGGGAAGCGCCGCACCTTTTAGTTAAGCCAGTTATTCTACCGCCAAGCAGTAATGTGAAAACATCATTGTGTTCCGGTTTGAAGGGCAATATTTCCATGAATGTACAGGGCGAAGACTTAAACCATCTTACATCTCTGGATGACAAGCGCAATGCAGTGCTAATTGCTGATTAGGACTCTGCCAACAGTTCCGTGGCACGGCGCTGTCCCGGGCAGACGTATCACTAGCCATCAGACACAGGTCCTGCTCGTCTCGCCACTCTGTACTAAAAAACTAAGGTAGCTCTCGTATATTAGTTAGTATATTAAATATTGCGTTTAGGAAACTGGTTTCATAACAAAAGTAACTTGAAAATGAATGGGTTATCCAATGGTAAACACATTTTCTAATAATTTCGTACTTTTAAAATGGACTTGCCCATCCAGCTTTGAATGATCATAAAGTAAGTTAAACTAAAAAATTTAAATTGGTACATATTTTATTTTATTTAAATACCTACTGTTATTATATCAAGTAATTTAATATTGCAGGACCTGTCGTCACGCCTATTCAATACACCACTTGAAAATTGTCAATGGATCACCTGTCGAAACAAAATGGACTTTATAATAATACCCATAAGAGTGATACTTTATACATTTATTTAAATAATCGTGTCCTCCATTACATAAAACAACTTTATTACAATAGGCATAGAGATGAAATCTCTTCACTTCTTAAAAAATTATCACTTTTTTAAATCAAAAAGTGTCAACCTTATTACAATAGACACAAAGATGAAAGTTCCAGAATATAATAGAAGAATATTTAACATAGTTATATCTAAGTATCAATTGTATTACAATGAGCTTAGAGATGAAACTTCATTGGTTCATTGATCTATCAGAAAAAAAGCACAATTAACGAAACGTTATAAAAGAGAAAGATGAACCAAAGAATTTAAAACTTTATTGCTATCGTTTTAGAATTGAAATTACAATGACTCATTTTTTGAGTCATGAAAGCGGTATTTTTAAACTACCGTCGCTAGTTTTGCCAATTTGATATATTATTATTTATTTATATTACAATATTATTTATAATACAACAGTTTGGGAGCGCACGCGCAGCGCGGGGGCTGCACACTACTACTAGGCCCGCGAACAAAATTTATATAATACCTCTTTTAATCCATTATTCCGCAACGGCGGCGGCGTACAAAAATCATACGTCAAGGAGAAATGATCGAGGGTTGCAACCCCGGCCTTCACCTGCACTCAGTTGGACAGCTCACAAGTGCCGGCATAGTGCTCAATCTTATTACTTGATACCCTTCTATCATCCTGCATAGGTCTCCTGTGGTTCATATGACCCATACATTGTGTTCGCGGGCCTGCAGTCTAAACTCTGCTCAATGCAAAGGGTCAAGTCCTTCTGACGATTCTGAACAAGTTTTACTAATCCGCACAAGCTGACTTTAGTTCCCACCGCGAGAGACCTGCTGTGAGAGAACATGTCTACTCCCACTGGACGCCTTCTCTCACAAAGAGTCAAGGTTATACCGCGCGCTGGCCAAGTGCGGGTTGATGAAACCTGTGGCGATGACACACTCTAAGAGATGGGCCGGGATTAGAACCTACGAACGATCTGGCTACGTCACCGCCACTTCTCACCTCGTATATACCTAATACACTTAAATAATCGTATAAACTACCAAACAATTCGTCAAATCTAAAGATTAATAAATTAAAGTGTTGTCAACTGTGTTGCCAGACATATTGCATGCCTCTAGAAGAAGAGGCCAGTTTGTATGGGGCAACTATTAAAATGTTTTGTATCACCTTATCTTACCTGCAAACAGCAATAAAGAGTTTTATATTTGTATTCTTTTTTTGTGGAATTGACCAAAATTAACTAATCTTTGTATAGAGAAAAGTACAATTTCTTCAGGAACTACATTTTTCGGGATAAACAAATAGAATAACTAACAACTCATTCCAGACTATATAAATTAGTATCGGACAGATCCATTCAGTTCTTACAGCGGGATTGAGCAACATACATGCAAACTCTACACTTGTAATGTTAGTAGGATACTCGAATGAAAATAGAAAAAAAAGGTAACTAAGAAGTAAAGAATAATCATATTATTAAGAACATAGATTGAAAAAGAACCGTTGATGCGAAGAAAACAATATTTTTCATCCCACCAGCTCGGAAAGAGTACTTTTGCTCCTCGATATCAGGGCGCAAAAGTCGTTTTTACCCTCTAGAGGTTAAAGTAAATTTGAATTTAGAACATCGTGTGTACTGAGGTGTTGAATTCAAAACATAATTCAACCTATTTATTTCTACCTCCTTGGTGCCGAATGTATCATAATTTTTTTTTATCTGTTAAAAACTCAGACTCGGAACCTCCTTGGTGCGCTTACTTTTTTTAAATTTAGTTTTGCATTTCCTCGCTGAGGTGGAATGAAAAGTTACGTGTTGCACTCGAGTGCAAAGATTTTTCACCTTGTGCTCTTTTGATTCCCCTTGCTACGCTCAGGATTCAATTGTAGAATCCTTCGCTTGCTCGGTCATCAACATTGAGCACGCGGTTAAAAATCAACTTTGCACTCTTGTATAACAAATAACTATTGTAGCACTACATCTTGTGTCTGGTTGATTCTAGTTAAAGTTAAATATTGACTTTGTTTAATTATAAATTATTACTTAAAGAGTAACCCACGTATAGTACAGCTACAGTCAATCCAGTGCGACTCCAGTTTCGACCGCACGCAGCGACCTATTTCAATGGGACCTCGGCAAACGAGCAGCGGTCTCGCGCGTACTCTCTTTGGAACTTAAGTTAGACTAACTGATATCATACGTGACTTACCTACGGTATTCATTTTAAATAGTGTATTACGGTACAAGTGTGTAATGTTGGTGATTGCCACTGAGGCGACATTGCGACCCGAACGGTTAGGTGAGGGTCTTAAAGAGCCGAGGACAGTAATCATCAATACATCATTACATACGTTTTTGTTTACACTTGTGAAGAAAATAATAATAAAAAATCATTTTGTTCTGTTGGACACGATCTTTTTTGTATCGAACTTTCGAACAATGCAACTCAACCAATCAAAAAAATTCTATAACTCACTAGTGAGTAATAGTAATGAAAAAGTCAGTTTGATTACAGGTCTCATCACATGCCTGATTGCGGTGAAATTAGAGCCACTTTATGAAAATATATTAGTAAAAGTTGTTCAGTATAGTAGTAGAACGTTCCTACCAGCTCGGTAGAGTAGTAGCAAGAGACGCCGGGAGACACGCTGTAGCTAACATTACACTACGCTAACATTCACTACGGGATTTCTACCGCGATTGTATGGTGTAGCGATGTCCCGGTATTTCGATGCAGTGTCGTGCACTATGTTAATAGTCAGTTTACCGGTGAAAATGGTATGTGCAACTGCATCGAAGTACCGGGAACTGGCACCGCCACGTAACTACGGCAAATATGCGGTAAATGATGACTAGCGCAGTTGATCACCGTAGTAGGAGATGCTCGACAGTGATTTGGGGTTAAAGTGAAGGACGCACAGATTTAAGCACTTAAAGTGATCTCTACAGAAAGTGTTGCACATTTTTGAAGTGAAAACTTCTTATGGCGCGCCACAGACAGATCTTTGGTGCGCTGTGAATTGAATTCTAGCGTCACATTCGGGAATGATATGAAATCGGGTAAACCCGGAACGATGGCTATTGGCCATCTAGAAATGCGTCAACATTTCTATATGGCCATGCTCATGGCCACGCCCGCCGGTTTCACCCGCGTAGTTTCCAAAGTAAGCTATCAAATTCTGAGTTATTAGTTTTCACTTCTACCGGCAGTTCCTGTGACTGACATTTTTTTTAGTAAAATCGACCTGAAGCTTTACTAGAGAACGATGAAAATATTAGGTTAATATTATGAAGGTACCGCAGTTACAGTAAAATCTGTCATATGTTTTAAACGGTGAACATCGCGAAGAAACCGACATGTTTCGAAAACTTGCGATATCCGCCAACCTACACTTGGTATATTTCAGTGAGCCGTTATTTTGGTCCCTCGCCTCGGTAGAGAAGACCCCGAGTCCCAGCCGTGGGCACACATAGTGGGCTTATGCTAACAATTGAATCGATGTAAACACGAGAACAGAGCTTACATACAAGAGCGGGTCGCGTTTTTTATACAAAAATATGGCTGAGCATATGGAGACCAACTTTGTGGATGGATAGCTCGAGCCCTTACGGGACTGTTGAGAAATGATCCAATAAAATAAGTAATGAGCGTCGGTCTGTGTGTCCCCCTCCCCCCCCCCTCTAACCGCAGCCTCCAGTCGTAGTCCGTCCGGTGTAGGTTCTGTAACCAACAACACAAACACATGTAAAACGATAATGTACAAACATTACTGTACGGTTTGAAGGGCAATGGTTACAGAGAAATTACAGGGCAAAGAGATACAACATCTCGTATTTCTCGGTGACAAGCGCAGTGCAGTACTTGACAGCGACTTAAACTCTTCATACTCATTCGTTTCACTCGAGCGAGTATCCCGCAATTTAAAAAAAATATTATAAGCAACAGATTTCATCAAAAGGAGAACACCCACTCCAACAATATATATAACCGATTATTAGTCGTACATTATCACAGACAGTGTGTCAACAATACGTTTGTGTTCAAACCATTCTGTTTGCACCAAAAGTTTTCTGAGAGAGAATCGAAAGCTTTCGTTAGATCAAATACCACGCCGCCGGAAATATAATAGGCATGGATGCATGTAGCCTATTGATATGGACACTACTTTCACTAGGAACGCGTTGGCAGTAGTGTGCAGGTCCGGTCGGGCCAACTCATTAAAAGAAAAGCGAATTTCATTGAACGTAACCCTGGCACCTTTCAACTCACATTTTTTTTATCGAACATTTCACTTATACCTTTCATTTCCTAGCTTAGGGTACCAATGCTTGGATGACGGAGTTATGCTCGGTTTAAACGCTGAGTTTACTTAGATACCTACAAACAGAGGGCTACCAGTAATAGATTTTCTCAAAAAAAAGAAGGAACTTGAAAAAAAAGAGGAGCCGTGTGGATTCAAACCCGGATGTACTGTATCACGACCGCCCAACTTCCCGCCTGAGCTATTACACTGTCGCGTAATGTTGCGAAATTTACCGTCGCATTCTAATGTTAATGTAACAGTTTTCCTTTGTCTAAAAACGCGCATAAATTGCGTTTTTTTAAAATGAAACCTAGTTAGATCGATTTGTCGTCCCCGAAACCCTCTGCATATGTAATTTCATGACAATCGTTCGAGCCGTTTTCGAGATTCAGATTCTACATATATCTAAGTACATACAAGAAGTGCTCGTTTAAAGGTATAAGATATCAGGCTATGTGAACCCTACGTTTCAAGATGACCACGCGCTTTCCGCGTGCAGACAGGGGCCGTGCGAGCTACGGTAGGCGTTAGCAGCGACCAGCGACAAATCCGTGCGACCGCATTTCAAAAAATTAGGGGTTCTTGCGTTGCCCTGCGGAGTCATTCTCCAAGTAGGGTGTACGTGAGGGAGAACCTCCACTGCAGGCCAACTGCACCCAGTTCCCGGGAGACTAGCGTCCTCCGACACGCTCGCTCACGTTATGGACCGACCGTGCACAGTGAGCTACCTCGTGACGTCGTCGGCGCTCTGAGCCTGGCTTCTAATCTCGCCTGAGGCGTTGGTTCGTCGACTTTTTATAGCCTCAAGGAGTTACTTGAATTCAAGCAATAGCTCTAATGTATTCAAGTACAATTAAATGTGTTGAAACAAGACTCTTCCTGAATGTGTACTCTGGTTAGACAAATGTAACCTGACATTATTATCACAGATCACTGGAATACTAGTTATTATTGAATTATACGTTTGACACGTAAATAATGTTTACGAAATAAAGAGAAGGAGTGTGACTCACGGGCGCGGGCCGCGCCGGCGCGCTAGGCCAGGTAGCTGTAGGTGTCGAGCGCGAGCGGCGTGCGCTCCAGGTACTGCTTGTCGATGAGCGCCTCGATGCACTTCTTGATCATGGCCACGGACGGCGCGAACGAGCCGCGCGCCTGCGACACCACCTCCTGGATCAGCTCCGTGTGCCGCAGCACCTACACACCACACCACGCCACACGGCATCAACACCTACATTCATCGCTTCAACGGTACGGTACACTTCATCGCAACCTTATATCAATAACAAAACACAACAAAATATTCATTTTAAGTCGACAACATATGTGCACAACATTCGGATTATGGAGAATTTCGTTCAATTCTGATGGCACTGACAAACAAACCGCTGTCGCCATCTTTGATGCGAAGCACGTTTCGTTCCAATCAACACATTGCGTGCGTCCGTCGCGCCAAAAAGTATCCATCATAAAAAACTGTGCCTTATGTGACTACGTAAAACGAAATATTTGCCGCCGGACCGGAATTTTATTAGTGGGTACTTATATTTAGTATCAGCATTGCACCCGTGCGAAGCCGGGGCGGGTCGCTAGTCTATACTCATATTATAAAGAGGAAAGATTTGTATTTTTGTATTTTTGTATGGCACGAATAAACTCAAAAACTACTGGACCGATTTCAAAATTCTTTTGCCAATAGAAAGCTACATTATCACTGAGTAACATAGGCTATGTTTATTACGAAAAAAAATGAGATATCTACGGAATTTTTTACTAAAACCAACGCAAGGGATAAAAAAACAGTCATAAAATGGCTTTCATCGCATACGCTGCGGAAAGTACTAATGATAGACCAAAACAATGTTCTACAATATTATAGAGCGTATTAAAATCTACAAAAACCTCGCGAGACCATATGTCTAACTACAGTAATTACCTCGCAACAACTACTTTTTACATTTTAAAAGTAAGTAAAATGCCTATCAAATTCAGACCATGTTATCAACACATTTGTATTAATTCTTATCCAAATAAATTATTTCTTATTCAAGACTCTTTTAATACCTATTGATTACTTTTTGAATTATTGAAGTCGGACATCCCATTCAAAAGATTTAACGAAATTAAAAATATCAATCCTATCAAAATGCGGCGCCGCGCGGCGCAACACCGATAGAGGGGGACACCGAGGCACGGGGGAGAGGTGTTCGCAGCTATGAAATAGGTAAGTGTACGAGTAGCCGCGCGCGCGTCTACTAATTCGCGTGGTCGCCTCGCTACGTAGGTAGTGGACGCAAATGATACTAAATATTAAACAATTTTTCGTAACACTTTTTTATGTTCCTATCAAAATGTTCTTTTCAGAACTACTTTTGTATAAGTTTATTCTACCTTTACTGTTATTGTTCAAGTTTTCTCGCACTTTCTACACAGTATTACATTAAATTTATTCCATTTTGGTTTCCTCACGATGTTTTCTTTTACCGTTTTAAATTGGAGGTATTACGGACATGCCTTCGAAAAAATAGTGATGCGCGTGTAATTTGAGCTGGGGGATAGGATACGATATAGGTCATCCCCCAAAGGTCCCCTTTATTCTACCTACTAAAGTAGAATAAAACGGAGCATTAAGGACTACGATGATGAGACGATCAGAAATCTAGCTGTGTCAATAGATTCAATAAGCAGCCCACTAAATATTCCTACTACTGGGACTCGGGGCCCTCTCTCGCAAGGAGAGAGTCAAGTCCATAATCCACCACGCTGGCCCAGTGCGGGTTGGCGGATGACACATGACCTCAAAAGATTCTAAGTACATGGTGATTTCTTCACGATGTTTTCCTTCGCCGTTTTAAGTTTTGCGGTATTACGCATATTACCCGAAAAGACAGTGGTGCCTGGTGCGTGGGATTTAAAACCGGGGCTCCAGATCGGCCGCCGCCGTTCTCCCGACTAGACCAGCCGTAACTATTTAGTACGTATTTAGAACTAATAGACTTTAGTACCTACATAAAACATTGCACAACCATAAACTACGTCGTAGGTGGCATTAGCAGATTTTTAACACTAAATTACAACCATTAAATATTTACTGATTTAATTTTTGATTTTATGCGTAAAAGTAAAAGGGGAATAACAACGACGCCAGACACGCCTAACGTTTTTAGAACTAATGATAATATGACATAACAACTAACGCATAACAGTTTTCGCATAATTTTTGCTACCGTATATAGCATAAACATAACTTAGCATAATGTTTAAAGGCACATATTGAGAGAAGCATCACAATACCTAAACATAACAATTGGTCCTATTAACCTCTCGCTACGGCGACGACCTCGCTTGGCTCGCTCCTCTCAGGACCTTCCTTGAGCTTCTGGCTCCCGCATTTTTTTTATAAAGTAAAATAGGCAAAAAAACATGCGTTTTAAATGATAAACAGATGATTGGGATTGTTTGTTTTGTCTTATGTCCTAAGCATGGCAATTCTGCCAAGAGTGTGTTAAAATTTGTAAGTCTAATAATTTTGTTTTATACTTATTTTCCATAATACCCGTGCGAAGCCGGGGCGGGCTGCTAGTATATTATATAAACAACAGCATTATGCAATGAAAAACTTGAGACGAGTAGAAACACTAAACCCAAAAACAGGACGCCAACTCTCTTTCTACTAAAACGTAATTCCGAAACACCCTCGCGACTCTCCTACTCCGGTTCTGCTTAGTTTCGTCTGATCGAACATTGTTGGACGTTGAAATGTTCGAAGCCTGCTCCAATTACAACATTGAAACGGACGAAACGACGGATGGAAGTAGGGCCGGAGCAGGACAGTCTAAATATAAAGTAAGTCGCGAGTTTATTTCGAAATTACATTTTTCATACAAAGAGAGTAGACTCCAGGTTTCACTGATAACACAAACGAAAAAAAAAAAAATGTGTCTAAATGAAATCATAAGGCTAGAGAAGTTATAACTATTTTTAATTATATGAATAAGCAATTCAAAATAAAAACGATTACATTTAAATTCAATATAATAACCACGGCAACACGACAGTGACAGATGCGGCTGAAGGACTAGTATCCATGGCTAAGAATAAATTAAAAAAAAACCAGTGACAGTCGCCAGCCCGCAGCAGTAGCTGTTTGTTTCTCTCTCGCTCACACTCGGCGGTCCCGAGTTCACCCGAACATTTCTTTCATTTCCGACCGTGACGCTGAGCTTCATTCACAGTCCACGAAAACGAAAATGTGTGTGTGGTGCGCCAAATCAAGTTTTCACTCCAAAAGTATTATCGAAATCTATTCACAGCGGCGGAGCTTTCGCGCATTCTCAACAAAATAATGTCATTTTCAACAATCCAATGGAAAATCTGTTTCTTTTTTGCGTCGGTTAGAAAGAGAGAGAAATAGTATAAATGAAGTAGCGGAATGGAATCGAGAGAGACACAGCGAGTTACCTTCCTCTGTTTCATGATGCGCACGATGGCCGCCTGCAGGTACATCTTGCGGTCGTCGTCGCAGTGCGCCGCCTCCGCGTCCGCCGCGCCCGCCGCGCCCGCCCCGCCTGCGCACACGCACACACACACACACACACACATTATATTATAAGAATACTACAGTAGTAGTAGTGATACTATCTATACTATTCAGCATTATTAAGCATCAGCAACATTATTGTAAACATTTTTATTACTATTTATGAATTAAACTAGCTGTACCCTGCCACGCTTCGCTGTGGCACATTGTGATGCAAAAATTAGATAAAAACAATCCTTGATGCGGATTATATACCATTCTAAAATTTCAGCTCGATTGGTGCAGAACTTTTTGAGTTTTTGAAGCGTACACAAACCAACATAACGTTTTTATATATATGTAAATGAAGCTCTCATATTCTTCATTTATTTTGAATATCCTGCGCATGTAACTTGGATTGCATACATTATCTGTGTTGACAGCCCTACACTATGGTCGCTTGATGACTGTCAAAAACCTTTGTGATTTATAAAAAAGTAACGTGAACACATTATAAGAAGATTTTGTAAATTATCTAAAAACTATTGAAGCAATAGCTTTTAATGTTGTTTCTCTTTCCAGGTTGGTAATTAGTAATAGTGACGTGTAATTTAGTGTATAAATAAGTACATTTTATAAAGGTTTTGTGTGGTATGGAACATTGTTCAACATTATTGTGTAAGTAAATAAATTTCTCTTTCCAGAGCAATAACCTATGCAGTTGTTTCAATAAAACACATATTACATGTATATGGCTGTGTGTCGCGGGCGGGCCGGCGGCCGTGAGCCGCAGCTTGGTGCGCTCGGTGTGTGGAGTGTAGCTGGCTGTGTATAGTGTATATGGCTGTGTGGGTGTACCTGACTGCGCGGGCGGGCCGGCGGCGGCCGTGAGCCGCAGCTTGGTGCGCTCGGTGTGTGGAGTGTAGCTGGCTGTGTATAGTGTATATGGCTGTGTGGGTGTACCTGACTGCGCGGGCGGGCCGGCGGCCGTGAGCCGCAGCTTGGTGCGCTCGGTGTGTGGAGTGTAGCTGGCTGTGTATAGTGTATATGGCTGTGCGGGTGTACCTGACTGCGCGGGCGGGCCGGCGGCCGTGAGCCGCAGCTTGGTGCGCTCGGTGTGTGGAGTGTAGCTGGCTGTGTATAGTGTATATGGCTGTGCGGTGTACCTGACTGCGCGGGCGGGCCGGCGGCCGTGAGCCGCAGCTTGGTGCGCTCGGTGTGGAGTGTAGCTGGCTGTGTATAGTGTATATGGCTGTGCGGGTGTACCTGACTGCGCGCGGGCGGCGGCGGCGGCCGTGAGCTGCAGCTGCGGTGCGCTCGGTGTGTGTGTAGCTGTAGCTGGCTGTGTATAGTGTATATGGCTGTGCGGGTGTACCTGACTGCGCGGGCGGGCCGGCGGCCGTGAGCCGCAGCTTGGTGCGCTCGGTGTGGAGTGTAGCTGGCTGTATAGTGTATATGGCTGTGCGGGTGTACCTGACTGCGCGGGCGGGCCGGCGGCCGTGAGCCGCAGCTTGGTGCGCGCTCGGTGTGTGGAGTGTAGCTGGCTGTGTATAGTGTATATGGCTGTGCGGGTGTACCTGACTGCGCGGGCGGGCCGGCGGCCGTGAGCCGCAGCTTGGTGCGCTCGGTGTGTGGAGTGTAGCTGGCTGTGTATAGTGTATATGGCTGTGCGGGTGTATGGCTGTGCGGGTGCTGTACCTGACTGCGCGGGCGGGCCGGCGGCCGTGGCTGTGCCGCTGACTGCGCGGGCGCTCGGCCGTGAGTGCAGTGTAGCTGGTGTGGAGTGTATGTATAGTGTATATGGCTGTGCGGGTGTACCTGACTGCGCGGGCGGGCCGGCGGCCGTGAGCCGCAGCTTGGTGCGCTCGGTGTGTGGAGTGTAGCTGGCTGTGTATAGTGTATATGGCTGTGTGGGTGTACCTGACTGCGCGGGCGGGCCGGCGGCCGTGAGCCGCAGCTTGGTGCGCTCGGTGTGTGGAGTGTAGCTGGCTGTGTATAGTGTATATGGCTGTGTGGGTGTACCTGACTGCGGGCGGGCCGGCGGCCGTGAGCCGCAGCTTGGTGCGCTTGGCCGCGTACGCCAGGTTGAGCAGCAGCGTGCCCGTGCACGCCTCGCCCTCGCTCTCCACGTCGCCCTGCAGACCAACCATTCATTACAAGGCAAGCCTGTTTGAAGTGAAGCCTTCTTATGGCGCACCACACAGAGAATTTTTCTTAGGCTGTGAATTGGGTTCAAGCGACACGTTCGTAAATACAAGAAATCTTCGGGTAAACTCAAATGATCATGGTCATGCTCACGGCCACGCCCTCCGGTTTCCCCCGCGTAGTTTCCAAAGTGAGCTATCAAATTCTGAGTTACAAATTTTCGCTTCTATCGGCAGTTTCTATGACTGCCATTTCTTGTGGAGGTGTGTTCTTTCGCGGAAACACTCGACGCCCCTAGACGACATTTCGAAAATATCATTTAAATTATTTGAAAACATAAATACGATTTTTTTTATCAAAATTACAAATTACCTAAACATGAAACTCATAACACAGAGGCATGAGATGGCGAGGGGATCCATAAAATTATGAACTCACTACTTTCGAGAATTAACGGACCTAAAAGTGATAAAAAAATGGCATTCATAGTAACTGCCGATAGAAGTGATAACTTAACTTACCAATGGGAAAAGCTGACGCATTTCTAGATGGTCAACGGGCATGATCCCGAGTTTTCCCGGAGATCTCTTCAATACTCAATGCTCAATCATTTGTTGCTAATATTATGGTACATTTGTTGGTCTTATTTATAAGTCCATGTTATAGTTACCATAATGACCCTGATTGGGTGTGACAATATAATTCGTATCGTGCGGAGCGGATCGACTCATTCTATAATTAATTTGTCGGCAAGATATTTGTCTATTGTATAGTAAGCTTATATATTTTTAAGGTTTTGAGAAACTTTTTGTCAGAATTTATTTGTTTTAGTTTGTTGGTTGTTTGTTCTTATCGTACCCGAGCGTGTCGCTAGAATTCAATTCACAGTCCACGAAAAATCTGTCTGTGACGCGCCAAAAGAAGTTTTCACTAAGATAAGATATTTTACTGACATAAATTGAATACATACATCATTTAAATAATATAAGTCACATTCATAGCCTCGTCAGTTTACAAAATATTAATTTTATTCAATTGTGCTGTGCGTATTCCTGAAAGGTATCACTTGACAGTATCCCAGTGTCCGGCGAGCCCCCGGAGGTACCTGCGCGGCGAGCAGCCCCGCGTCGAGCAGCGGCCGCAAGTGGCGCCCCCACGCCTCGCCCGGCAGCTGCAGCGCCTCGCGGATCTCGCGCGCCGGCGCCGCGTCCACCGCCTCGAACCACAGCAGCAGGGCGCACTGGACGGACGGACATGCGCGCAGTTAGACAGGTTGAAGATCCTATGACGGGAGTGGCGTTCTTACATCGAGCGGCTTCGCGTCTAGGTTCGATAGCTTTAAATGTAATACTATCATTGAAAAAAAGTATTATATACTTTAATTTAATAATTTAATAGTATAGTAAATATCGTTTTAAGCAATTCTAGTTTCCTTTTCGAACCCTCCGGCTGCAGCTTTCGTAACTGACAAGATTATGAGTGACAGCATTTTTTGTATGGCTCCTCTTTTATATAATAAGCTGCCAAATGCCATAAAAGAACTTAACATAACAATGTTCAAAAGTAAACTAAAAAAAGTGCTGATACACAAATGCTATTATACTGTAACTGAATTTTTAAACGATAAGGAAATTAATTGGAATACTAATATTTTAGACATTGTTTAACATGAAATTTTTTACAATCTTTAAACCTTATTCCATTAATATCTCAATAGATATTATTATTCCATGATGAAATTTGACAGTCAACTGACATAAGACCATATAATGATATATTGTATAATGATGAATTAGTTTGTACTGTATTACATTTTGACATTCTTTGAGTATTTACATGAATATTATAATTAACGACATTTTGATTATATAAATTTATCACACTTTATACATTCTTTGACATTCCTCACATGGATGAACTGCAAGATCTACTAATGCAAGACCTTAGACCCTGGATGGACATATTGATCAAACTCAAAAACACACAATATCCTGATGAAACACAAGACATTGGCGAAATTGTGCTCACCAAACATTTATCTCACACAAATATATATCACAACCAAATAGAAGCCAGAAATTAATCTAAGATGAAGAATCAGATGACATAAATAAAACCAGAAATTAATAGAAGATGAGGAAGAAGAAGACTTTAATCAGCTGACTATTATTTAATTAATTTTATTTATAAATTACTAACAAATTGTCTTGCCAGACATATTGCATGCCTCTCGCAGAGGCCAGTTTGTATGGGGCAACTTTTAAAATGTTTTGTATCATCTTATCTCACCTACAAACAGCAATAAAGATTTTTGTATTAAATTTGTATTTGTATTTGGAGACCTGGTGAGGGGCAATAAAAGAGGGAAGCAATGAGCGTGAAAAAACATGAGTGAGTGTGAGAGTGAGTGGGCGTGTGAGAGTGAGTGTGCGTGTGAGAGTGAGTGGGCGTGATGAACGGGCGACCGGTAAAGGCGTTTCTGTAGAAGCCTGAGAGAGAGTTCCTCGATCTAACGAAAGCTTTCGAATCCATTTCAGTACACTTTTGGTGTAAAAGGAATGGTTTGAACTCAACTTTTTTATTTTATATTATCTGTGATACGGATATCTAATCTATAAAATATGTAATACGAGTGGGTTTTCTCATTCAGGGACACAGCAGACATGCTGCTTTAGGCATCGGCGATTTACTATTTTGCGACTGTATCGTGTTTTGACGACTCTCTGAGTTTAATCACAGTACAATCAATTCCACACTCGTCGCGATCGCGCGTTTTAGCAACTGCTCAGATCGGATCGGGTCAGATCTTCGTTGGAGTGTTCGGAACGTGTACCAGCGGCCGCTGTGGGCGCGAGTGAGACAATGACCTTGTTTCGGTAGCTCTTAAAGGGTGAGGATTCCAAGTGAAAAGTGTTTTAGATTTGAGTTATGCTAGTAATGTTTAATAATGTTCGAATGCTTTCGTCAAGTGCATTAGAAATAATTATTTAAAATAGGTTTCATGCGTCGACAATGACGACGCATGGCGCGTGTAGTGGAATGATGTGTGTGGTGGCGAGTGAGACAGTGACCCGGTGTGTGGTCGCGAGTGAGACAGTGTCCTGGTGCGTGAGACAGTGTCCTGGTGCGTGCGACAGTGGCCTGGTGTGTAGTGGGTTATGAGACAGTGACCTGGTGCGTGGTGGCGGTGACGTGGCAGACGCGCGGCGTGTAGCGCAGGCGCAGCTCGCCGGTGCACAGGTGGTGCAGCCAGGCCAGGCGCCGGCCGCTGAAGGCGCTGCTGTAGAACCGCTCGAACGCGCGCGCCGGCTGCTCCAGCTGCAGCGGCGGCGCCAGCGGCGCCATGGCGCCCCCGAGCGGCCACGCGCCCGCCTGCAGCACCTGGGGGGGGAGAACATCAATACAACGCCTGCGGGGCCATGGCGCCCCCGAGCGGCCACGCGCCCGCCTGCAGCACCTGGGGGGGGGGCACATCAATACAACGCCGGCGGGGCCATGGCGCCCCCGAGCGGCCACGCGCCCGCCTGCAGCACCTGGGGGGGGGGGGACGTCAGTACAACGATCCAACCCGTGCTGCTCTGTGACGATCTACACGTAACTAAATTCAAAACAAAATAAGTTTTTCCACAAGAGAGATTTTTCGTGGGCTGTGTAAATGGAGCTCAAGCTTCACATTATTAAATGGAAGAAATCTTCTAACTGGGATGATCTAGATGACCATTTGGCCATTGTCGTAGCCCGCTCTCCGGTTTTAGTTAGTTCTACGTAGTTTTCAAAGCGAGCAATCAAATTTAGAGCGATAGAAAGAGGGACTGCCGATATAAGTGTTCACTTCTATCGGCAGCTCCTATGACTGCCAATAGTTTTTTTCCGCTCTATTTTAACTTCTTGCAGAAAGCCAATACGGTTTTTAGGAAGGACAAATCCACTGAAGACGCAGTCTAATAAATCTTAGATTTCACTAGCAATGGCGTACAATGTAAACTAAAAAGAAAGTGATGTGTATTTTTCTTGACTTTTCTATGGCTTTTAACACTATTTCTATTCCATTGTAGTTACTAAAGTTAGAGAACACGGGCATACGCGGTGTTACTCTTGATTTTTTCCGAGAATACCTCACCGACAGAATGCAAAGTATAAAGATAGGTAACTTTGTAGGCCTTGACATGGTTCATACTATGTGGAGTGCCCCAGGGTACCGTGGTAGGTCTCACTATATTCACAGCTTACATTGACAACAAAGACTCGGGTTTCAAACACTCAGTTGTGTGGTTACAGTATTATGTTTTATTTTTATTTTTGAAGGAATAGATTTGAATTTGAATAATAATTTGAGTATGTTTCGGTATAGCATGACATTTATGGCACTAGTTATAAATTATTAACCGTATTCTTAATTTTTCACTGTGAGTCACGTAATAAAGTGTTTGTCTGTTCTGTTTATCGCTGTCTGTCTATAGTTATGTCACCTGTATGTTGAACCCGGCCGGCAGCGCGGCGCCACTGTCGCGCCGGTGTTGTAATAGAGTAGTTCTACCTGCCTGCCGGCGCAGTACCTGTATGTTGAACCCGGCCGGCAGCGGGGCGCCACTGTCGCGCAGGTGTTGCTGGAACTTGGCGTTGAGGTCGGCGGACACGGCCACGTCGGTGAACATGCGGTGCAGCTTGTTCGTGAACTCGTAGCCGCAAGCCGCCTTCAGCCGGTTGATCATCGCCTCCTCCTGCGAGGTCAAATGACACTTATATCACACGAAATAGAGTACGTATTGAATTGGTCCTATTTCAATTCTATTCATGCTATTAACATTCTGGTTTGCGCCATAATATTGGCAAAAATAGGCGATACAACAGACCGTAGTGCCAGGCCTTCCACGGCAGCACCGACCGGGAATCGGCTGTTGAACATGCGACCGCGGATCATGTCCTTTCATCGGTGTCACCGCAGCTCATTCCGCGTGATTGGCCGCGAGTGTAGAGTAGCGCGAGGCAGAGAGCTCACCTGTTCCATGGGCGAGCTGACCTGGTGTATGATATGTGTAGAGTAGCGCGAGGCAGAGAGCTCACCTGCTCCATGGACGAGCTGACCTGGTGTATGATATGTGTAGAGTAGCGTGAGGCAGAGAGCTCACCTGCTCCATGGACGAGCTGATCTGGTGTATGATATGTGTAGAGTAGCGCGAGGCAGAGAGCTCACCTGCCCCATGGACGAGCTGACCTGGTGTATGATATGTGTAGAGTAGCGCGAGGCAGAGAGCTCACCTGCTCCATGGACGAGCTGACCTGGTGTATGATATGTGTAGAGTAGCGTGAGGCAGAGAGCTCACCTGCTCCATGGACGAGCTGACCTGGTGTATGATATGTGTAGAGTAGCGTGAGGCAGAGAGCTCACCTGCTCCATGGACGAGCTGACCTGGTGTATGATATGTGTAGAGTAGCGCGAGGCAGAGAGCTCACCTGCTCCATGGACGAGCTGATCTGGTGTATGAGCCGCTTGGCGAGCGCGCGCGCGTAGTATTTCTGGAACACGTCCTTGTCGTCGACGTACTTGAACACGGTGATGGCGGCCGACAGCTTCTCTTCTATCTCGCTCTCGTTCCCGCCGCTCTGTCACAAGGCCACACACGGTGACGAAAAACTGGTTGTATGTAAAGTCGGTTGGTATACCGACGATAGTTTAACGTGACAACGTCATAACAAAACATTTAGATGCGGCGCAAGCGTACAATGAGCGTAACGGGACATAACGGGACACTTTTTCGTGCATGCAAGCGGCGTTTATCGATTTATTAAAAGTTGTCACGTCAAAAAAAACTAATTAGTGCATCAGGTAGATTATACTGAAAAATGTGATTGTACAGGCATTTTTTCTTTTCTTTTACAAACAGTAAATTTTGTTATTTCTGAGGCAGGACTGCCGGTAGAACTGAAAACTCATGACTCAGAGTTTGATGGCTCACTTTGGAAACTACGCGGGTGAAGCCGGAGGGCGTGGCCATGACCATGGCCATCATCCGAGTTTACCCGAAGATTTATTTCATTTACAAACGTGACGCTTGAGCTCAATTCACAGACCACGAAAAATATGTCTGTGGTACGTCAAAAGAAATTTTCACTACAAAAATTACAATGATATTGTGCTTAAGAGTGACGTCACTTCATTGTACGATTTTAGACGTGATACCGTTGTATGGGATCATTGAAAAACAATGTGAAAAGGGAAAATGCACAAAAACTTTTAATTGCAAAACCAATAAAAAAGATTGAAAAAGAATGTATCTTGTTTTGTTTAAATTGAAATAATAAATACCCGTTTCCTGAGCAGCGCGTCGCAGTAGCGCGCGAGCAGCTCCGGAGCGCGCGCCGGCTGGTCGGGCGCCGGCCGCGCGTTCACCACCTCGCTGCACGCCTGCGGGGGGGGGGGTCAGTTCAACAAACAGCTAAATAAATTAATATTGGTGGACATTTCACACACAACACCATCTGACCCCAAACTAAGCTTGTAATATGGCGGCCAAATAGCTGATATGATACTTATATATTTTTAAATAGCAGCTAATATGTAGATTTACATAATTATTATACGTTACACGCTCTGCAAGTTATTCTACTGCCAGCCAGGTTCACTGTGGCTTGGGTTGAAGGGCATTTCTAGACAGATTACGAGGCAAAGAAATCTTATACTCTTATAACTAGGGCAACAGCAATGCTAGAAGTAGTCATTTGACGTCGCGTCGTGTCAATTAGCACGACGCTACAGTGATCAATCTGCGGGCGTAATAGTCAAACCATAAGGGGAATATAAATATACCCGGCTCGAAGGACCAACACAAATAAGCCCTGTATTAAAAAAATTAACTAAATCGATTATTTTAGTATAAAAGTAATCGAATTGTTACAGTTTTAGTACATTCACTAATAAAATATGAAAGTTGAAGGGCAGGACAGGGCGCAGGGCGCAGGGCGCAGGGCGCGGTCACCTTGTCGAGCGCGCCCACGAAGGGCTGCGCGCCGTGGAACACCTCCTGGAACAGCGCGGAGTACTTGCGGTGCAGCGCCAGCATGGACTCCACGAACCGCACGTGCGGCTCCTCCGCGCCCAGCGACAGCGCGTGCCCCTCCCCCGCCACCTGCAACGATTGCGTGGTGAGGGTGAGATATTTGAATGATATAACAAATACAAAGATTTTTAGGATCGACTTTTTTGTATGGTTAGGTGTGAGTCCCCAGGTAGGGTGGGGTGTGGGGGGTACCGCCAGCAGGCGCGGCCCGGCGGCGTGCAGCGCGGCCGGGTGTGGGGTGCGGGGTGCGGGGTGTGTACCTGCTGGTGCGCCGCGTCCACGAGCGGGCGCGTGGCGGCGGCGCCGAGCGGCGCCAGCAGCGCGTGCAGGCGGCGCAGGTCGGCGCCCCGGGCCGGCTCGCGCGCCGCCGCCGCCAGCAGGCGCGGCCCGGCGGCGTGCAGCGCGCCCAGGTGCGCCGCCACGGCCTCGCGCTCGTACACCGCGCGCGCCGCCTCGCCCGACGCCGCGTGCAGGTAGCGCCGCGCCAGCGACACCTCGCGCTCCAGCCCTGCCGCAGCGCGCCCGGTCAGCGAATACACACGTTATTGCACTACGCTTGTCGCGAGTTCGGTCACTCAGGACAATCATTCCAGAAAGGAATAAAACAGGCACTTACATTTCTGGTGGTCTAGAATTCTATAATTTGTTATTGAATTAATACTCTTGCAGAAAATAAAATATATTCTAGTAAAGGAACATAACAACTGAACGGTCGGGATCCATTCAACACTTAGATTGGCTGTAGGATAATAATGGACCCGATTTTCAAATGTCTTCGTTTCTACTCCACTGCATGTAGTTTTTATAATTTTGTATGAGTACACATATAATCATAGATTTTCCACCGAAGTTAAGTACGTTCGTTTGAAGTCGGAGATGGGTGACCGAGGCGGAGTAATCCGAGCGCGATTCCGTGTTCCCACCATCAGAATCAGAATTGAAACCTCATGGCGTTTTAGTAGATAGAGGCACCATGTCCATACATGGTATGGAGTGCAACATAACTCTGCCGTGTCCTCCGGGCGGTAGCGTATGCGTAAATACATTTCCTCCACGTACGAAAACAGGTAGTCCAATATACCTACTAGATACATTTGTATATATGTCCCTCCACATTCACACGTACAGCTAGTCTTTTTAATAAAGACTGACGAGACAAGACAAGCAGGACGTGTGCCTGATGATAACTCACTGATTTATGTTTGAGTATTGACTCCCCTTCCCCGCTCACCGACGAGCGCGTGCTGCATGTATCAGCTGGGGACTCTGGAATCTATTGAGAGACGTGCCAAAAGACTCATAGGCAGTGACACTCTTGTGCGTAAAAGACTTCAAAGTCTTGATCATCGCCGCAAAATCGCTAGCTTATCGGTTTTTTATCGGATACACTTCGGAGAGTGTGCAACTGATCTGCATGATCTAATACCACCTTGCCCTTTCTTCTATCGGACTTCTCGTTCCACAAAAGGGCGACATCGTTTCATGGTTGATGTTCCAAAAACGCGAACGAAGAGGTTTGACTCCACGTTTGTGATAAGAACGTCTAGGTTGTGGAATGCGTTGCCTGAGTGGGCTTTCCCTGATGGTTACAATCTTGGTGTCTTCAAATCGAGAGTGAATCGGTTTCTTCTAGGTAAGCACGCTCCATCGTAGACCGCATCATCGCTTAACATCAGGCGAGATGGTGGTCAAGTGCAAACCTATTATAGTTAAAAAAAAAAAAAATAATGTAGTGCGCCACGTCCCCCCACTCACCGACGAGCGCGTGCTGCATGCAGTGCGCCACGTCCCCCCACTCACCGACGAGCGCGTGCTGCATGTAGTGCGCCGTCCCCCACTCACCGACGAGCGCGTGCTGCATGTAGTGCGCCACGTCCCCACTCACCGACGAGCGCGTGCTGCATGTAGTGCGCCACGTCCCCCACTCACCGACGAGCGCGTGCTGCATGTGGTGCGCCACGTCCCCACTCACCGACAGCGCGTGCTGCGTAGGTGCGCCACGTCCCCACTCACCGACGGCGCGTGCTGCGCATGGTGCGCCACGTCCCCCCACTCACCGAGCGCGTGCTGCATGTACCGTCCCCCACTCACCGACGAGCGCGTGCTGCATGAGTGCGCCCGTCCCCCACTCACCGACGAGCGCGTGCTGCATGTAGTGCGCCACGTCCCCCCACTCACCGACGAGCGCGTGCTGCATGTGGTGCGCCACGTCCCCCACTCACCGACGAGCGCGTGCTGCATGTAGTGCGCCACGTCCCCCCCACTCACCGACGAGCGCGTGCTGCATGCGCGTGCTGCGTGGTGCGTCCCCCCACTCACCGACGAGCGCGTGCTGCATGTGGTGCGCCGTCCCCCCACTCACCGACGAGCGCGTGCTGCATGTAGTGCGCCACGTCCCCCCACTCACCGACGAGCGCGTGCTGCATGTGGTGCGCCACGTCCCCCACTCACCGACGAGCGCGTGCTGCGTGTGGTGCGCCACGTCCCCCACTCACCGACGAGCGCGTGCTGCATGTGGTGCGCCACGTCCCCCACTCACCGACGAGCGCGCGCTGCATGTGTGCCACGTCCCGCACTCACTGACATGTAGTGCGCCACGTCCCCCCACTCACCGACGAGCGCGTGCTGCATGTAGTGCGCCACGTCCCCCCACTCACCGACGAGCGCGTGCTGCATGTGCGCCAGTGCGCCACGTCCCCACTCACCGACGAGCGCGTGTGCATGTGGCGCCACGTCCCCCCCCACTCACCGACGAGCGCGTAGTGCGCGTGTGCGCCACGAGCGCGTGCCATGTAGTGCGCCACGTCCCCCCACTCACCGACGAGCGCGTGCTGCATGTGGTGCGCCACGTCCCCCACTCACCGACGAGCGCGTGCTGCATGTAGTGCGCCACGTCCCCCACTCACCGACGAGCGCGTGCATGTAGTGCGCGTCCCCCACTCACCGACGAGCGTGCTGCATGTAGTGCGCCACGTCCCCCCACTCACCGACGAGCGCGTGCTGCATGTGGTGCGCCACGTCCCCCACTCACCGACGAGCGCGTGCTGTGCTGTCCCCCCACTCACCGACGAGTGCGCCACGTCCCCCCACTCACCGACGAGCGCGTGCTGCATGTAGTGCGCCACGTCCCCCCACTCACCGACGAGCGCGTGCTGCATGGTGCGCCACGTCCCCCCACTCACCGACGAGCGCGTGCTGCATGTGGTGCGCCACGTCCCCCACTCACCGACGAGCGCGTGCTGCATGTAGTGTCACCGACGAGTGCGCCACGTCCCCCCACTCACCGACGAGCGCGTGCTGCATGTAGTGCGCCACGTGCGCCACGTCCCCCACTCACCGACGAGCGCGTGCTGCATGTAGTGCCACGTCCCCCCACTCACCGACGAGCGCGCGTGCGCCACGTCCCCCCACTCACCGACGAGCGCGTGCTGCAGTGCGCCACGTCCCCCACTCACCGACGAGCGCGTGCTGCATGTAGTGCGCCACGTCCCCCCACTCACCGACGAGCGCGTGCTGCATGTAGTGCGCCACGTCCCCCACTCACCGACGAGCGCGTGCTGCATGGTGCGCCACGTCCCCCCACTCACCGACGAGCGCGTGCTGCGTGCGCCACTCCCCCCGCAGCAGCTCGGCCGCGAAGGCCGCGTGCTGGCGCAGGCGGCCAGGTAGGGGTCCAGCACCAGGCGCTCGTACAGCGCCAGCGGCTGCCGGACGCGGAAGCTGCGGACCTGGGACATACACACGCGTGGCGCTCTCATTCACTCAACATATTAGGTTGAAGCCGCCGTGGCGCAGGTTCGGTTTCAGTAGGGCCGGGAGTGATTCAGACTGTTGTTTTTATCTTTTTAACACGGACCTGACCGTCCGTGAACTGCAAATGCACGAAAGAAATAAGGTATACGGTGTAGCACTGCAGGCTTTGCACTAAAACGGATATCCCAAGTGGCGTCTGCGGAGATGTCTAATACGTGTTACTTTGCCACAGTGCATTCTCGGTTACGTACGTGCACGGTGCTGTGTATGTGGTGTGTACGTACGTGCACGGTGCTGTGTATGGCCGCGCGCACGGTGTCCGCGCGCGCGCCGCCCTCGCCCCCGCGCGCGGCGCACAGCGCGGCCACGAGGCGCGCGCTCAGCGCCCCCGCCAGCGGGGACACCAGCACGCGCTCCCAGATCTCCAGCGCCAGCTCCCCCACCTGCGGAACAGGTTGAAGGTAGTCATGTACAAATGGGAATAATAATGGTGAGGTGACGACAATCATCGTGAAGTTAAAATAGTGATGGTGAAGCGAGAATAGTGTTAGCTAAGTGAGAATAGTGATAGCGAAGTGAGAATAGTGATAGCGAAGTGAGGCTAGTGATCGCAAAGTGGTAATAGTAATGGTGAAGTGAAAATAGTGATAGCGAAGTAAGAATAATGCTAATAGTTATGGTGAAGTGAGAATAGTGATGATGAAGTGAAAATAGTAATAGCGAAGTGGGGCTAGTGATCGCGAAGTGGTAATAGTGATTGTGAAGTGAAAATAGTGATATCGAAGTAATAATAGTGCTAATAGTGATGGTGAAGTGAGAATAGTGATAACGAAGTGAAAATAGTGATATCAACGTGAGCATAGTGATAACGAAGTGAGAATAATGATAGCGAAGTGAGGATAGTGATGGTGAAGTGAATATAGTGACGGTGAGGTAAGTGTGGTGTGACGGCTGACCTCTAGCTGCCGCGAGTCGTGTTCCCCGCTGCTCACGGTGGCGGCCGAGCCGTAGATGATCTCCGCGTCCGACACCTGCCGTGCAACACAACGTACTGCGGTACGACATACTGCGGTACGACATACTGCGGTACGACATACTGCGGTACGACATACTGCGGTACGACATACTGCGGTACGACATACTGCGGTACGTACTGCGGACATACTGCGGTACAACATACTGCGGTACAACATACTGCGGTACAACATACTGCGGTACAACATACTGCGGTACAACATACTGCGGTACAACATACTGCGGTACAACATGCGGTACATACATACTGCGGTACAACATACTGCGGTACAACATACTGCGGTACAACATACTGCGGTACAACATACGGTACGGTACTGCAACATACTGCGGTACAACATACTGCGGTACAACATACTGCGGTACAACATACTGCGGTACAACATACTGCGGTACAACATACTGCGGTACAACATACTGCGGTACAACATACATGCTGCGGTACGACATACTGCGGTACAACATACTGCGGTACTGCAACATACTGCGGTACAACATACTGCGGTACATACATACTGCGGTACAAACATACTGCGGTATACTGCGGTACAACATACTGCGGTATACTGCGGTACAACATACTGCGGTACAACATACTGCGGTACGACATACTGCGGTACAACATACTGCGGTACAACATACTGCGGTACAACATACTGCGGTACATACTGCGGTACAACATACTGCGGTACAACATACTGCGGTACAAACATACTGCGGTACAACATACTGCGGTACAACATACTGCGGTACGCAACATACTGCGGTACAACATACTGCGGTACAACATACTGCGGTACAACATACTGCGGTACAACATACTGCGGTACAACATACTGCGGTACAACATACTGCGGTACAACATACTGCGGTACTGCGGTACAACATACTGCGGTACAACATACTGCGGTACAACATACTGCGGTACAACATACCTGTGGTACAACATACTGCGGTACAACATACTGCGGTACAACATACTGCGGTACGGTACAACATACTGCGGTACAACATACACATACTGCGGTACAACACACTGCGGTGCGGTACGACATACTGCGGTACAACATACTGCGGTACAACATACTGCGGTACAACATACTGCGGTACAACATACTGCGGTACAACATACTGCGGTACGACATACTGCGGTACAACATACTGCGGTACAACATACTGCGGTACAACATACTGCGGTACAACATACTGCGGTACAACATACTGCGGTACAACATACTGCGGTACAACATACTGCGGTACAACATACTGCGGTACAACATACTGCGGTACAACATACTGCGGTACAACATACTGGGTAATATTAAAAACTTTCATGATTTGAACTGGGATGACGACTGGGCCAAAAATACAACATTCTAATTAATCCATCAAATAAATTTTGGAAAATATGAGACACGTAAGTATGTTTTGTTTTATCAAAATTAAAAAAATCGACAAAGATAAAGATCGACATAATTCCTGCGTGGGGTCTTGTGACGTGACTCGCGTGCACGCGGGCCGTGCGCAGGCGCGTGTCACGTGACCCGCGAGGTTACCTTCTGCCGCTTGACGTGCTGCAGGTTGAGGTAGGAGTAGAGGCAGTTGAGGTAGTGCGCGCCCTGGCTGTAGTCGCGCCACGCCGCCACGTACCTGCGGGGGGCCGGCCGGTCAGACGCGGGCCTACTGCTTCACACGTATACACTATGTCATACAGGGCGGGCGGCGTCGGTATGGCGCGGGGCTCCCACAAGGGCGGTAGATACAGGAGTCTGTATTGGTGGATACGGACGTCGACCGCCGCGGAGGTTAAACAGTACTTTAAAGGTTGGTTGCACGCCTCCAGGCCACGTGGTTCGACTGCGTAGTTCGATCAATCGGACCACGTGAACTTTTTTTTCCTCTTGGTTCGATTTTAGAATCGCACCACGTGAACTACTAATTCTTGGGACCTCGTGGTTCGACTCCATTGTCGAACCACTATGACAAGTTCATCTGGTTCGATTCACGAAGTGCACTCACAGGCACAATTAACTCGGACTAAGAAAACTTGGGATTAAGTATGTGCCTGTTTGTGGTTTTGACGGTTTAATTTTTTGTACAAAAAGAGTTTATTAATGTTAGTTCCTGTATATAAAGTTATAATGTCCTTGGAAACGTTACGAAGTAAAGTAAAAATGTAACATGGTTAAATGAAGATTAAAATAATATATTCTTATTGTGTTGTTATATTTATCTAAGTTTAGCAATTTTACAAGGGTTGACTAAGTTCTATTAACCGAAAATTTTAAAAAGTCCACATAGTCAGATAAATCGAACTATCAGGAGTCTTAAACACATGGTTCTATTGATCGAACCAACGGGAAAAAAAAGTTCACGTGGTTCGATTGATCGAACTACGCTGTCGAACCACGTGGCCTGGAGGGGTTACATGGACAACTTTTTTTCTGATTTTTTTTAGGCAACCAAAAGATTTTTTTTTGTTTTTGTAATAATAAGAAGTGCAATTGTTGTACTAAATCGTTGTTATTGATGTATTATGTTTCCCATACACAATGCTGTGTGAAAGACCAATTTGAACAATTTCTTTTTTTTCACAATATTAAATAAATGATTTGTTTTTGGTAGGGCGTGACGCTGCCAGGGGGTGTAGTGGAGATGCAGCACCCGCTATCAGAAGGCGGCGGGTGGTGTATGGGGCGCAGTAGAGCGGCAGGGCTGGTCACAAAGAGAGCAGCCGGCAGAAGGGGGCGGTGTAGGGGGATACAGTATGGGCTAGCAGACGCCGGTGGATGATATATGAGGGACAGCAGGGTTGGCAGAGAGGCGGGTGGTGTATGGGGTGCAGTAGGGCCGACAAGACTAGTCGCACGGTGGGCAGGCATGAGCAAGCAGTCAGGTGTGAGAACTGCAAAGGGTACATCAAGGGTAGTATTTGGTAGTGGTAGGACTCATGGCAGAGTCCGCCTGGGGAAGTACCACACCTTTGCCAGTTATTCTACCGCCAAGCAGTAATGTGCAAGCATTACTGTGTTCCGGTTTGAAGGGCAATGTTTCCAGAGAAATTACAGGGCTTAGAGATATAATATCTTAGATCTCTGGGTGACGAGCGCAGTACAGTGCTAGGTAATGATTTGGACTCTTCATGTTCCAATAGCTGCGTGTCACTGTGCTGTTATGTGGCAGGCATATTGCTTACCATCAGGCACATGTCTTGATCGTCTCGTCACTCTTTATTTAAAAAAAAAAAAATATGTAGTGGTAGAACGTGGTGAGTGATGTACGAGGTACAATTAGTAGGGTTGGTAGAAGGGCAGGTGGTGTATCGGATAAAGCAGGGTTGGCAGCAGAAGTGGACGGTGTAGGGGGATATATAGGCTAACAGAACTCAGTGGGTGTATATGAGGTACAGTGCAAGGTACAGCAGGGTTGGGAGAAGGGCGGGTGATGTATGGGGTACCGAGGGGCTGTCGGGGGTGTACCTGGTGAGCAGGCCGTCGTCGGGGTCGTCCCCCGCGGGGGGCGCGTCCCCCGCCACGCTCCGCAGCAGCGCCGCCACGTGCTCCTCCAGGAAGGTCCTGTAACGCGGGATGGGGGTCAGCTCGGTTCCTGGTTCCTGGCCGCGGATACGAAGCACCGGAGAGTTTTACTTTCAAATTGACGTTATCTTCGCAATCCTCGAGCGATGCGTCACCTCCTCGGGAAGCCCTAAAGCCTTATTACACATGGCTAAATTTAGTGGCTGAATTCAGAAGCAAATTTAGAAGCAAGGTTAATTTGAAATGGACTTTGATATTGCTCTCTCTCTTGTTATTTGAAATGATATTCGTTTGTTAGTTTGTTCGGGTGAACTCGAGGCTAGGACGTCCGTTCCGAGGCATGCGTCATCTGACAACTTTCGGCAAACATATTGCACGCCTATCGAAGAGGCCAGTTTGTTTGGGTCAACTATTAAAATGTTTTGTAACATCTTATCTTCCCAGCCAACAGTAACCAAGACTTTACATTATTTGTCGTACTTGCGCAGCGTAGTGGATTAATTACGCTTGTGGAGTGTCCTTGACTCTCTGTGGGAGGATACAGTGGGAACAAAGAACGGACTGCGTATGTTAACTGCTCTAGTTCGGCGGAGGCCGGTATTTGCCGACATATTACTGATTCACTCATCTACATACACTCCATTAATTACATTATTAATGACTTTTCTAATCAATTCCACACATGTAGCTCGCTATCGTACACCACTACGCGCTATTGTAGTATTATTAACGAAAATATAAATATACGAACAGGGCTCCGCGGTTGGATTCGCCTGCATATGTAATATTCTGCTGGGATAATAATTAGTCACGACATACAGACTATATCTGTGTTCTATAAATTAACCTGACTCGTTCGTCCGTTGCAACGTGATTGAGCAACAAACATCAAAACATTGACATTTATAATACACACATGGACAGATAGATAGATATGTTAAATAACAAACAAATCTTGGTCTAATGTACAATCATAGATGTGGTCTCATTATAAGGTCGTAGCGTGATTGGCGTGTTCTCGGAGCGACTGATCCGGTCTCCAAGCGACTGACCCGGTGTCGTAGCGATTGGCCCGGTGTCGTAGCGACTGACCCGGTGTCGTAGCGACTGACCCGGTGTCGTAGCGACTGGCCCGGTGTCGTAGCGACTGGCCCGGTGTCGTAGCGACTGACCCGGTGTCGTAGCGACTGACCCGGTCTCGTAGCGACTGACCCGGTCTTGTAGCGAATGACCCGGTCTTGTAGCGATTGACCCGGACTCGTAGCGACTGACCTGGTCTTGTAGCGACTGACCTGGTCTCGTAGCAATTGACCCGGTCTTGAAGCAACTGACCCGGTCTCGTAGCGACTGACCCGGTCTTGTAGCGACTGACCCGGTTTCGTAGCGACTGACCCGGTCTCGTAGCAATTGACCCGGTCTTGAAGCAACTGACCCGGTTTCGTAGCGACTAACCCGGTCTCGGAGCGACTGACCCGGTGTCGTAGTGACTGACCCGGTCTCGTAGCGAATGACCCGGCCTGGCCGCACTGACCTGGTCTCGCCGCACTGACCTGGTCTCGCCGCACTGGCCCGGTCTGGCCGCACTGACCTGGTCTCGCCGCACTGGCCCGGCCTGGCCGCACTGACCTGGTCTCGTCGTAGAGGCGGTCTGCGAGCGGCTCGGGGTGCGCCACGCACAGCGCGTACACGTCGGAGAAGCGCGTGTTCCACACGGCGCGGTCCACGGCGCGGAGCCCCACCACGCCCGCCACCTGACACATGACCAACCTTATTCAATATATGACAATAAAGATAGTATGTGCATCTGTTCAATGAGAAATAGTACAATTTTAACCGATTACAAAAGTGCCAAAGGTTGTTGGGTCAACTGGGACGTACCGAGAATACAATGGGTCAACGGAGTTCCAGGATGTGGTAAGACAACATGGTGATTTGACACAGCCGAGGACCCCATCATTGCTACAACAACTGAGGCAAAAAAAGGAAAGAAGTATGTAAATTGGACTGAAATAGATAAATGAACTCACAGTTTCTTTAAGGCTGGCCCATGTCTTCTGGAAGTCCACGATGCGCGGCTTCAGTGACATCATCGGGAACAACGGGCATGTACCTGTGACAACAACACGATATGACCACACTTTCATGAATAGTTATGACCACACTTTCATGAATAGTTAATAGAATAGTGCTTCAAGATTTAATAAGATAATTTAATAAGATTTGATAAGAAGAAGAATTTCTTATTCGCACTATTCAAAGTTTTAATGTTATTTATTCTAAAGGCGTCGATTTGTTCGCGATGAGGCATAACTCTTTTAAAAACGCAATTTGTGGCCGGTTCTTTGTTGGGAACGCATGTTTTGGGAAAGTCGCAAGACGACTTAATTACATCTCTCCCAAAAGACAAAACTGCTTCAGACCTGGAATCTAGACTTCAATTCCATAAACAATTTATGGCAGGTGCACAAGTAAATACTGCTGGGTTGGGTGCGAGAAAAAAAAGGGAAGACCGAGACATGGTAAAACCTTTCTACAACAAGACGAAAATAACGGTTACAAAGTGTACGCTATGAATTTAGAAATGCAAAGTGAGTTAACCAGGTGAAAAAACCTATGGTTAACCAGGTGAGTTCTGTATCCCATTAGCTCTAAAGTGGCGCACCTTGATCTATGACTGGTCTCCTGCCTTATTAAAATTTTATCTAAATGCATTCCAAATGACCCTCCTGACCAGAGTAACTTGGTAAGGTGGGGAAAGCCTCTGAAAAATGTTGCTATACTTGTGGAGAGGCGATATGTACAGCAAGGCACATATTGGTGGGATGCAAAAGGTGCTCATAATGGGGGTCATTACTCACGGCGTCATGACAGAGTACTTGAAATCATACGTGAAGCCATGAGCCTTTCAGTAGCTAGAGCCCAAAAGGGATTGACGACAAACAAAAGACAAATTAACTTTGTAAAGGCAGGCTCAACTTCAAACTCCAGGCACAAGCCTTACTCAATCCTGGGTACAGCACCTGATTGGACTATTTTAATGGACACGTATGAAAAGCACTACAAAATCCCAGAGGATGTGGGTGTTTCATCATCCAGACCGGACATTTTCCTTTTTTCTAGAGCTACGAAACGCATAGTCCTTGTAGAACTTACCGTACCGTGGGAAACTAATATACCTAAAAACCACGCGATGAAACAAAATAAGTATTACGACCTCCTAAACGAATTAACAAAAAACGGCTATGTAGTTAGTTTATACGCTGTAGAAGTGGGAGCGAGAGGTATACCAGCAAAATCTCTCTATAACCTACTGAAAGACCTTGGTTGGAATGAGGATATTCGCAAAAGAACGAAAGTGGCCGACATAGCTCAAAGAGTAAGCAAGCTGAAGTGGCAATGGGCAGGCCACATCGCTCGCAGAACTGACAACCGATGGGGAAAAAAGGTTCTTGAGTGGCGACCACGAACCGGAGACGCGTGTTGGACGGCCTCCCACTAGATGGACAGATGACCTCACAAAGGTCGCTGGAAACCGCTGGTTGCAGGTTGCGCAGGACCGTTCGTTGTGGAAATCTAGGGGGGAGGCCTATGTTCAGCAGTGGACGTCTTGTGGCTGATGATGATGATGTTTATATTGTACGGGACTTAATCACAATACAATTCATTGTTAAACTATGAGTCTTCTCGTGACCACAGCGGTTGTAACACTGCAGAAATGTCCATGTAATTGAACAATTAATTATATCGTGATTAAGCTCCCCACTATATACGTAAACATTACAATAAAATCCATTTGATTAGCCTCATTTAGCAAGTTATTTACCTGAAAGGTTCGGTTTTCAGCTTGGTGGCATAGTGATTATATTGTTAGTTGTACCTATTATAATATAAACCTATTAAATTTAAATTTGTAGGTTAGCATTGTGAAGAGAAAGCATTATTTGAAATGGAGGTAGGAAATTATTATTTCAAATGCAGTTTTAACACATTTACAAGAAGCCATTGGGACATTATACACTTGTTCTAATTTCTGAAATATGTTTACAAAGTTACACATAAAATATGTACTCAGAATTCATATAGGAATTAGGACTAACATTATGTTCTCTCGAGGCAATATCTAATATACAATATTGTATACACCACTAATTTCTTTTTAGAATGTTGGTCTTTATATACATGTGTTATATATGTTGAATATATATGTTGATTGTAACATATTTTGAATAGAATTGAGTGCAATATATTCTTTTTGACTTTCAAGAGTAATGTTTGATTTTTCCTTGGATTTCATTTTGGAAAAACAACTTTATTCCAAACTACACCACTTCTGTTAAAACAATGCAATGCTTATCAGATTCCTAATTTTTAAACAGATTCTTGTTGGCTGCTGACTCAGGACGACAGACTGGAATGCTGAATTGTAATACCACTGAGCTAAATATTTACTGCACGCTTACTATCACACAAGCAGTTTGCTTCAAATGTTGTACACTTAGCTCTATGGGGCCTAGAGTAACCTACCTGAAAAGCTAGATGGTTAGACCTAGAGCCATAAAAATTTGCTCAGAGGTAGCAGTTACGATTACTATAGCGCCAGAGTTTTTTGCAGATTCATCGGAAAATAGGATGAAACGAAATGGTCTGCAAAGGGTCTGTGTCCAATGTGAACATAAACATCAGAGTAATTACGCGAATATTTTAGTTTGCAAACAATAGACACGCACACGAAAGCGGGAGCAGGCTGGTCGCTGCGCAGCTGTGTGGAGCTCTCGGGGGTACTTGGCACCGAGTCAAGTCCCACGAAACGACCACCGACACTAAATTACTCAGCAAAATACGAAAACACCATTATACAATAACACATCTCCCACAGACACAACACCGCCACAATAAGAATACTCACAGCGATATGGAAATTTCGAATTGTATTTCGTAATGTTATTCTTTGATTATTTATCAGTTTAGCAGCTGATATCTTTTGTAATAAAATATTTCAAAACCAAATAGATATTGTATGCGAAATCGTTCATCAAAGCATTGCAGTCCAATTCCAATCTGGGTCCGTGGAATTGACATTTGACACTGATAATTGATAAAGAAACACTGACAGTGACAGAGTTGACGTTGACAGTAACGATTTCTTATTTTTATAATTTTAAGCGATATCGCGTTAAAACTCAAACGTCCTGGAAGTATTATTTTAACATCATCATCTTTCACCCCCTGCCTGATAGGTTTAAGTTCTCTTACTTTTGTTACTATGGAATTATTTGTATCAGTCCTGTTCACTAGAGTTCAACTTCAACTAGCAACAGTGACTTTAACGTGAACATAAAATATGCAAATTTGCAGGTGGACATCACGAGTATCATGTAAGTCATCGTCAGAATGTCCATAGAACAAATTGTATGGCTTCCATTCATCCGAAATTTTCAGATTAACTTTCCGAGCTGTTAATAATGTTAAACTGGCTATAATATCATGATTTCATACACAAAGTAGCGACAACATGCACCAGTGCACCACACGCTTTCCGTAAACGAACTTCATAAATAAATGTCATTCCAAAACTATAGAACTGTTGGTCTCATTATTACTAGAATAGGCGTGACGACAGGTCCTGCAATTACCTTAAATTATTTGATGTAATGACAGTATTTAAGTAGAATAAAATATGTAACAATTTTAATTTTGATATGTTTTAGTTTAACTTACTTTATGATCATTCAAAGCTGGATGGGCAAGTCCATTTTAAAAGTACGAAATTATTAGAAAATGTTGGATATCCCATTCAATTTCAAGTTACTTTTGTTATGAAACCAGATTCCTAAACGCTATATTTATTATAGCTGTAGCTACCATATAAACTTTACGCGCAACGGATAAATGGCAGACTGTGACGTCAGGACGTCACGCTTTTGCAGTGTTTTTTGGAAAAGTCCAAAATTGTGATTATAAAACCGTGACATCACGGGAAGTTTTTAAGTTAACAAAGTGATTCTTTCACCTATGTTTCAATTATTGAGAAGCCTTTTGATGGCACATAAACGGTAATAAATCAAAAATGAGTCGTCATGCCGATTAACATTATAATCATTATAATACGAGTATATAACTAGCGCTTCGTTCCGACTTTGCTCGGATATTGTCTTAATAACGTCTTAAACGACAATTAGGTAATCGAAATAAAACTATTCTTTCTCTCAAGTTGAATTAAACTGCACATGATGTGGAAATTTGATTGAAATCTGAAAGTGTAGAAAACAAACTACGTGATGCTTAAATGTATAAATATTTAAGATTGTACGTTAACAGCGCCACCCGTCTCTACACTATTTAAAACAATTGGCAGTCATAGGGACTGTCGTTAGAAGTGAAAGCTTAAGTATAACTCACAATTTGATGGCTCATATTGGAAATTACGCGGGTGGAACCGGAGGCGCTGCTAGTGTGGAATAAATCTTCAAAGCAATGTCGTCTAGATTATAGCCTTTAAGCATGGCCATCTATATTAGTCTTAATACTTTTTAGGGTTCCGTGAAACGCAACCCTTATAGATTCGTCATGTTTGTCTGTCCGTCCGTAAGTCACAACCATTTGTTTCCGAAACTATTAGAACTATACTATTGAATATTGGTAAGTAGATGTATTCTGTAAGCCGCATTAAGATTTAGTACCTGGTTAACCGAGCTTTGCTCGGTTTAAATGTGTTTATAAAGGGCTCTAAGTAAAGATTTTCACAGAAAAAAAGAACAAAAGAAAGACCCGAGTCGATCAGGATTCGAACCAGGGCCTGTTGACTCCGAGGTCGAGCGTATTCCGTCTGAGCCATTTAGACTTAGTCCCCCACTCACCGACGAGCGCGTGTCCCGTCCCCCCCACTCACCGACGAGCGCGTGCTGCATGTGGTGCGCCACGTCCCCCCACTCACCGACGAGCGCGTGCTGCATGTAGTGCGCCACGTCCCCCACTCACCGACGAGCGCGTGCTGCATGTGGTGCGCCACGTCCCCCACTCACCGACGAGCGCGTGCTGCATGGTGCGCCACGTCCCCCACTCACCGACGAGCGCGTGCTGCATGCAGTGCGCCACGTCCCCCACTCACCGACGAGCGCGTGCTGCATGTAGTGCGCCACGTCCCCCGCTCACCGACGAGCGCGTGCTGCATGTGGTGCGCCACGTCCCCCCACTCACCGACGAGCGCGTGCTGCATGTAGTGCGCCACGTCCCCCACTCACCGACGAGCGCGTGCTGCATGTAGTGCGCCACGTCCCCCCACTCACCGACGAGCGCACTCACCGACGAGCGCGCGCGCTGCATGTAGTGCGCCACGTCCCCCACTCACCGACGAGCGCGTGCTGCATGGTGCGCCACGTGCTGCCCCCCTCACTCACCGCGCGAGCGCGTGCTGCACTCACCGACGAGTGCGCTGCAGTGCGTCCCCCACTCACCGACGAGCGCGTGCTGCATGTAGTGCGCCACGTCCCCCCACTCACCGACGAGCGCGTGCTGCATGTAGTGCGCCACGTCCCCCCCACTCACCGACGAGCGCGTGCTGCATGTAGTGCGCCACGTCCCCCCACTCACCGACGAGCGCGTGCTGCATGTAGTGCGCCACGTCCCCCCCACTCACCGACGAGCGCGTGCTGCATGTAGTGCGCCACGTCCCCCACTCACCGACGAGCGCGTGCTGCATGTAGTGCGCCACGTCCCCCCACTCACCGACGAGCGCGTGCTGCATGTGGTGCGCCACGTCCCCCACTCACCGACGAGCGCGTGCTGCATGTAGTGCGCCACGCCCCCCACTCACCGACGAGCGCGTGCTGCATGTAGTGCGCCACGTCCCCCCCCCACTCACCGACGAGCGCGTGCTGCATGTAGTGCGCCACGTCCCCCCACTCACCGACGAGCGCGTGCTGCATGTAGTGCGCCACGTCCCCCCCCCACTCACCGACGAGCGCGTGCTGCATGTAGTGCGCCACGTCCCCCCCCCGCAGCAGCTCGGCCGCGAAGGCCGCGTGCTGCGCGCCGGCCGCGGCCAGGTAGGGGTCCAGCACCAGGCGCTCGTACAGCGCCAGCGGCTGCCGGACGCGGAAGCTGCGGACCTGGGACACACACGCGTGGCGCTCTCATTCACTCAACATATTAGGGTTGGAAGCCGCCGTGGTGCAGGTTCGGTTCCAGTAGGGCCGGGAGTGATTCAGACTGTTGTTTTTATCTTTTTAACACGGATCTGACCGTCCGTGAACTGCAAATGCACGAAAGAAATAAGGTATACGGTGTAGCACTGCAGGCTTTGCACTAAAACGGATATCCCTGATGTCTAATACGTGTTACTTTGCCACAGTGCATTCTCGGTTACATACGTGCACGGTGCTGTGTATGTGTTGTGTACGTACGTGCACGGTGCTGTGTATGGCCGCGCGCACGGTGTCCGCGCGCGCGCCGCCCTCGCCCCCGCGCGCGGCGCACAGCGCGGCCACGAGGCGCGCGCTCAGCGCCCCCGCCAGCGGGGACACCAGCACGCGCTCCCAGATCTCCAGCGCCAGCTCCCCCACCTGCGGAACAGGTTGAAGGTGGTGATGTACAAATGGGAATAATAATGGTGAGGTAACGACAATCATCGTGAAGTTAAAATAGTGATGGTGAAGCGAAAATAGTGTTAGCTAAGTGAAAATAGTGATAGCGAAGTGAGAATAGTGATAGCGAAGTGAGACTAGTGAAAACGAAGTGAAAATAGTGATATCAAAGTGAGCCTAGTGATAACGAAGTGAGAATAATGATAGCGAAGTGAGGATAGTGATGGCGAAGTGAATATAGTGACGGTGAGGTAAGTGTGGTGTGACGGCTGACCTCTAGCTGCCGCGAGTCGTGTTCCCCGCTGCTCACGGTGGCGGCCGAGCCGTAGATGATCTCCGCGTCCGACACCTGCCGTGCAACACAACGTACTGCGGTACGACATACTGCGGTACAACATACTGCGGTACGACATACTGCGGTACAACATACTGCGGTACAACATACTGCGGTACAACATACTGCGGTACAACATACTGCGGTACGACATACTGCGGTACAACATACTGCGGTACAACATACTGCGGTACAACATACTGCGGTACAACATACTGCGGTACGACATACTGCGGTACAACATACTGCGGTACGACATACTGCGGTACGACATACTGCGGTACGACATACTGCGGTGCGGTACGACATACTGCGGTACGACATACTGCGGTACGACATACTGCGGTACGACATACTGCGGTACGACATACTGCGGTACAACATACTGCGGTACAACATACTGCGGTACAACATACTGCGGTACATAACGGTACAACATACTGCGGTACGACATACTGCGGTACAACATACTGCGGTACGACATACTGCGGTACAACATACTGCGGTACGACATACTGCGGTACGACATACTGCGGTACGACATACTGCGGTACGACATACTGCGGTACTACATACTGCGGTACTACATACTGCGGTACAACATACTGCGGTACGACATACTGCGGTACATACATACTGCGGTACAACATACTGCGGTACAACATACTGCGGTACGGTACGACATACTGCGGTACGACATACTGCGGTACGACATACTGCGGTACGACATACTGCGGTACGACATACTGCGGTACGACATACTGCGGTACGACATACTGCGGTACGACATACTGCGGCGACATACGACATACTGCGGTACGACATACTGCGGTACGACATACTGCGGTACGACATACTGCGGTACGACATACTGCGGTACGACATACTGCGGTACGACATACTGCGGTACGACATACTGCGGTACGACATACTGCGGTACGACATACTGCGGTACGACATACTGCGGTACGACATACTGCGGTACATACTGCGGTACAACATACTGCGGTACAACATACTGCGGTACAACATACTGCGGTACGACATACTGCGGTACAACATACTGCGGTACGACATACTGCGGTACGACATACTGCGGTACGACATACTGCGGTACGACATACTGCGGTACGACATACTGCGGTACGACATACTGCGGTACGACATACTGCGGTACGACATACTGCGGTACGACATACTGCGGTACAACATACTGCGGTACAACATACTGCGGTACAACATACTGCGGTACAACATACTGTACAACATACTGCGGTACAACATACTGCATACTGCGGTACAACATACTGCGGTACAACATACTGCGGTACAACATACTGCGGTACAACATACTGCGGTACAACATACTGGGTAATATAAAAAACTTTCATGATTTGAACTGGGATGACGACTGGGCCAAAAATACAACATTCTAATTAATCCATCAAATAAATTATGGAAAATATGAGACACGTAAGTATGTTTTGTTTTATCAAAATTAAAAAAATCGACAAAGATAAAGATCGACATAATTCCTGCGTGGGGTCTTGTGACGTGACTCGCGTGCACGCGGGCCGTGCGCAGGCGCGTGTCACGTGACCCGCGAGGTTACCTTCTGCCGCTTGACGTGCTGCAGGTTGAGGTAGGAGTAGAGGCAGTTGAGGTAGTGCGCGCCCTGGCTGTAGTCGCGCCACGCCGCCACGTACCTGCGGGGGGCCGGCCGGTCAGACGCGGGCCTACTGCTTCACACGTATACACTATGTCATACAGGGCGGGCGGCGTCGGTATGGCGCGGGGCTCCCACAAGGGCGGTAGATACAGGAGTCTGTATTGGTGGATACGGACGTCGACCGCCGCGGAGGTTAAACAGTGGTTTAAAGGTTGGTTGCATGGACAAATTTTTCTAAATTTTTTTTTTTAACCCCCGACCAAAAAAAGGGGTGTTATAAGTTTGACGTCGATGTCTGTCTGTCTGTGTGTGTGTCTGTCTGTGGCACCGTAGAGCTCAAACGGATGGACCGATTTCGATGCGGTTTTTTTATTTGAAAGTTAATATCTGTGCGGATGTTCTTAGCTATGTTTGGTGAATATTGATTCAAGATGGCCGCCGCCACAAAATGGCGGACAAAATATTTCTTCACAACCTACCACAATATGGGTATCAAATGAAAGTGCTTAACTAGTATAAAAAAATCAAATCCAAGATGGCCGCCACCACAAAATGATGAATTATATTATTTTTTTCACTACTACCTCAATATGGGTATCAAACGAAAGGGCTTGACTAGTAGATAATATTGCACTATGACAAATTTCAAATCCAAGATGGTCGCTTCTACAAAATGGCGAAATACATTTCTTTTTTCACAACTCCCTTAATATGGGTATCAAATGAAAGGGTTTGACTAGTAGAATGTTGTACAGATAACAAATCTGAGGTAGTCGGGGGTTAATCAAAATTTTTAATTTTGTTCTTGTAATAAATTTTAAGTGCAATTGTTGTACTAAATCGTTGTTATTGATGTATTATGTTTCCCATACACAATGCTGTGTGAAAGACCAATTTGAACAATTTCTTTTTTTTGACAATATTTGTACTTGTAACCTTCCTTTATCAATAAATGATTTGTTTTTGGTAGGGCGTGACGCTGCCAAGGGGTGTAGTGGAGATGCAGCACCCGCTATCAGAAGGCGGCGGGTGGTGTATGGGGCGCAGTAGAGCGGCAGGGCTGGTCACATAGAGAGCAGCCGGCAGAAGGGGGCGGTGTAGGGGGATACAGTATGGGCTAGCAGACGCCGGTGGATGATATATGAGGGACAGCAGGGTTGGCAGAGAGGCGGGTGGTGTATGGGGTGCAGTAGGGCCGACAAGACTAGTCGCACGGTGGGCAGGCATGAGCAAGCAGTCGGGTGTGAGAACTGCAAGGGGTACATCAAGGGTAGTATTTGGTAGTGGTAGGACTCATGGCAGAGTCCGCCTGGGGAAGTACCACACCTTTGCCAGTTATTCTACCGCCAAGCAGTAATGTGCAAGCATTACTGTGTTCCGGTTTGAAGGCAATGTTTCAGAGAAATTACAGGGCTTAGAGATATAATATCTTAGATCTCTGGGTGACGAGCGCAGTACAGTGCTAGGTAATGATTTGGACTCTTCATGTTCCAATAGCTGCGTGTCACTGTGCTGTTATGTGGCAGGCATATTGCTTACCATCAGGCACATGTCTTGATCGTCTCGTCACTCTTTATTTAAAAAAAAAAAAAAATATGTAGTGGTAGAACGTGGTGAGTGATGTACGAGGTACAATTAGTAGGGTTGGTAGAAGGGCAGGTGGTGTATCGGATAAAGCAGGGTTGGCAGCAGAAGTGGACGGTGTAGGGGGATATATAGGCTAACAGAACTCAGTGGGTGTATATGAGGTACAGTGCAAGGTACAGCAGGGTTGGGAGAAGGGCGGGTGATGTATGGGGTACCGAGGGGCTGTCGGGGTGTACCTGGTGAGCAGGCCGTCGTCGGGGTCGTCCCCGCGGGGCGCGTCCCCCGCCACGCTCCGCAGCAGCGCCGCCACGTGCTCCTCCAGGAAGGTCCTGTAACGCGGGATGGGGGTCAGCTCGGTTCCTGGTTCCTGGCCGCGGATACGAAGCACCGGAGAGTTTTACTTTCAAATTGACGTTATCTTCGCAATCCTCGAGCGATGCGTCACCTCCTCGGGAAGCCCTAAAGCCTTATTACACATGGCTAAATTTAGTGGCTGAATTCAGAAGCAAATTTAGAAGCAAGGTTAATTTGAAATGGACTTTGATATTGCTCTCTCTCTTGTTATTTGAAATGATATTCGTTTGTTAGTTTGTTCGGGTGAACTCGAGGCTAGGACGTCCGTTCCGAGGCATGCGTCATCTGACAACTTTCGGCAAACATATTGCACGCCTATCGAAGAGGCCAGTTTGTTTGGGTCAACTATTAAAATGTTTTGTAACATCTTATCTTCCCAGCCAACAGTAACCAAGACTTTACATTATTTGTCGTACTTGCGCAGCGTAGTGGATTAATTACGCTTGTGGAGTGTCCTTGACTCTCTGTGTGGGAGGATACAGTGGGAACAAAGAACGGACTGCGTATGTTAACTGCTCTAGTTCGGCGGAGGCCGGTATTTGGCCGACATATTACTGATTCACTCATCTACATACACTCCATTAATTACATTATTAATGACTTTTCTAATCAATTCCACACATGTAGCTCGCTATCGTACACCACTACGCGCTATCGTAGTATTATTAACGAAAATATAAATATACGAACAGGGCTCCGCGGTTGGATTCGCCTGCATATGTAATATTCTGCTGGGATAATAATTAGTCACCACATACAGACTATATCTGTGTTCTATAAATTAACCTGACTCGTTCGTCCGTTGCAACGTGATTGAGCAACAAACATCAAAACATTGACATTTATAATACACACATGGACAGATAGATAGATATGTTAAATAACAAACAAATCTTGGTCTAATGTACAATCATAGATGTGGTCTCATTATAAGGTTGTAGCGTGATTAGCGTGTTCTCGGAGCGACTGATCCGGTCTCCAAGCGACTGACCCGGTGTCGTAGCGACTGGCCCGGTGTCGTAGCGACTGACCCGGTGTCGTAGCGACTGACCCGGTCTCGTAGCGACTGACCCGGTCTTGTAGCGACTGACCCGGTCTCGTAGCGACTGACCCGGTCTTGTAGCGACTGACCCGGTCTCGTAGCGACTGACCCGGTCTTGTAGCGACTGACCCGGTCTCGTAGCGACTGACCCGGTCACGTAGCGACTGACCCGGTCTTGTAGCGACTGACCCGGTTTTGTAGCGACTGACCCGGACTCGTAGCGACTGACCTGGTCTTGTAGCGACTGACCTGGTCTCGTAGCAATTGACCCGGTCTTGAAGTAACTGACCCGGTCTCGTAGCGACTGACCCGGTCTTGTAGCGACTGACCCGGTTTCGTAGCGACTGACCCGGTCTCGTAGCAATTGACCCGGTCTTGAAGCAACTGACCCGGTTTCGTAGCGACTAACCCGGTCTCGGAGCGACTGACCCGGTGTCGTAGCGACTGACCCGGTCTCGTAGCGAATGACCCGGTCTCGTAGCGACTGACCCGGTCTCGTAGCGACTGACCCGGTCTCGTGGCAACTGACCCGATCTCGTAGCGACTGACCCGGTCTCGCCAGCCTGCCCGGTCTGGCCGCACTGACCTGGTCTAGCCGGCCTGGCCCGGCCTGGCCGCACTGACCTGGTCTCGTCGTAGAGGCGGTCTGCGAGCGGCTCGGGGTGCGCCACGCACAGCGCGTACACGTCGGAGAAGCGCGTGTTCCACACGGCGCGGTCCACGGCGCGGAGCCCCACCACGCCCGCCACCTGACACATGACCAACCTTATTCAATATATGACAATAAAGATAGTACGTGCATCTGTTCAATGAGAAATAGTACATTTTTAACCGATTACAAAAGTGCCAAAGGTTGTTGGGTCAACTGGGACGTACCGAGAATACAATGGGTCAACGGAGTTCCAGGATGTGGTAAGACAACATGGTGATTTGACACAGCCGAGGACCCCATCATTGCTACAACAACTGAGGCAAAAAAAAAGAAGTATGTAAATTGGACTGAAATAGATAAATAAACTCACAGTTTCTTTAAAGGCTGGCCCATGTCTTCTGGAAGTCCACGATGCGCGGCTTCAGTGACATCATCGGGAACAACGGGCATGTACCTGTGACAACAACACGATATGACCACACTTTCATGAATATGCTTCAAGATAGTTCTTTGCGTTTAGTAGTGGACTCTTTACGGAGTTCGTCTGGGAAGTACCACACTTTTGCCAGTAACGTACTGCAGTACATAACACCAACTGATATTATTAATCCTGATGTGATGAAACAGAAGACCCTTGGTATAGAAAAATCTTTATTAATTGTCAAAAATACCCCCAACCTTGTTATTCAGTCTAAAAGGTTGTTGGTAAACTTTTTGAAAAGGAAACTGGGACGCTAATTTATTTCAAAATGTTTGTAGATCTTGAAAAGAGAATACACCTCAAATAATCCTATAGAAAGGTATAATGTTATCAACAGAAACAATTTGGCGTTTTGTTAAAAGGAGTTCAGTTCAATTAGCTTTTAAATAATGTGGTAAGACAACATGGTGATTTGACACAGCCGAGGACCTTTAAAAGCTTATAAGCATCATTGCTACAACAACTGAGGCAAAGCTGCTTTTAGCACTCTGTTTAAAGAAATTGTTCGAAAATTTCTCCCTAATGTCTACGTAAATGGATTCTAACTTCTAGTCAACTTTTGGATAGTTCTTTGCGTTTGAAAGTCGAGGACTCTTTACGGAGTTCGTCTGGGTTAAGTACCACACTTTTGCCAGTAACGTACTGCAGTACATCAGCGGAACACTGAAAAACAGTGTTCATATATTGGTGTAAGGTTCGTCAGTATTTGATTGTTGAATTGAAATTATTAGAACCAAGCAGTAATGTGCAAACATTACTGTGTTCCAGTTTGAAAGGCATTGTTTCCTGTGAAATTGTGAAAAATGAAAGACCTACCATTACAATGCTGTTACGGTGTTACGTGGCAGGCATGTTACCATCAGACACAAGTCTCACTCAGCCCATAACAGCATCTTACAAAAATTATAAAAATAACTATTGTAATAGATATTCCTGATATTACTCATTTGCATGTAACATTTAGATTGTACTCCCCAAACCTTCCTGAACCATGAGTAACTTTAAATCACGACCTATTAAAAATATTTAAATATCCAATTGCATTTTTTTATTGTTGTATGTTACAACTGCTATCTGTTATTTATTTATTTAGTAATAGGCAAGCAGCATTAGCTGATATGCCTCTATCTTTCAGTGTTGAAATAACAGATTATTATATAGGTAATTGTCTGTTTAACTACTATTGTATTTTGCTATCCTTTTGTCCAGTTTGTTCTTTAAAGGGTTTAATGATTTTGTCAAAATAACATGTTCAGGCAACCTGTTCCAGACGGAAACTCTGTTGGTGAGGATGTGATGTGCAGTGTTTGTGACGGTGCACAGAACTGGGATTTATGAGACCGAATGTATCTCTTATGCTTCTTAATGTGTACAGGTTGTGACATAATTTCGTCACATATGCAATTTTTTCGTTTTTAGGTCAAAAATATCTTAGAATCCCGACTCGGACGCTATAATACGTATTTTGTCTCGAAACTGTGATTTGACGGGTGACGTTGACAACAATAACTATTTCGGATGGAGTGGAAATGTCACTGTCAGACTGGTTTGATCGATGGTAAAATTGATGAGTTCTGTCACTTGCCCGTCGACGCTTGCGTCGACGGGGAGTCATTTTTCCATCCAAAATTTAAAGAAGTCGGTTTTGTGTTCTTAATCCGGAGAAATCGGAGCCAATCTATTGGATTTTCCCTAGTAATTTGGGAAAATGAATTCTTATAAAGGTGCGTGAGTTGATCGAACCCATATTTTAGATTTTTTGGTGAAAGTGAAAGTGTTTGGATTTTTTTTATCGAACAAGTGTCGTTTTAATTGTTTCAGCAAGAAGCCCTTGTTTCTAAAAGAGGCGAAGTCCTCACTGCTTTTAGGCAGGGTGGAACCCGCCGTCATTTTCTCCAGGAAACGGTGAGTTTTAATTTTTTGTGAAAGGAAGCACGCGTACATGACGCCATATTTTTCCGATCAGAATGCTAAGGACAATTCTTGTTGTCCCCAGCCTAATATGAAAGGCGTTTCCTGTCTGCTTTCCTGTCTGCTTTCCCGTCTGGTTTCCTGTCTGCTTTCCTGTTGGGTTTCCCGTCTGGTTTCCCGTCTGGTTTCCTGCCTGGATTCCTGTCTGAGTTCCGGTTCTTCTCGTCTTGTCTGCTGAGATCATGTACCGCGTGCAAGAATTAGCGTTTTATTTATACCGCGTGGAATAGTCCCGTAGGGTTTTACCCGTTTATTTTCCCCTATGTAGTATTCATTTCTAATTACTACATAGATCTTATTAATATTTTTTCTATGGACCTATATTAAAAGGCCATAAGTATTTATACTAGGGTAACCTAATTACAAATTAGTTTTTTTGAACATATAAATTCAACATATATATTTCCCTTCAGGAAGAATATTTTGGTGTTCTCTTTAGTATCTAATAAGACCTAATTCCACGGCACCGCCCGCCTTCTTCAACTTTCTTCGTGATGGCGGCTGGATTGAGGATGATAGAAGGTCAGATAAGAATCACTTTATGCTTCCAATAGGAAAATTTTAACCTATTGGTTTAAGATAATTTTATCGCAACTTGAATTAATAGTTTGAATAGATAGATTACATTCTAATAATAACTAACATATTTATAAATTGAAATAAGAAATTACTTGTACAACTTCATGGACTTTAGAAACTAAATTATTAATTAATTATAGTATAGCGTTAAGCGATAACACACCTTTGGCCATTACATATAATCTTTAACAATAAATATTATTAAAATTATATATGGTTTTACTTCATAGATTAATTTAGCCTCCAAGGCCCCGATTAGAAGTTCAAACATTGCTCTCCAATTTTTTATCTATCCGTAAGCAAACTTTTTTATTAGTAGAAGGAAGACTGGCGCTCGATAAACATATAAATTTGTTTTCCTAGAACATTTCTATACATGGTAAGTATTTCTCTTCACCATTGGCATGCAACAACCTACTTTTATTCACATAAGACCAAACAATTATAAAAATATTACAATTGGCGCTAGAGTCAGGGACTTGAAAAGGCTTGTTATCGCTCATAAACATAATTAATTCAAGTTGCTTTCATATTCTATTCTATTGTATTTTTAATATGTACTATTGATGTTACATTATTGTGTGCTTTTCCAACATTTTAGGAACACATATTATGTCATAACATTCTATGTACTTACTTTGTTATTTTCACCAAACTGAAGGATAAAATAGGTCTGCTGTTATCAGATACTGTTTTTATTGCATATACTTTGTAAAAGCTTTATAGATACCATATTAATTAAGTTGTTTTGATAAACTTATATTATGGAAGAGAAGTTAGCTCATAGCTTGTGACAATATTTACCTTACTGTAAATCAACAAAGAATTTGTAAAGGTGTAAAGATTTGACTTCATATGAGAAAGTTCTAAACATTACTTATATTGATTTAAAACAATTTCATTATTGAAAAACATCTTGCTGTAATTTTCTGCGATTGCATATTTGAAAATTTACTCTGGAAGTAATACTAATGGTTAATACTTAGTTTACATTTTGAAAACATACCTTGTTTATTGTTACACACTTTGTATATCAGTTTATGATAATATTATAGATGAACATAAGCGACCTTGCTTAACATGTGGTTATAATTAAGAAGTTTAAAGCTATTACTAGATATTATACACATTGTGAATTCAAGTTGCATAAAAATTATCTACCTGTTTTAACTTAAAAGTTATTTACAATCTGTCAAAACTTTTGAACTTTAAATAATTTAAAAACTATAATTTACATTAAACTTATAACCAGTTGAAGATAATTTGGAATACTAGGGTTTCACTCGGTTTCACTTGTTCCTGTGGATTAGTTTTTGGATGACAATTTTGTTATTGACTTTCAACAATTTTCTGAGGTGAGTTTTGGATTGTTTTGAATATTGTTTGTTGGAGTTTGTCATAATGGACAAGAGTGTACAGTTTCCACCTTGTGACGGAGAAGTCTCTCCTCATGTCATTGCCAGTCCATCGGTATTGCAACGTGTTGAGAAAACGGTTGTTTCTGCTCAGAATCCATTGGATGAAAACTTACATGCATTTTTACCAGACCAAGTACCTTACAACAGTACTCATACGCAGACATTACCTTCTGTGAATACTCAATTAATGAAACATTTACCTTCAACTACTAAACTTCCAGATTTGAAGAGGAGTGGAATACTTTTTGATGGAACCACATGTGTTCAAGAATTTATTACTCGAGTAGAGGAATATTTCTTGTTTAGGAATTTTGATGAACATGTTTTGGTTAGCTGTTTTATGGACTTACTTACAGGAGTTGCTACTAAATGGTATAGAGGTGTTAGGCCACAAGTTATTTCATGGTCTATTCTTAAACTTGCTTTGTTGAAGCGTTTCGATTCTTCAGATTATGATTACCATCTGAACCAAGAACTAACTTCCCGTTATCAGAAGAATAAGGAGTCACTTCCTGATTTTATTACTGATGTTATGGATATGTCTCGTCGTTTATGTAACCCTCTTTCAGAAACTACTTTGATTACTCTAGTGAAACATCATATGTTACCTGTTTATCAACCTTTCATAGTCGGACACCCCGTAGAAACTCTTGATGTACTTATGTCTAAAGCTAAAGAAGTGGAAGCTTTGATTCAAAGAAATAAAGTCAGTAAAGATAAATTTCGCTTTAATGCTGTGGAAATTAAACCTGAAGAAATGCTTTGTTTAAAATGTCAGTCGACAGACCATACATATAGAAATTGTAAGACCATACCTGGTCCTATTTGTTTTAAATGCCATAAGTTGGGCGTAACTATTAGAACTTGTGACGTTTGTCGTTCGAATAAAACCTCTTTCAATTAATAATAAAACATTTAATGGACTTTTGGATAGTGGTTCCAGTTCATGTGTTCTTGGTGCAGGCCAACACATTGAATTTTCACGTTTAGGTTATACCATTTACCCTAATGATAGCTCAGCATTTACCGCTGATGGCTCAGCTCGTAAAGTTATAGGAACTATGAATTTGCCTGTTGTTATAGACAATGTTTGTAAACTTGTTAAATTTTTAATAATACCATCTTTTGACTTACCATTTATTCTAGGATTTGACTTTTGGTTAAGGTTTGATTTGGCTAAAGAATTATGGAGGAATATTGAGTATGTACATCATGATAAACCTCAAGTCTGTGCTGTAACTTCTGCAGTTAATCTTACTCCTTCCGAGAAAATTCAGTTAGATAAAACTATAGCTTTGTTTGAAGATATTTCATATGAGAAAAAGGTTTAGGACTTACAACTTTAGTTGAACATAAGATTATTACTAATGGCGAACCATTTAAAAGTAGATATTGGCCTTTGAGTCCTGCTAAACAAAAAAGAACTTTATGATGAGGTGAAAGTTTTATTAAAGGAAGAAATTATACAACCTTCTAAATCTCCTTGGTGCTCTCCTGTACTAGCAGTTGAGAGAGAGATGGTGGAACTAGATTATGTTTAGATTCAAGACGTTTAAATTCCATTACTGTTAAAGATTCTTACCCTTTACCATACCCTTCTAGGATATTAGATAGCCTCCGGGGATGTAAATATATAACGACTATCGATCTTTCTAAAGCGTTTTTGCAAATTAAATTAGAAAAATCTTCTCGTGAGAAGACTGCATTCGTGGTACCTGGAAAAGGACTATTCGAATTTGTTAGAATGCCATTTGGTTTGACAAATGCACCCGCTGAACTTCAAAGACTTGTAGACAAACTGTTTGGTCCTGAATTTGATAATTATTTGTATTGTTATTTGGATGATGTTATCCTGATGGATTCCTTGTTTTCAGACCATATTGATCATTTACGTAGAGTATATGAGATACTTAGAGACGCAGGTTTAACCGTTAACTTGAAAAGTGTGAATTCTGTAAAGAAAAACTTAAATATCTTGGTTATGTTGTAGACAGTCAAGGATTGCATACTGATCCTTCTAAATTGAATGCTATAGAAAACTTTCCTCGCCCAGAAACTGTAAAACAACTTAGAAGTTTCCTTGGATTGTGTTCATATTATCGTAGATTCACTGATAAATTCGCTTATATTGCCGCACCCTTAACTAAATTAACTTCAGGTAGTAAAAAGGTAAAATAACTTTGTTTGGAATGATGAAGCTGAGAAAGCCTTTAATAGTTTAAAAGAAGCATTAATATTTGCACCTGTTTTACAATGCCCTAATTTTGAAAAACCATATTACTTAGATTGCGATGCCAGTGGAGTAGGAATTGGTAGTGTTTTAAGCCAGAGAGACGATAATGATAATCAACACCCTATTGCTTATTACTCCAGATCTCTTAACAAATGTGAACGTAATTATAGTACTACTGAACGTGAACTTTTGGCAGTTTTAGACTCAATTGAACATTTTAGACCTTATGTCGAAGGAATGAAATTTACCGTTGTAACAGATCATGCTAGTTTAAAATGGCTTATGAAACTTAATAATCCTAGTGGACGTTTAGCACGTTGGGCTGCTAGAATATCTCAGTTTACTTTTGATATTTTACATAAAAAGGTTCTTTACATAAAGTTCCTGATGCATTATCTAGAATTCAAATAGATTCAATATTTGTTTCTTCAGTTGATATTATTAATCCTGATGATGAAATAGAAGACCCTTGGTATAGAAAAATCTTTATTAATTGTCAAAATACCCCACTAAAATAAGAAATTATAGAGTTGAAAACAATACTTTGTATCGATTTTGTAAAAATAAATTTGATGTTAATAGTCGTTTGAATTGGAAAATAGTCATTCCCAAAGAACATATTATGGATACTATTCGTTCAAATCATGATGATGTTAATTCGAGTCACCTTGGAATTCATAAAACTTTAGGAAAATTAAAACAACATTATTTTTGAAAGGAATGTTTGGAGACGTACAGAAATACATTTCTTCCTGTGATGTATGTAAAGCTTATAAACATTCAACTTCAGCTCCTTGTGGTAAGATGGTTAATCCTAAAATCGTAGATAGACCAATGATGATGTTATCAGTTGATATAATTGGAATTTTGCCCAAGTCATATTCTGGACACCGATATATTTTAAGCGTTGTAGATGTTTTTACTAAATATTGTTGGATTTTTCCCATGATAAATGCAACTTCTCGTGTTATTAGTAAACTTTTTGAAAAGGAAATTTTCCTAAAATTTGGAGTACCTAAGATTTTGGTGGCAGATAATGGTAGCCAATTTATTTCCAAAATGTTTGTAGACTTTTGAAAAGCTTTAATATTACAAAGATATTTTATAACTGTCTTTATACACCTCAAAATAATCCTATAGAAAGGTATAATAAGACAATAGAAACATGCATTTCATGTTTTGTTAAAAGCGATCATAGAACGTGGTCTAAATTTTTACCTAATGTTCAATTAGCTTTAAATAACAGTGTTAGTCTGGTGACAGAATTTACCCCTAATTTCCTGATGTTTGAAGAGAACTTATATTTGATGCTTCATTGCACCGTATTAGTAATTCTTTTGATAATTTAAATCAACTCGAGTTTGGTACTCGTGAGTCTTTTGCTCATTCCCTAAATTCACTTGGTGAAATATTTGATAAAGTTCAAGCTAGTCTTTTAAAAGCTTATAAGCGAAACGCTACCTATTATAATAAAGGGCGTCGAGCAATTACTTTTGATGTAGGAGATGTGGTATGGCGTAGAAGTTTCGTGCAATCTAGTGCACCTACATATTTTTCAGCTAAGCTAGCACCTAAGTTTATTAAGTGTGAAATTGTTCAGAAAATTTCTCCTAATGTCTACGTTTTGAGGGAAATGGATAAAACCACAACTGGACGTTATCATATAAAAGATATAATTAAATATTAGCTTCACTTTTATAAAATTATTCTTAAATTCTAATTACATACTTTCTAATTATTATTTAAAACTTGTTTAGTTTATTCTTGATACCATGTTTGGGGACACCCGTTGTATGATGATGAATGTGATATGAAGTATGCAAGGTTCGGGTAATGAAGATGATTTTGAAAGGAAACTCAACACATCTTATTAAAGATTTAATACTATACATTATTTTAAACTCAAAAATGTTAACTTAGGTGAACATAACATTTTGGATTTTGGTTAAAAATAATTTAGACAAATTAAACTCTTATTGAATAACTTCTAGTTAAACATTAATTGCCATTCCGCAATTACCTATTTACCTTACCGGTCATCAAAAGATCTTATTTTGTAAATATATTAGGAGATCCTTGCATTTTTGGCAATATCTTATGGTCTCATGTATATTTTGTACATTTAAAGTTAGAAACCTTAACTTTAACTTTTATTTTAGGTCAAAAGTTTCTAAACTTAACTTTTTTATAAGGAATTTATTTTCATTCCTTAATAATAGTGTTTGTCATCGCTATTTGTGAATATTAGACAAATAGACTTTTGATATTTAGAACACTATAGCTTTTAGTAGTTATGTACTTATAGATAACCCTAATTTTTAGATCCTTAATTTTATAAGACCATTTGAGTCATATGTACTTGTAAGTAGATTTAGTCTAGTATTTAAAATACGGATTTGACCTTTCACCGGATTTACTTCATGGACTTTACTCTGCTTTTACAATGGTTTATAGGGACATTTTACCAAGCGTTGGTTGGACCCGACACTTGTGGATTTTGTTGACTTTGACCATTGTTCTAGTCACACATTTTGGCAAACTAGTGGTGTCTTGCGCGACCACTACTGCTTGCTATTGAACTTTTCGAGTTGGAAGGATACTATAATAAGAGTATTCTTCGATTGAAAATTTTGTTCCTCTTCGACTTTTTGTTTTGAAAGGAAATTTTGTAGCTCTGTTCGACACGTTTGTTTGTAGTCTTGCTCAACGCGTTTGTTCGTAACTTTGCTCACCCTTTTTGATATTGTGTTAGTGAACGGAAAATCGGAGTTAGGGATGCGCCGGTCACTGCATAATTTTTGTATTTGCCTTTGCAAATACGCTTGTTCTTTGTGCATCGAAAAATCGATTGGTGTTGCCTCGGTCACAAAAACAATTTTTGGTTATGCTCTTTATAGCCAACATATTTTTGGGCATATGTTAGTGAACGGAAAATCGGAGTTAGGGATGCGCCGGTCACTACATATTGTGCTTCCTTCACTTTCAGCGGGAATTGTTCTCGATTTCTGAAAATAGGAAAAGATGTCTTTAGGGATCTTATCTACATATTGGTAGTAGAGGTTCAAGTCAGTATTTGATTGCTGAATTGAAATTTATTAGAATGAGTTTTTAATAAACTTGTTAAGGTTTTGGTCTAATAGACAGTGGCCAAGGTTGCTTAACTGATCTAATGACGGAGTTTTCTTATAGATTTTCGATTGTTGGTATTAGGGGTCTAATAGACAGTGGCCATGGTAGCTTAACTGATCTAATGACGGCGTTTTTATTTTGAAAAAATGTTTTGTTAAGGTTGTAGTCGAATAGACAGTGGCCAAGGTTGCTTAACTGATCTAATGACGGTGTTTCTTTTATAAATTTTTGATGTTAAGAGGTCAAAAAAGACAGCGGCCATGGTAGCCTAGCTGATCTAAAAGACGGAGTTGGTATTTTGTATTTATTGGTGGTGGAAGTCAATTAGACAGCGGCCTTATTTCTGCTTAACTGTTCTATTGACTTGGTAATTTTTAATTTCTTATAGTAATTAAATTCTTTTAGGCAATTTTGTTTAGTCCTAATTGTTTTTGACTTACCAAATTGTAATGGATTTATTCTATTTTTTCTTTAAAACAACATTTCATTCTTAAGACATTTGATATTTGTCTTACTTCTAGTTTAAATAGATACCTTTATCTCCTTTTGTTTTGTTGTTTGATGATTTTTGGGTTAGTCTCAAAAATAAAAGAAACTTTAATTCTTTTAATTTTTTTTTGGGAAAGTATGTATTGTGACATAATTTCGTCACATATGCAATTTTTTCGTTTTTAGGTCAAAAATATCTTAGAATCCCGACTCGGACGCTATAATACGTATTTTGTCTCGAAACTGTGATTTGACGGGTGACGTTGACAACAATAACTATTTCGGATGGAGTGGAAATGTCACTGTCAGACTGGTTTGATCGATGGTAAAATTGATGAGTTCTGTCACTTGCCCGTCGGCGCTTGCGTCGACGGGGAGTCATTTTTCCATCCAAAATTTAAAGAAGTCGGTTTTGTGTTCTTAATCCGGAGAAATCGGAGCCAATCTATTGGATTTTCCCTAGTAATTTGGGAAAATGAATTCTTATAAAGGTGCGTGAGTTGATCGAACCCATATTTTAGATTTTTTTGGTGAAAGTGTGTTCTTGGATTTTTTTATCGAACAAGTGTCGTTTTAATTGTTTCAGCAAGAAGCCCTTGTTTCTAAAAAGAGGCGAAGTCCTCACTGCTTTTAGGCAGGGTGGAACCCGCCGTCATTTTTCTCCAGGAAACGGTGAGTTTTAATTTTTTGTGAAAGGAAGCACGCGTACATGACGCCATATTTTTCCGATCAGAATGCTAAGGACAATTCTTGTTGTCCCCAGCCTAATATGAAAGGCGTTTCCTGTCTGCTTTCCTGTCTGCTTTCCCGTCTGGTTTCTGTCTGCTTTCCTGTTGGGTTTCCCGTCTGGTTTCCCGTCTGGTTTCCTGCCTGGATTCCTGTCTGAGTTCCGGTTCTTCTCGTCTTGTCTGCTGAGATCATGTACCGCGTGCAAGAATTAGCGTTTTATTTATACCGCGTGGAATAGTCCCGTAGGGTTTTACCTGTTTATTTTCCCTATGTAGTATTCATTTCTAATTACTACATAGATCTTATTAATATTTTTCTATGGACCTATATTAAAAGGCCATAAGTATTTATACTAGGGTAACCTAATTACAAATTAGTTTTTTGAACATATAAATTCAACATATATATTTCCTTCAGGAAGAATATTTTGGTGTTCTCTTTAGTATCTAATAAGACCTAATTCCACGGCACCGCCCGCCTTCTTCAACTTTCTTCGTGATGGCGGCTGGATTGAGGATGATAGAAGGTCAGATAAGAATCACTTTATGCTTCCAATAGGAAAATTTTAACCTATTGGTTTAAGATAATTTTATCGCAACTTGAATTAATAGTTTGAATAGATAGATTACATTCTAATAATAACTAACATATTTATAAATTGAAATAAGAAATTACTTGTACAACTTCATGGACTTTAGAAACTAAATTATTAATTAATTATAGTATAGCGTTAAGCGATAACACACTTTTGGCCATTACATATAATCTTTAACAATAAATATTATTAAAATTATATATGGTTTTACTTCATAGATTAATTTAGCCTCCAAGGCCCCGATTAGAAGTTCAAACATTGCTCTCCAATTTTTATCTATCCGTAAGCAAACTTTTTATTAGTAGAAGGAAGACTGGCGCTCGATAAACATATAAATTTGTTTTCCTAGAACATTTCTATACATGGTAAGTATTTCTCTTCACCATTGGCATGCAACAACCTACTTTTATTCACATAAGACCAAACAATTATAAAAAATATTACAAGGTTTACCTTCAGAAATTATAAAACCCATATCTCTTAGCTTTCACGATTTGAAGACATTATGTTTATATTGTACGGGACTTAATCACAATACAATTCATTGTTAAACTATGAGTCTTCTCGTGACCACAGCGGTTGTAACACTGCAGAAATGTCCATGTAATTGAACAATTAATTATATCGTGATTAAGCTCCCCACTATATACGTAAACATTACAATAAAATCCATTTGATTAGCCTCATTTAGCAAGTTATTTACCTGAAAGGTTCGGTTTTCAGCTTGGTGGCATAGTGATTATATTGTTAGTTGTACCTATTATAATATAAACCTATTAAATTTAAATTTGTAGGTTAGCATTGTGAAGAGAAAGCATTATTTGAAATGGAGGTAGGAAATTATTATTTCAAATGCAGTTTTAACACATTTACAAGAAGCCATTGGGACATTATACACTTGTTCTAATTTCTGAAATATGTTTACAAAGTTACACATAAAATATGTACTCAGAATTCATATAGGAATTAGGACTAACATTATGTTCTCTCGAGGCAATATCTAATATACAATATTGTATACACCACTAATTTCTTTTTAGAATGTTGGTCTGTATATATATGTGTTATATATGTTGAATATATATGTTGATTGTAACATATTTTGAATAGAATTGAGTGCAATATATTCTTTTTGACTTTCAAGAGTAATGTTTGATTTTTCCTTGATTTCATTTTGAAAACAACTTTATTCCAAACTACACCACTTCTGTTAAAACAATGCAATGCTTATCAGATTCCTAATTTTTAAACAGATTCTTGTTGGCTGCTGACTCAGGACGACAGACTGGAATGCTGAATTGTAATACCACTGAGCTAAATATTTACTGCACGCTTACTATCACACAAGCAGTTTGCTTCAAATGTTGTACACTTAGCTCTATGGGGCAGTAACCTACCTGAAAAGCTAGATGGTTAGACCTAGAGCCATAAAAATTTGCTCAGAGGTAGCAGTTACGATTACTATAGCGCCAGAGTTTTTGCAGATTCATCGGAAAATAGGATGAAACGAAATGGTCTGCAAAGGGTCTGTGTCCAATATGAACATAAACATCAGAGTAATTACGCGAATATTTTAGTTTGCAAACAATGAGACACGCACACGAAAGCGGGAGCAGGCTGGTCGCTGCGCAGCTGTGTGGAGCTCTCGGGGTACTTGGCACCGAGTCAAGTCCCACGAAACGACCACCGACACTAAATTACTCAGCAAAATACGAAAACACCATTATACAATAACACATCTCCCACAGACACAACACCGCCACAATAAGAATACTCACAGCGATATGGAAATTTCGAATTGTATTTCGTAATGTTATTCTTTGATTATTTATCAGTTTAGCAGCTGATATCTTTTGTAATAAAATATTTCAAAACCAAATAGATATTGTATGCGAAATCGTTCATCAAAGCATTGCAGTCCGATTCCAATCTGGGTCCGTGGAATTGACATTTGACACTAGGCTTGGGCAAAAAAAATCGATATATCGAAATATCAATTTTATTTTCGAAAATAATCGATATTTATCGTCGATTTTTTTATTTCCGATATATCGATTTTCGATATTTATTTTCGGATATCGAAAACGATATGTTTTGCCTCGAATTTTCAAGCATATATATACTTTAATTCTCCAATTGCAGTATTTAAATGCTATATGAAACACAAGCAACTATATTCGCTCAGAATATTCTTCAGTGTCAAATTTATTCAGGACATCGTTCTCCAGATGTGAGGTCTGACCGAGCAACATCAGCAAAAGCAAAATAAATAAAATGTCTATATGGTGCAGACATGAGCAGCTTTTAAATCTGAAAACAGCTAGATAGATAGACTAGACAGGTAGCCAGAGATTCCGAGCTCTGGATCTGTCCTCAATAAGCTTAACCAGTGTCTGGACCAACCACTTTTTGAGAAGAAGTCAGATCGGATACACATCGGAGAGTGTGCGACTGATTTCCACGATCTAATACCACCTTGCCCTTTTTTTAACCCCCGACCAAAAAAAGGGGTGTTATAAGTTTGACGTCGATGTCTGTCTGTCTGTCTGTCTGTCTGTGGCACCGTAGAGCTCAAACGAATGGGCCGATTTCGATGCGGTTTTTTTTATTTGAAGGTTGATATCCGTGCGGATGTTCTTAGCTATGTTTTGTTAATATCGATTCAAAATGGCCGCCTCCACAAAATGGCGGACAAAATATTTCTTCACAACCTACATCAATATGGGTATCAAATGAAAGGGCTTGACTAGCAAAATACTATACATTATAACAAATTTCAAATCCAAGATGGCCGCCACCACAAATGCCAAATTGTATTATTTTTTTCACTACTACCTCAACATGGGTATCAAATAAAAGGGCTTGACTAGTAGAGCACTAGGACAAATTTAAATCCAAGATGGCCACTACAACAAAATGGCGAAATACATTTCTTTTTTCACAACTCCCTTAATATGAGTATCAAATGAAAGGGCTTGACTAGTAGAACGTTATACAGATAATCCGAGATCCGAGGTAGTCAGGGGTTAATCAAAATTTTTAATTTTGTTCTTGTCTATCGTAATGCTCGTAGCTCGAAAAAGCGACATTGTTTCATGGTTGGTGTCCCAAAGACACGAACGAAGAGGTTTGATTCTACTTTTGTGATAAGAACGACATGGCTGTGGAATACGTTGCCTGAGAGAGTTACAATCTTTGTGTCTTCAAATCGAGAGTGAATCGGTTTCTTCTAGATAAACACGCTCCATCGTAGACCGCATCATCGTTTAACATCAGGCGAGATGGCGGTCAAGTGTAAACTTACAAAAGTTAAATAAAATCCAATTGGTTTTTGGGTGAATTGCCAAATTTTTACTCCGGTTCTTTTGGAAATCGCTCTAATATCCGAAAGGGTAGCTTCAGTCGTTAATTTAACAGTGCCGGATAATAGGAGCAGATTGACAGGTAGGCACTTTAAAAAAAGATTGCTGCTGATGTCTATATCAGACTATTGTATATGTAGGTTGGAGCGGAGCTATTGACAACACGGTGCGTAAATGCGCACTCATGCACCTACATAACACAGACGAATACTGGTTTCAGTGATGGTTAATTTTGAACATTAAAATATGTACGAATTATGAATAAATAATAAAATTGGTTGTCTCTAAAGTCGGTTAGTTTACGAACGACAACGTATAACAAAACACTGATAGATGTGGTGCAAGCGTACAATGAGCGTAATGGGACACTTTTTCGTGCACGCAGCCGGCGTTCATCGATTTATTAGTCGTTGTCACGTCAATAATATGCCAGATATTATGTATTTTCATTTATCTAATTAATAAGTGCTTAATATTTAAGTAACCTTCTCTTGAAATATATATCGATATATCGAAATATCGATATTTTTTGAAAATATATATCGATACATTTGGTAAGTATCGATACTATTAATATCGATATATTTTGTTTATTTGCCCATCCCTATTTGACACTGATAATTGATAAAGAAACACTGACAGTGACAGAGTTGACGTTGACAGTAACGATTTCTTAATTTTATAATTTTAAGCGATATCGCGTTAAGACTCAAACGTCCTGGAAGTATTATTTTAACATCATCATCTTTCACCCCCTGCCTGATAGGTTTAAGTTCTCTTACTATTGTTACTATGGAATTATTTGTATCAGTCCTGTTCACTAGAGTTCAACTTCAACTAGCAACAGTGACTTTAACGTGAACATAAAATATGCAAATTTGCAGGTGGACATCACGAGTATCATGTAAGTCATCGTCAGTATGTCCATAGAACACATTGTATGGCTTCCATTCATCCGAAATTTTCAGATTAACTTTCCGAGCTGTTAATAATGTTAAACTGGCTATAATATCATGATTTCATACACAAAGTAGCGACAACATGCACCAGTGCACCACACGCTTTCCGTAAACGAACTTCATAAATAAATGTCATTCCAAAAGTATAGAACTGTTGGTCTCATTATTCACAGATTTCTAAAACAAAAGGTCATTATTACTAGAATAGGCGTGACGACAGGTCCTGCAATTACCTTAAATTATTTGATGTAATGACAGTATTTAAGTAGAATAAAATATGTAACAATTTTAATTTTGATATGTTTTAGTTTAACTTACTTTATGATCATTCAAAGCTGGATGGGCAAGTCCATTTTAAAAGTACGAAATTATTAGAAAATGTTGGATAACCCATTCAATTTCAAGTTACTTTTGTTATGAAACCAGATTCCTAAACGCTATATTTATTATAGCTGTAGCTACCATATAAACTTTACGCGCAACGGATAAAAAATGGCAGACTGTGACGTCAGGACGTCACGCTTTTGCAGTGTTTTTGGAAAAGTCCAAAATTGTGATTATAAAACCGTGACATCACGGGAAGTTTTTTAAGTTAACAAAGTGATTCTTTCACCTATGTTTCAATTATTGAGAAGCCTTTTGATGGCACATAAACGGTAATAAATCAAAATGAGTCGTCATGCCGATTAACATTATAATCATTATAATACGAGTATATAACTAGCGCTTCGTTCCGACTTTGCTCGGATATTGTCTTAATAACGTCTTAAACGACAATTAGGTAATCGAAATAAAAACTATTCTTTCTCTCAAGTTGAATTAAACTGCACATGATGTGGAAATTTGATTGAAATCTGAAAGTGTAGAAAACAAACTACGTGATGCTTAAATGTATAAATATTTAAGATTGTACGTTAACAGCGCCACCCGTCTCTACACTATTTAAAAACAATTGGCAGTCATAGGGACTGTCGTTAGAAGTGAAAGCTTAAGTATAACTCACAATTTGATGGCTCATATTGGAAATTACGCGGGTGGAACCGGAGGGCGCTGCTAGTGTGGAATAAATCTTCAAAGCAATGTCGTCTAGATTATAGCCTTTAAGCATGGCCATCTATATTAGTCTTAATACTTTTTAGGGTTCCGTGAAACGCAACCCTTATAGATTCGTCATGTTTGTCTGTCCGTCCGTAAGTCACAACCATTTGTTTCCGAAACTATTAGAACTATACTATTGAATATTGGTAAGTAGATGTATTCTGTAAGCCGCATTAAGATTTAGTACCTGGTTAACCGAGCTTTGCTCGGTTTAAATGTGTTTATAAAGGGCTCTAAGTAAAAGATTTTCACAGAAAAAAAAGAACAAAAAGAAAAGACCCGAGTCGATCAGGATTCGAACCAGGGCCTGTTGACTCCGAGGTCGAGCGTATTCCGTCTGAGCCATTTAGACTTAAAAAACAGTGGCGAAACAAGTTGTCGTATTCTAATGGCATTGTAGGAGTTTTTCATTGTCTAAAAACGCGCATAAAATGATGTTTAAAAAAAATTATAGCTAGCTAGATCGACTTATCGTCCCCGAAACCTCCTGTATACTTAATTTCATGAAATAGTTCGAGCCGTATCCGAGATTCAGATTTTATATAGGTACTTACAAGAATTGCTCGTTTATAGGTATAAGATACACAAAAATGAAATAAAAAACAATAAATTTTGGGGCTGCCCAATAAACCTACCCTATGGGTGGGTTGTCTATGGCTAGGTCTTCAAAAATGACGTTGAGGTTTCAAATTTTTTTTTCTATACAGAATAATTTGCGCGAGAGACACTTCCAAAGTGGTAAAATGTGTCCCCTTCCCCCTCTCTGTAAATTCTAAGCTAAGATAATGATAAAACTAAAAAATATATAAATATGATGTACCTATATTGCCATGATGTACAAACTTCCGTCGAAAATTGGTTTGAATTCAACCTAGTAACTAAGTAGTTTTTAGTATGTGTGTCATAAATAAGACACTATTATTAGAACATCGATCAAAGTTACAACGAACTACAAGAACTTATGTACGTATTAAGTTACTTGCTGCTACGGAACCTTTCATGAGCGAGTCCAACTCGCACTTGGACGCTTTTGATTTTTACAGTAAAGAATGATGAGACGTTCAGGACATGTGCCTGATAGTAAGCAACATGCCTGCCACATAACAGCACTGCGACACGCAGCTATTGGAACTTGAATATGAAATCATAACCTAGCATTGCACCGCGCTCATCACGCTGAGTTATAGAATGCCTTATCCCTGAGCTCTGTAATTTTTCTGGAAACATTATCTCCATTATCTTTAAACCGGAACATAATGATGTTTTAGGCAAAACAAAGTTGTGGTAAGTAGATACTTCCCCAGGGGGACCCTGCAAAGAGTCCTACCACTACAAATTCATGGCCATCTAGAAAATGCGTGAGGTCCAGAGTTCATCCGAACATTTCTTTCATTTCCGAGCGTGACGATGTGCTTCATTCACAGCCCACGAAAAATTTGTGTGTGGTGCACGAAATGAAGTTTTCGCTTCCAACCTTCGATCGGCTAGACACGAACCCTGAGCAGTCACGTGTGACCTCAATAACCTTCCTCTGGCCTCCAGCCGCCGCGCCGGAGCCACCGCCGCCGCAGGGAACCCGAGCCGTCGGGCGAGGCTCATGCGGAGTCAGCGATCTACGACGTACCGAGTACCGAGCAAACGAACTAAAGAAATCATAATGCGATATGTAGGTACTTCAATAGATGAGAATGGTTAGGTACCTAGTAGGTATAAGTAAATCCTCTTATGTAATTTACTAGCGCGACCCGCCCCGGCTTCGCACGGGTGCAATGCTCATACTCTAATCCGAAAGACAACATAGTTCGAATGTAATTTGACAGTAAACATAACCTTACTTTTGGTTTAACTGTAGCTCATTTTTGGTATTTGGGAAATGAAAAACACCGACAGCAGACGTTTTTAGAAGCATTTACAATTCTAATTAGACACTATTAATCCTTAGACACTTTCAGTATCAAATAAATTTTGACAGGGGATTCAATGTATGGTGTATGGGACGTGGGCATTGTCCTTTACATAAGTACTATAAAATGGTTATTCCTAAGAGACAGACATACCTATACTATGGCAGACATCTTTGTAGGCCTTTTGAAGGGGTACAATATTGCTATACATTATTTTGATCTAGTTTGTAGGGATCAGCCAGCGTTTGCAGTAAGTACCCAGGTAGCAAAATGACGTCTGCGACGAAAAAATGACGTCATCCTAAGGTCATATTAGGGTCCGTAGTTTATTCGTCAAATAAGTACGTCACACTGACGTCATTTTAACGTCTGGTACTCAAGGGAACGTCCTGGTGACGTCGATTTAGCGTCAATTCAGTGACGTCCTATGTTGGTCATGATTATGACGACGTAGCAACGTCCATATAAGGTCAATTCTGTGACGTCCTGTGTTGGTCGTGAATGTTACGTCCTAGTAACGTCCATTTACGGTCAATTCCGTGACGTCCTGTGTTGGTCAATAATAAGACGCCCTAGCAACGTCCATTTGGGGTCAACTGTGACGTCCTGTGTTGGTCATTAGTAAGACGGCGTAGCAACGTGCATTTAGGGTCAATTCTGTGACGTCCTGTGTTGGTCATGTATTATACGTCCTAGCAACGTCCATTTACGGTCAATTCTGTGACCTCCTGTGTTGGTCAATAATAAGACGCCCTAGCAACGGCCATTTGGGGTCAACTGTGACGTCCTATGTTGGTCATTAATAAGACGCCGTAGCAACGTGCATTTAGGGTCAGTTCTGTGACGTCCTGTGTTGGTCATGTATTATATGTCCTAGCAACGTCCATTTACGGTCTATTCTGTGACGTCCTGTGTTGTTCCCTAATAAGACGCCCTAGCAACGTCCATTTGGGTTCCATTCTGTGACGCCCTGTGTTGTTCATTAATAAGACGCCGTAGGAACGTACCTACATTTAGGGTCAATGGCGAAAGTTCGTAGTGTCTATGTACAGACTCGCCAAGATATTTCGGCCGTAGTGTACTTACCTACGTACTATTTATTTAGTGCATCTAAAGGAATGCTCTAACACGTAGGTACTACTTAATAATACCTGCTTAACACGTTCGCAGTCCCAATACAAAAGTTTCCGACAACGCCATAAGTCCAATATCATTTTCATTACTTTTGACCATTAGTCGATGCAAACGTCACAACTGATGCATAATTATGTTAAAATAAAGGCCCGTGCCCCGACTTTGCTCGTGTACACCGGGCGGTACACGGACTTAAAACACGACGAAGGAAGACTCACTTCGTATGCACGCGCCAAAGCTAAAAGGTGTCATCACAATGTAAAAATGTAAAAAGGCATATGTATTGATTGTTTTCCTAAAGTTACAGTTCACCAATAAAACATTATATATTTCTACTAACTCGTTTCATTTTGTACTGTGAAAACATTATATAAAAAAATAAGTCATGTTTTTGGTTTTTCTTGTCTAATAGAACCCTTGTCACAAGTCCAGGAACGATACACTAACAAATTTCATAAGTCCGTGGCTGCAGAGCCCATATATAGTTATAGTGGCCTCGTGTACCGCATAGGGTACACGGACTCGGCGGAATCGCTCCGCGTGTACCGCATAGGGTACACTGGACTGCGAACGTGTTAAGGTAGGTACCTAATTGCAACCGATAAAATTAATATTCATCGTCATTAAATAAATTATCAGTTTAAATGATAAATGATTTATTTTCTGTAAGTAGGTTTGTACAAACACTTTTAGTTAGAAGTCCACTGCTGGACAGGCCCCATATACATAGAAATGCCACGACGAGCGGTCTTGAGCCGCCTCGATACCTACAGAAACATCCACCACTGACTTCCATTCGTTTGACTAGCAGAATAAACGGGAACCTACTTATGATGCTATGGACATTCAAGCATATTATTATTATTATGGGAATCAGAATAAAACCTAATTAAGTAAGGTAGGTATATGAGCTAGGTATGCCATTATCCAAGAAAAGAAACATAATTTTATTCTAGGAGAGTACAACAGGTGCCTACCATGCTCAAGCAGGCACGATTAAATTAGCTCTAACAACATAACTATCATGCGGCTAGCGAACGTTTTTGTATTAAAATATAGGTACTCTGTAAAAACTTTAACTCGACAGTAAATAGTCCATTTTAATAATTTAAAAATTATCACCAGAGTTTATCTTTCTTCCAATCTGCGAGGAACGGAACGCATTGATAGCATGTTGTTTGTTATTATTTTATTAAATTATTATTTTTACATTTGTATTTGTTATGTAACTCAATGAAAAGAAATTCAGCTATTAGTCTATCATCAAACATTAGAAAGAACCAATATAAGATAGAAAAGGCTGATTAAAAATATAAATATTTAAAAAGTAAAAAAAATATATTTTTGTTTGCTTTTGTTTATTTCGGAACGGAACGAACGAACGCGTTGACGGTTGGTTGGTATCCCGCGCTTTTTTTCTTTCTCAATTCTCTGTGTCAAACAAATGTAAATTCTCATGTTTTTTCTTGCTGTTGTTATAGTACGTATCACAGCACATAAAAGGATTGTAAATTATGTATAGTGTCGTTCAGTTCGCGGAGAGTGAGGGTGGCACTGTGGCTGTGGTCATCAATAAATGGATAACACCTAAAAAAAGAAATCTATTGGCCTCCCGTAAAGGAGGCGAAAGCATTTGATAAACTTCTACAGAGGTGTTCGTCTCCAAATGAACAATGGAAACTATACGAGATCGATAGAGTTTTCTATCAGACTGGTAAGTTTTTTTGAGTGAGTAGTGTAACACTACACACACAACTATTTTAGCAGCTGGTGGCTTGAGGGCAGTTAACTTTACCATGCTTTAAGCCTGGGCACAGACAGACTGGCCCAGAATTTAATTCTAGTAGGTGCTAGTGTTTTAAAACCTAACTAAAAAAATACACGGTGCCATAACCTAAAAATCTAAGGATTACGGCCGAGCTGAAGTTGACTGCAGTTTTGATGCGCACAGAAAAAAAATATTCAGATTGCCCAAGATCACAAGACAGAACTGCTATTTTTAGGTCATGGCGCCGTGTGTAAACAAGCAGCAGCGGCGACAGCAAGCAAGCAACAGATAAGTAATCATTTCAAGAAAGTGTGTTCACAGGTGTTTGGTTTTGTTTGTTTTCACAAATATTTGTTGGTCTTGTCTTATAATTATACATTGTATAACATACATAAACCTGGTGGTTAGGTGGCCACCGAACCACCAGGGGTATGTATGGGGGGTATGTACCCACATCCACCTAGAATGTGCCCTACATAGCATTGTGTTGTGTTCATTGCAGTCTCATGTGCCTGTAATCTCACCACCATACCATATCAAAACAGAAACAAAAGCATAGTAAATTATATAAGTAATGGCAGTACTATTAACTACTAGTAATGAGATAGAACTAATGGATTAATAAGTGCTGGACTACCAAGCTTGTGCACGGCGTGGGTGTGTTGCATGGCGTGACTAACTTTAACTTGCATGTTGTTTTGATATTAACTGTGTTGGTGTTTTATGCTTGTTCTATAGATGAATTGGATAAGGCAAAGAAAAAATTAAAGTTGGTGGAAGACACATCAGATATACAGACTGAGGAGGAAAATTATATAAGTAAGCCACCTAAACGCAAAACAAAAAAAACTAGCAGATACATTTCATCATCAGATGATAATGATGATGAGAAAGGGTGTGAATTCCCTCGTCCTCCGCCTTTAAAGAAACATCTATCCAATTGTAATTATACGGATGATACATTAACTAAATTATTTTGAACATAATAATATTTCCTTCCATTATTTTCTTTTTTTTGCTTTTTAGATATAAACCTTGAACCTTCAAGTACAAGCACAATTTACAGTGATTTGGTACTAAATCACAACTCACAGATGAATAAACCTGATGCACAAGAGAAGGCTTCTAACAGTCATCATGATCAACCATCTGGTTCACAAAGTATGACACTCGATGAAATTGTTGCCAGCAGTGCTTCCAATAACTGTGGTAAATAGTAAAAATCATTTTGATTTTTTTTAAATCTATAGCTGCCTAACTAGATTCTTTGCTAGATACTACCTTATATGCATGAGTATAGTTTTCGACGATTATTTCTATTTTTGGTATAGTGGTGGTGGTGGTGGTTGGTGTTAAGATTATTATAGACTGTAATACCTACCATACTACTTTTTTCATCCAGATTGTCAAGGCCAAGTTGTTTCACTACTTGCCAAAAAAAAGCCCAAAATGATGTCATCCTAGCAATTTTGAAAGACAGAGCAGGAAATACCAATGCATTGAAGCCTGAATTCAAATTTCCCTTGAAACTTTTCAAGATTTAGAAACAGTGGAACAGTTACTGACTAATACAGAAAACTGTGCTAACCTGGTAAGTGTTTACTTTTAATAAACAGGAAATGCCTATTGAGCAATTATAATTAATTCCTACTTTACCATAAGAAAGCTTTTTATTACATGGGTACCTTGCTAGAATGAGTTAGTTTGTTTGTGAGTTTGGATGTAGGAGTTAATCATCGGAACTATTGATTCAATTCTGGGAATTCAGTCACTAATAGCAAGCTACATTACCCCTGACAGGCTATGTTTTATTAGCTTCTGCTCACATTATGTGTAGTTAATTCCTAATAATTTTGGCCACTGCTTCACAGTGGGCGATTAGAGGGCTGAGATGTGAGGTGTGGGTTCAATTCCTGTTGCAACACAAATATTTGCTCTAGGTCTGTGTCATGATACCTTGGCACTCGTAGTTCCTGATACCTATGACAGGGAATCCTATAGTGTGAGCTCAAGATTATGTATGTGACTGTTGGATCTTATGTTAATTCTAGTGTGTACTTATAGAGATATATGTGGATGTTTATTGCTATCAATTAATATTTACAGACAAGCTACCTAAAGAGCCTTGGTGGGCATGATTTAAAAAATAAAGTATCGAGAGTGATGAAATATACATTGTCAGACCTGTTGGCAAGCAAGTTCAATTTCTATGGTAAAAGGTCTGAGAAGAAGCTTTTTCAGAGCTACGTCTCCGTGAATTTATTGTTGGTATGTGTCTATTGTCTTTCATATGATTAAATTTATTCTTTCTAGATCTCATCTATAATACAAAATAAGTGTGCTATGAAATACCTAAATAATTTCAAAAGATACATATTCCTTGTGTACTGGCAACTGGTTAATAATTGGCATGTTTTATGTAGGTGGCTAGGTGGGGAGACTCTTAGTACTAGAAAGCTGTAATTTGGCAAGGCTATATATAATAATAATCACGTCAATTAACTGGTAAAATAAAACAATTAAGTCCACATAATTATTGCGACGGGCTTACTACGGAACCCTACAATGCGCGTGATCCAACACCCACTTGACCGGTTTTAATTCTCCGTTAAAATAATATTTAACACCAGTTGTGTCGCGACTCGCGAGTCGCTGTGTGAGAGCGACCCGTCATCTGACCCCACAGAGCGTTGCAGGCATTTGGGCTATTCTTATATTCACAAACTTTTTGTTTTCAGAGAGCTTAAAGAGTTCTCTCCAAGGATTACAGAAAAAGACATTGAAGACGATATAAAGGTGTGGCTCAAGCACGCACCTGAACGAGCAAAAAAGCGATTGTCAAAGGAAAATAACAATGTCATCCTCTAGGAAGAAAAAAAATGTAGTAGGTGAGCGTCAAATGTATAGAAGGATTTTGGCAGAAAACGAAAAATTATTTTAGAAATACAAAGAAGTACATTACAGCCATCATTAAGTGATTTGCCATCTTCACCACAATATACATCCACATCTATAGCTACGAGTAACAGTAGTATTGACAACAATACTTTAAATGAAAACTGTTTAAGGACATATAAAGAGAATATTTTTTAGATGAAAATTGTCAATCAACATTGTTTGAGGATTGTTTTATAGATAATGATGATTCACGATCTGACGATGCTAACGATTTGCCATCGTAATTAAGACATTGGGCTACCGTAGAACATAAAATTTCCCACAGTGCTCTAGATAGTCTTCTAAAAATTCTAAATCCTTTTGCCCTAAATTGCCTAGAGATAGCAGAACGTTTTAAATACGCCAATGAATATATCAAGTAACTCTTTGCAATCTGGTGAATTGGTGCACATTGGTCTCATAAATCAAATACAAGCACAATTAAAACTGTACAGTGGGTTCAACTTTAAAAATAGTGAAATATTGTTGTCTTTTAATGTTGATGGTTTGCCACTTTTAAAAGCACGAATACTCAACTATGGCCTATATTAGGTTTGATCAAAAACTTTAATTGTGCACAGCCATTTGTAATAACTCTGTTCTGTGGAAACTCTAAACCTTCACCATTGAATCTGTTTTTGGGGCCATTTGTTGAAGAACTGTCTACATTACTTAATGATGGAATAAATTTTGAAGATACTCATTATATTGTAAAAGTACATAGTTTTGTATGTGACGCTCCAGCTAGAGCTTTTATCAAATGTACTAAATCCCATGGTGGATACTCATCATGTGATAAATGTGTAGAACCTGGTGAGTATATTCAAGGTAGAGTGATTTATACAAGCGTATTCTGTAGTAGGAGAACGGATTCACAATTTCGTTTACAGTCTGATGACGACCATCATGTTGGTGAATCTCCACTTTTGACGCTTCCCATAGATTTAGTTTCATTGTTTCCCATTGATTATATGCATGCTGTTTGTCTGGGAGTCATGAGGAAACTTTTAAATGTTTGGGTTGGTGGTGATTTAAATGTTCGTTTAAATAGCCGTTTAGTAAATGCAGTTTCTGAAAAATTACTTAGCTGTGCAAGTTGTATACCTGTTGAATTTAACAGGCGACCGCGAAGTATCAGTGAGTTGGCTCGCTGGAAAGCCACCGAATTTAGGATGTTTTTGTTATATACTGGACCAGTTGTTCTAAAAATATCCTTCCAACCTCCCTGTATGAAAATTTTTGTTATTTCATTGTGCTATAACAATTTTTGTAGCCCTAGAAACATCAATAAAGTAGGTACATATTTAGCACATGAGCTATTATTAATGTTCATAAGACATTCCGAAACTATTTATAGCCGGAAATTTTTAATTTACAATGTTCATATGTTATGTCATTTGTGTGATGACGTTCGTTTATTTGGTGATTTGGACAGTTATTCCGCCTTTCCTTTCGAAAATTATTTAGGCATGTTAAAAAATTAGTTAGGTCACCTAACAAACCGTTGCAGCAAATTTATAAACGATTAAAAGAAATGGAATCTACTTTTCCTCCAAAACTGATTGACGAGGTACCAGCGGTTTTTTATTACAATAGCTTAGGACCAACGCCTGTTGATAACAATGCTTATGAATGCTTTAATAAACTTGTTTATAAGGGTTTTGCAATGTATACAAAATCTGGTTTAGCTAATAATTGTTACTGCTATGCAAACGGCAAAGTAGTCGAGATACATAATATTTTGAGATGTAAGATTAATGGAGAGGTTTCCTTGTTCGTCTATGGAAAAGAGTTTGTACATTATGATTCCTACTATACGTATCCTTATGATTCTGCTGTTATTGATATTTTTAAAGTTTCGAACTCTGTTCAGCTTACAAAATTGTACCTGTTTATGATATTATTTCAAAATGTGTTGTTATTCCTCAAGAGGCAACTAGTAATTCTTTTATATGTTTTCCTATGCTCCATGGTTATAAGGATTAAAATTCTCCATTTATTAATTAAGTTGTGATAGTTAACTCGTTATAATAAATAATACTACAATGCAAATTTGTGTTTTAATGTTGACCTTTCAGAGTTACTTGAAGACTGTGGCTGGATGAATTGCATCGAGGCCAAATTGATCCCGGATGACGTCATATTAACGCTTCAGATAACGTTATATTAATGTGTCTGAAGACGTTAATAGACGTTATTATAGGAGGTCTTCACAATACGTGGTATTGACGTCTTCTGGAGACGTTATCTGGCGACGTTAATATGACGTTATCTGGAGACGTTAAGGTGACGTTATCTGGAGACGTTAATATGACGTTATCTGGGGACGTGAATAAGTCGATATCTGGAGACGTTAATATGACGTTATCTGGGGACGTGAATAAGTCGATATCTGGAGACGTTAATATGACGTTATCTGGAGACGTTAATATGACGTTATCTGGAGACGTTAATATGACGTTATCTGGAGACGTTAATATGACGTTATCTGAGAGACGTTAATATGACGTCTTCAGAGACGTCGCTGAGACCTGACATTAGGCCGTCATTTAGTACGTCTGTGGGACGTTTTTTACGACGTCATTTACGTCGAAAATGACCGTGAATGGACGTCGTCATGACGTAAAATTGCTACCTGGGTATTAGCGTAAACATGTGTTTATTTATGACATTACATTAGAAACCTTTAAAATTATCCGTGTTTCTGTTATTTTATGCAAGCACCTATTATACATAAAATCGTTCTCCTTGAATTACTCTATCTATTTAAAAAACCGCATCAAAATCTGTTTGATGGTTTTAAAGATCTAAGCATATACCTATAGGGACGGACAGATGCGAGAAGTGACTTTGTTTTGTACTACGAGTCTGTAGTGATGAAGATAGTGTACGTAGTGATAAACTACGATTTGTTTCTGTGGTCCTAATGTTATCATTTTATGTATTAGGTAGGTACTTATGTTTGTGACATGTAGGTAACGAACATTATTAATAAATTATTATAAATAAACTAGCTGTACCCTGCTACGCTTCGCTTTGGCACATTGTGATGCAAAAATTAGATAAAAACAATCCTTGATGCGGATTATGTACCTATCATTCTAAAATTTCAGTTTGATTGGTGCAGAACTTTTTGAGTTTTTGAAGCGTAGGTACACAAATGACAAACTAACATAACGTTTTTATATATAGAGAAGTAGAGATACTTATTATGAGCGGCCCGTTCCAGCTTCGCTCGGATATTGTCATATATGTAGGTACTACCTATAAAACCATTAATCGTAATGAATACTTTCCTATCTTTTTTTTTTTTTTTTTTAAATAAAGAGTGACGAGACGATCAGGACATGTGCCTGACGGTAAGCAACATGCCTGACACATAACAGCACAGTGACACACAGCTATTGGATCATGAAGAGTCCAAATCATTACCTAGCACTGCACTGCGCTCGTCACCCAGAGATCTAAGATCTTATATCTCTAAGCCCTGTAATTTCTCTGGAAACATTGCCCTTCAAACCGTTCTTTCAAGTTGGATCAAACTGCACGCGGCGTGCTGATCGGTTCAGTAGTCTATTAGGAGTCCATCGCGAACAAACAACGTGGCACGTAATATGGATATAAATATTTAGTAGTGGTAGGACTCTTGGCAGAGTCCGCCTGGAGAAGTGCCACACCTTTGCCAGTTATTCTACCGCCAAGCAGTAATGTGAAAACATTACTATATTCCGGTTTGGACGGCAATGTTTCCACTGAAATTACAGGCATAGAGATAAATCTTATATCTTTGGGCGACGAACACAGTGCAGTGCTAGGTAATGATTCGGACTAATCATATTCCAATTATTGTTGCTTACCATCAAGCACAGGTCCTGCTCGTCTCGTCACTCTATGCTATAAAACAATTGTCAGTCATAGGAACTGCCGATACAAGTAAAAACTCATAACTCTAAATTCGATGGCACAGTTTGGAAACCACGCGGATGAAACCGGAGGGCGCTGTTAGTCAGTCTGGAAGAAATCTTCAAAGTATCGGGGTCTAAATACTTAAGTGTTGCGAGATGGCGGTCGAATAAACCTATAAAAGTAAATACAAGAACAAAATTAAAAAATTTTGATTAACCCCCGACTACCTCGGATTATCTGTATAACGTTCTACTAGTCAAGCCCTTTCATTTGATACCCATATTAAGGAAGTTGTGAACAAAGAAATGTATTTCGCAATTTTGTGGTAGCGGCCATCTTGGATTTAAATTTGTTATCTAATATATAAAATTCTCGTGTCACAGTTTTCGTTGCCATACTCCTCCGAAACGGCTTGACCGATTTTGATGAAATTTTTTGTGCTTATCCGGTATCTATGAGAATCAGCCAACATCTATTTTTCATCCTCCTAAATGTTAGGGGTAGCCCACCCCTAAATTTTTATTTTTATTTTTTAGACAAATTTTTTAATATCTATTTTTTTATGATACAACATACAAAAATACATACAATCCTCAATTTTCACTCATCTACGATCAACCCTTATTTTTTAATAGCCATATTAATAATTTTATCATTTTTCATCCCCGGTCGATAACTTATCAATCGTCATTTAATTAGTTATCCCCGCCAGTTGTCTACAACAGGTGTCACTTCTGACCCAGTAACCAGCACGATAATTTGGCCTATAGCATATATATAGTTTGAACACTAATCTCGGGAACTACTGAACCGATTAAAAAAAATCGTTCACCGTTCTTTCATACGTACGTAATTCTTGAATGCTGTAGGTCAGGGGTCGGCAAGTAGTTTTAGGCGGGGTCCGGATGAAGTGCAGAAATTTTAACGAGGTCCCAGAAAAAAACTAGTGGTAATAATTGCTTACACAGCCCACTAAATGTTCCTACTGCTAAACCTCGGGGTCGGGGCTTTCCCTCGAAAGGAGAGAGTTAAGACATAATCCACCACGCTGGCCCAGTGCGGATTGGTGGATGACACATGACTTCGAAAGATTCTAGGTACATGTCGTTTTCCTCACGATGTTTTCCTTCACAGTTTTAAGTCAGCGGCATTATGAACATGACTTCGAAAAGACAGTGGTGTGCGTGGTTTTGAACCCAGAGTCTCCGGATCGGCAGTCGCCGTTCTCCCGATTAAGCCAGCCGTAACTTGGTAATAATTAACTGGTACTTATTTATTGTACGGTATCAAACTCAATTTGTAATTATTAAAAACACAAGACCTAAAATCAATGCGACAAATTACACCGATCCTCTTGAACCTGCTCTTTATAGTTTGGTTCTCGAGAAGAATAGCAAATTCGACGTGTGTCTTCTACGAGTAGTTGGGAGGCGATTAATATCGAAAATTATTTGTTTAAAAAAAATTGAGAAAGATGACCGATATACGTAAGTCGAATCAAACATAGTAGCCAAATTGATAGCTAGTTTTTTGCGATTTCCATATTTTTCTGAGATGTGTTTGGCCCAAAATTCTTCAATGGATACAGTTTTATACATTTGCAAAGATATATATATATATATATTGGTGGACGAAGCTCTCATGAACCATTTTAGAGCCATTGTATATATTTATATATATATATCATCTTGAATATCAAATATTTCCATTTGAAGTGAAGCCTTTGATAAATTGAACAATTTGGCAGTCTGTCAGCTACAATGGCTCTAAAATGGTTCATGAGAGCTTCGTCCACCATAAAGCAACTAAAACTGAAAGCGTTCCGAAGCCATTTACCAGAGCAGAAGCCATGGTTCGCACTTTGGTTTTGATCAGGTTTCCGATACGGTGCGATAGCTTTTCTCTTAGATCTTTTGGTGCCTCAGTTGTTATGGTGATGATGGTGTCCTTTTCTACGTCGAAGTTTATAATCACCCATGTTGTCTTTCCACATCCTGGAACTCCGTTGACCGACTGTATTCTCGGTATCTCCCAGTTTTCCTAATCAGATTTGTCGTTTGAGTTCTCTTCGATGGTCTTGGCCATCTCTAGGATTTTATCGTCCAGCATAATATTGGTGCATCGGGCAGTAACTACAATTGGGTCGTTTTGAGGTGTCGCATAAACAGGTCTTCCCATGCGCTCCATCTCTTTTTGCAACAAAACTATTTCACAAAACTATTTTCTGCACTCTTCCTTTTCTCTTGATGACCCAGAAAGTGACATTATTGTAAATGACTGCTTCGTCTTGTTGCTGTCAGTGGGGCTATAAATTCTAAGAAGGCATAAAGTGCGTGACTCCGTGGCTCCGTCGTTGGTTGGCCGCGGCTGTCCTCTGCTGGGCTCTTTCGGAGCCGGTTTGGATGATCAAACTAGGAACAGGTGTCCCCATATTATGTCAGTTGCATTTGTTTGATCGTGCAAAGGGGTCTGAGGAAGCTCAGATTTTTTCCCTGTCTTCGTATATGACAACCTCATGATGTTTACCAGCACTTCTGCTCAAATGTCCGAGCAGCGCTCTTGCGTAAGAGCAAGGCGTTCGATCTTTCGAGTATTCTATTAATGCAATCGTTTTGTTTTTCGATCGCACCTTCGCACCGAAATCGGTGGAAGTCTACCACGGACACATCACGTCGTAGGTTTCCCTCTTCATTGTGACTTTTGCGGTACTCCCATTGAGCAGGCGAGACAATCCCGGCGACAAACGGGCTCGTTTCGTTCCCAGACGAAGCAAAAGTATTCCCAATCTTTCTTTGTTGCTGTCCATGAAGAGAGCCACTCTACGGATACGGATTTCTACCTCTCTTCGGTCTGCGTTCTCTAGTAGTTACTGGACGGAAATGCTCTTCGAGGAGTTATCTTGGGCGGGGACCGCATTTCACGTTCGTGTCCACCGACAGCGAGCCAGCGTGTGGTGGTGAAGAGGAGCGTCTATTTGAAAGTGTGGAGTTTCGCTTAGTCTCTTTGTGGAAAATATTTAATAGAAAAATAATTTATTTTCTAAGGTAGATTCTATGTGGCAAAAAAATATTATATAAATTAATAAAGGTACAGCGTACCTTATCTACATTTTAAAATGTATACTTGGCTTACAATACATTACAATATTTTTATTGGCGGTCCGAAGTTCGACCCTTCGCGGTCCGGATACGGACCGCGGTCCGCCTCTTGCTGACCCTTGCTGTAGGTTATATATATGTACCACGGGCGAAGCCGGGGCGGGCCGCTAGTAATGTATAGTATTCTACTAGTTAAGCCCTTTCATTTGATACCCATATTGAGGTAGGTGGTGAAGAAATATTTTGTCCGCCATTTTGTGGAGGCGGCCATTTTGAATCGATATAAACCAAACATAGCTAAGAACATCCGCACGGGTATTAACCTTCAAATAAAAAAACCGCATCGAAATCGATCCATCCGTTTGAGCTCTACGGTGCCACAGACAGACAGACAGACAGAAATCGACGTCAAACTTATAACACCCCTTTTTTTGGTCGGGGGTTAAAAACATATTTGGATAGAAATACTTATATTTTACTAAGCCCTGTCCCTGTTTATGATAAATGCAAATACAAGTACAAAAATGTTTATTGGTGTTTGTAGGTAAGATAAGATGATACAAAACATTTTAAAAGTTGCCCCATACAAACTGGCCTCTGGAGAGGCATGCAATATGTCTGGCAAGACAATTTGTTGTTGTCTTAATTTACACAATGAAAAAATAAAATAATAGTCAGCTGATATATCAATTTCTGCTTTTTATTTATGTCATCTGATTCTTCATCTTCGATTCATTTCTGGCTTTTATTTGGTTGTGATATAAATATGACAGATAAATGCTTGGTGAGCACAATTTCGCCAACGTCTTGTGTTACAGCAGGATGTTGTTTTGAGTTTGATCAGGATGTCCATCCAGGATCTAAGGTCTTGCATTAGTAGATCTTGCAGTTCATCCATGTGAGGAATGTCAAATGTATAAAGTGCAATAAATGTATATAATCAAAAAATGTCGATATGTATACAGTGAAATATGTAAATACTCGAAGAATGTCAAAATGTAATACAGTACAAACTAATTCAACATGATACAATATATCATTATTTGGTCTTATGTCAGTTGAATGTCAAATTGCATAATGGAATAATAATGTAATACTCCGCTATTCATGTTGGCTATCACCGCCGTCTATCTTTCTCGTCATCTGCAAATCTTTTTTTTTAAATTACCTATAGATTGACCAGACGAGCTTGACATGTGCCTGATGGTAAGCAACATGCCTGCCACATCAGCACAGTGACACGCAGCTATTGGAACATGAAGAATCCAAATCATCACCTAGCACTGCACTGCGCTCGTCACCCAGAGATCTAAGATATTATATCTCTAAGCCCAGTAATTGAAACTGGAACTCAATGTTTGCACATTACTGCTTGGCGGTACAATAGCTGGCAAAGCTGTGGCATTTCCCCAGGCGGACTCTGCCAAGAGTCCTACCACTTTTTGGTCGGGGGTTAAAAATAGGGGGTTTGATACAAAATAAAAAAACGTCATTACAACAGCATTGAATCTTTTATTCATATAGTACATTTACAATATTACATTTACAGCTAAGAGGAAAACTACATTTTGTACAAGTTTCATTTATCTAATGTATATTCATAATAACAATCTAATATAAATTCATCTCTTGTTATATTTATGTATAATTATATCTCTGGTGGCCCCGCGGAGCGCGGGCCAGGCGCTTCGCGACCTCCCGAGGACTCAAACGTCAGTTATACACAAACTTCATCAAATGTGGTACAGCCAATTCTCGATATACTCGTGGTATGAGCAGCCCACAACATGTTTCCACGACTGGGATTTTGCAATTTAGAATGTATAAAGGCCTGTTCAAACCGGCATGCGCGGTCCGAGGGTAGGGGGGGTCACAGGGGACATGACCCCCCCCAAAATCGTATAGGTACGTTAAACATAAATTCTAATAAAATTAAAAATATCTAATAGTACATAGACTATTTTTTACCGCGGGAAAACAACTAGAACGGGGACTACGCGGGTAAAATCTTGGGGGGCTACTAGTAAAGTATTTTTTTGCTCGATTTATTGTATTTCTACTGCTCGATTTATTGTATGGTGACCCCCCAAACCTGAGGCCGCGTACTGGTGACCCCCTCCAAAATTCGAGGCTGGGACCGCGCCTGCAAACCGGAGCGGTATTCGCTACCGCTGTGGGTGGAGGTAAATCCCGCGCTGGATCTGTGCGGTATTTTGTATGAAGTTCCGCGGCCAGAGCGAAAGCGGTACGTACCGGCTCGGAGGCGGTACTTTTGCTAGTTTGGCGAAACGTTCCGGTATCGCAGGTGGCCAAATCCGCTTTGATGTGAACAGTAATATTACCGCTTACCCACTACTCGGCTTTCTCTACCGCAGGCGGCACCGAATACCGCTCAGGTTTGAATAGGCCTTTATAAATTATAAATATAAGTATTATTATACTTTATTTGTACAGAAAAGATTACTTACAATGTGTATACCGTGGCTGGGTTCTGGGCCCGTGTCGTGTGTACATTTTGTTTTCTGTGCCTGTATTTTGAATGAAACTAAATACGTAGTAAATACATTCCATTTAAAACATAAGCTCCTTTATATCCCGTTCCCGTTAGTGGCTCCTGTGAGGAACATCATACAACTAATATTTATATTGCAGCAATAAGGAATAACATGTTATTAAAACAATTTTGTGGTACTAAATTATCGCGAAAAACTATAAGTTCGCGAGTGCCGCCGCGAGGCACAGCTAGTATATCTCGCAGGTCGCCGACCCTGAGACTTTATCTAGTCCACATGACGTAACTCCACGTTTAAATCCTCGTATAACTAACTACAAACAAACAGACCACAATATAAGCGTTGCATCACATGAATATCCTACGTTTGTATCATATATATAAATATCTCTAGTAGGCTGTGACTCGAGTTATATTCGTTATGGCATCTCTTTAGGAAACATGTTTATAATATATCTCTTTATTGCATTATACAAAGTACATCGATATAAACCATAAGATGTGCCCTCCCAAACTTCAGGCGCACGGAATTATTTCATGAGTGAGCTCACTCTTTCCGTTCTAGTAGGTCGCAGGAAGCGGCCAACGCCCGAAGTTTTAACCTATCACTACATAAAAAAAAACTTGTGTGAGAGAAAATAAACAATTTGAATCACAGCATACTTCGGTCGCTAGCGAATCTAGAGTAGATAGGTGGTGTGTACACCACTTACGCAAACAGACGCAGTTGATAACCAATTTCAAGGTGCTCATGGCACATCTAATGGTTTATATCGATGACAGCTTACATCACTTAGGTCCCGACGGCAAGCTAAGCAGATTTGGGTGAAACGGAATCCAGCTGATAGTGTAGGTATAGTGTACGCGTCATAGCCAAACTGTAAACATCGCCAGTTCATACAGCCTAGTCAACAATTGCTTTTTAGGTCGAAATATTTTCGAACTCTCTTAACATTATGATTGATGTGTCATTCGATTCGGAATGAAATCTAGATAGTTTTTGAGGAAATGCTAAGCCCGCTCGCAAAAATTTCACGAGCTATAAACAATTAACTGGAATTAAAAAAGGGGCTCCGTTATTTCCTGCTCCACCTGCCGAAGGGAACTCGTACAAGGCCAATACGAGGAGCAATCTCTACAAACGGACTGTCAAAATGAAACCAAACTAGATAGACGTCGCTGACGTCGTTTTCAGAATGACAGGTATTGGTGACTGGCGAGTGAACAAGTAAGCCAAATTATACATTTTATAATAACATAAGGCCTGTTTCGACATTTGAGAGAGACTCTAGAACATAATTTGGTAACGAAAAGAAACAATCAAATAATAATTAATGTCATTAACAATTTTTTAATCCATATTTCTAGCCCGTTAAATAATATTATATAATGCGTGTATTTCTCAAATATCAAACCGGCGCTTTATATCTATAAGACCACTACTGTTAACAGAATTATTAAAAAAACTATTGACATACATTTTCTTATCAAATGTCTCTAACGAAATTAAACATTACCGCCAACGGTGGCGCACTTGAAAACTAAATTTAGTAGGTTCTTGCGTTCATCTGTCATTTTGAAAACGTCATATCACGATGACACTTCATTCGTCCATTTTGACAGATGTTTCATTAATCCACTAAGCGGATATTTCCCAGATGTCTCCGACCCCAGCACAACGTCGCGGAAGAACGGTTCGTACGTTTACACATAATACATACAATAATTACACATAATTTGTACAAATACACTATAAATAACACAAATATAATAACTACGCATTCTTACATTAATATTTACAATAAATGCATTTTCTACGTAAACTATTTACTTGTATAATTTGTTTTCTTTTTCTCCTATTCATAATTAATGATTATTTCTAATGTAGTGATCGTAGTACTATTGGCACACTGCACATTTTTATATATTTAGGTTATTCATATAAAATAAATGTTTTTTTTATCAATATAATTATATATTTTTGTCATGATCTGTTTAGTCTCGGTGTGACGATGTATCTTCGACCTTATTCTACTCGACTGACAAACAAAGAGAATATTTCATTAATATTGTACGCATCATTTTATTTAGCACGAATTAAGCGATTTTTAAATATTTTCTTATACTTGATCCACATGTAAGCCTAAATATAATTACGCCGATTTAATGCATGCTTTATAACAACGTTACTTACAGCAGGGAACGAACTGGAATGTCGAATTAAAAATTTAGAATTTCGTCTCAATCCGTCATTTTGGAAAAACTTAAAATACGTTTTATTTGTAAAAATTATCACATTTCACTTGAATTTATCGTGTGAGGGTTCCGTGGCCGGCCGCGGGCCGCTATACTCGTATGTCACTAGCTATAAATACACAGTCTTCAAAATAAACGTTTTTTTGAAATTCGCCAAAGACCCTAGGATATGTTATTTTAAAAATGAAAGTTTCTGAGTCAGTTCGACTAATGTTCACCAAGAGGCGTAGCAACGCGCGCAACGTACAGCTTGTATATTATATTACCTAACGCAAAAAAAATGTAAACACTGTTTAGTGTAATTATTGAAGTTATACTTCTCGGCGCGTTGATGAAAGATAATGAGAGTACATTTTTGACGTGATCACGTCTAATAAATCGATGAACGCCGCTGCACGCACGAAAAAGTGTCCCGTTATGTCCCGTTACGCTCATTGTACGTTTGCGCCGCATCTATCAATGTTTTGTTATGACGTTGTCACGTGAAACTATCGTCAGTAAACCAGCCGACTTTACAGACAACCAATCTTTCATTTGGTTCCAAGTTACATTCCCAGGGTCTTTTTAAAATATCAAAACGGGTCTTTTATATTTCTTGAAGACTGTAAACTTGAAATGGGAAAACATCGCAAAACTTATTGACAGTAATAAAAAATAAACACTTCTGAAGGTTATTTAAAATGTATTTTGTATGAAACAACTTCTGTTGCAGGCAATTGTGATGACGACAGGGCCACAAATATACCATCCCAATTAGTTCGTCAGGGAGATTATGGGAAAAAAACATACAGCCGAATAGAGAACCTCGTCCTTTTTTTGAAGTCTGCTAAAAATATGGGACACGAATTTTGTGCTTTACCAATTTTTTTTAAACAGAAAAGTATAAAAAAAAATATAGATCATCAAACTGCCGCAGTGAAAGGTTGTGACGTCACGTCTTCGTAAAAAAATCGCACAATGAAGTGACGTCACTCGAAATCTCTAAGCACTGTATATTCGTAATGTTTCGTTCGTGAAACAAATAAAGAAACTAACTACCTGACGGAGTAGATAGTTTTATTTTAGTCATCATACCTAACAGCTAACACACATATCTAGGGCGAGTATAGCGCCCTCGCGGCTCGCGCGGCCGCGGCCAGCAACCCTGTACACGTCACGTACCGCCAACCAAATGTATGGGAACACGAGTTTATTTATTTATTTCATACATCTCTATATATAAAAACGTTATGTTGGTTTGTGTACGCTTCAAAAACTCAAAAAGTTCTGCACCGATCGAGCTGAAATTTTACAATGATATATAAGCCGCATCAAGGATTGTTTTTATCTAATTTTTGCATCACAATGTGCCACAGCGAAGCGAGGCAGGGTACGGATAGTATTATAAGATCTTTTTTAAACAGGTTTACATAAAAGAATCCAAGGTCTGCCGCCCAACTAACACTGTCTTAGCTTTGAACTGCTCTCTCTCTTTTCATTTCGTTTGAAACGATAGAGACGGCAATAGCAAACCCATAGCCGGTTTAGTTCGCCGGTAGAGGGGCCGGTGTAGCGGCTATACACAAAAATTCGAGAACGTTCAAGTATTACGCAACGCAACTCGGAGGACGGGGTGTCTTGTTAACTCGTCTTGTCGGTGGAAGTAACTTACTCCAAGCAGTAATGTGCAAACATTACTGTGTTCCGGTTTGAAGGGCAATGTTTCCAGAGAAATTACAGGGCTTAGAGATATAAGATCTTAAATCTCTGGCTGACGAGCGCAGTGCAGTGCTAGGTAATGATTTGGGCTCTTCATGTTCCAATAGCTGCGTGTCACTGTGCTGTTATGTGTCAGGCATGTTGCTTACCATCAGGCACATGTCCTGATCGTCTCGTCACTCATTATTTAAAAAAAAAATACTTAACTAACTAAAAAAAAAAGTTTTTTTTTTTTTCAAATAATACAAGGGAATTAAAACCTCCCAAGTTGGCAACTTGTGAGGTGACCTTTGGGTGAAAATTGTCCCTTGGATTGGTTTAACGTTTAGCCACAGAGTAATAACGCCTAGAAACCGGGTGCGCGCAAGGAAAGCGAGCAAATCATAGTCCGTTCGAAAACTACTATCGTTTGTCAAGCGCTAGTGCACGCGTCTCCGACAGTTAAAAACATGACGGTTTGGTCGCTGTCCGTACTCCACGGCCAAAATCAATCAGCTTTTTGGCTCACTTCAGCTGAAGCGTTTGAAAATCATTTTTCGATCTAGGCGATATCAATCTATGCGTTTAGGAGACTGAGGCGAGGAGTGCAAAGAAAAAAAAACAAGACGAGGCGATTCAATCTTTAAAAATAATTCGTTCGTACACGAACACCCCCGTACACACGTCATAAGGTGCGTTTGCGCAGGAGTTATGATTGTTCCCATACATTTGGTAGCCTCACTCGAAGACTACCCCCGCTACTGTTCCGAATAATTTTTACCAATTCATTTTATACATATAAATGTAAAAACATTAACAATTTCATTTATGTGACCGACCGCCGCATTTTTTTTCTAATAAATAAAATTATTTATTATGCGTTGTCCAATTTGTACGATTGATTGTCGACTTTACGCGGTCCGCATAAAACCTATTTCAGCTCGGCCACTTTCTACGTTATATAAAATTCATTTGCATCAAAATTCTCATGTTTAAAACTATATAAATAAAAAACATCGATATTACTCTTAGTGCAAGCTTTCACCGCTAACGTTGCGAGATTTGTTTAATCGGTTTGTATGGAATTTCCGACAGTGCTGCTACACTTTTTAAAGCCGTTTTAGGTCGGTGGCGGTATCACAAGCTATTTTTAAAACTACACATGTACTAGTGAAGCGGATTTTTCAAAAAACAGCTCGACCGATTTCGATACAATTTTAATGGGACCACAAATTACATACATACATTTTAATGAAGGATTTTCGCCAAATCAGTTCAGCCGTCTTGAAATGATTAGTGATCATATATTTTAAGGAAAATAAAATAAAGCTATTTTGCGTGCGTACCACAAGTACACACATACACGTTCTTATATACTTACAAATAAAATAAAAAAAGCGAATGTTTGCGAGTGTGTATGTTTGTTACTTCTTCACGTCTAAACGGCTGAAGCGATTTTAATAAAATTTGGTGTGGAGTTAGCTGACACCCTGGATTAGCATATAGGATACTTTTTTAGCCCGAACAAATTACGGGAACTATGCGGGTAAACCCGCGGGGCGTTGGTAGTATACAAATAAAGAGTTTAATTAATGAATTGATAAGTATATACGTGTGGCAGCACCATCGCAACTCCCATACAAGCGTCCAGCAAGTCTTCGCTCCTACATACAATTAGTTTGGTCAATAAATATAACACATTTATCACTAAACACTATTATTTATCGAATATCACTTTACAGACTTGATATCACTCGGCTCACTATCACTGAGTGAAAGTCACTAAGTATCTCCACCGTGGAGGTGTTGCCCACAGCTGGGCAAAACACGTTCCAATATCGAGCTGGCTGTAGGCCGTTTTAATATTATTTTATTTGTTTTTATTTTACGTTTACATCAGGCCACCTTCTCAATGGGTTTAAAATTATTGTTTCATCTCTTTAATAAAACTAAGACAAAAAGCGTTTTTTTTTTTTGAATTGGGAACCGTGCCTTCAGAATTGTTGTCATTAGACAAGACTCTCAGATATTCCGGCAGACTCTTTCAATCTAAATTAGTATAATTACGTCAGCCGGCTTTGCCCACGCCTGGGCGAAATGCACACAATTCGTGACAAGCACACGAGACAGCAAAACCGATCTATTATGTATATGCACATAATCTGTCTTATACATCAAACTTGGTACTGTTTATAACAATCGCGGATGCTCACTACAATGTTATCATTATTTACGTGTACCCGATATTTCGGTGCAGTTGCACGCGTCATATTCACGGGCTAAGCATTAGTATTTTATTATCTCATAGCGTAATCGATGGTAACGTTGTAATGATCCAGTGACAAAAAAAAAAGAGTAGCTGACAGATGTCAGTTTCGGGAAGTAAAGTGCGTTCGCAGTTCACAAACTCATCTAGACGATTGATGACGTCGCTACTATCGCGTTACCGTTTGATGTTACGTTACTGAGCGTACATTTGTTCTTGTTGTTGGATTAAAATGTTAGCAGAAGTCATTTTGTAATTATGGTAGTTTAATTACAATAGGCAATAGGCATGACGACAGATCCTGCAATTATATTAAATTATTTGATATAATGACAGTCTTTAAATAGAATAAAATATGAACCAACTTTGATTTTGATATCTTTTTGTTTAACCTATTTTATGGTCTTCCAAAGCTGGATGGGCAAGTCCATTTGAAAACTACGAAATAATTAGAAAATGTATTTATTTACCATTGGATAACCCATTCAATTTAAATTAACTTTTGTTATAAAACCAGTTTCCTAAAGACTGACGTCACACTTTTAGCAGAGTTTTTGTATGAAGCGTTTTTAGGAAAGTCCAAAGTTGTGTAAAAAAGTAATTGTTTCACCTATGTTTCAGTTATGGCAAATCAAATAAAAAATGAGTCGTCATGCCTACACCTTCAGCCTGCTCGTGGCCGCGGCGGTTGAGACGCCGCCGAAACGACGAAGTAATTAAATAATAACCCTCCCGGCCACGTGGTTCGACAGCGTAGTTCGATCCATCGGACCACGTGAACTTTTTTCCCTCTTGGTTCGATCAGTCGAACCATGTGCTTTTAAGACTCCTGATAGTTCGATTTATCTGACTATGTGGACTTTTTTCAATAGGTTCGGTTAATAGAACTAGTCAACCCTTGTAAAATTGCTAAACTTAGATAAATACAACAACACGATAAGCATTTTTAATCTTCATTTTGCATTTTTACTTTACTTCGTAACGTTTCCAAGGACATTATAACTTTATGTATAGTAACTAACATTAATAAACTCTTTTTGTACAAAAAATTAAACCATCTTCAAAACCACAAACAGGCACATACTTAATCCCAAGTTTTCTTAGTCCGAGTTAATTGTGGCTGTGAGTGTACTTCGTGAATCGAACCAGATGAACTTGTCCTAGTGGTTCGACAATGGAGTCGAACCACGAGGTCCCAAGAATTTGTAGTTCACGTGGTGCGATTCTAAAATCGAACCAAGAGGAAAAAAAAGTTCACGTGGTCCGATTGATTGAACTACGCAGTCGAACCACGTGGCCTGGAGGATAATAACTTAGATAGATTCAGTCCGATCTGGGCACTTTCACAAACATGTATACCACTCTTGTCACATTTGATCATTGCGGAACATTGCATTTTGTGACGAGATTTTATCACAAAGTGAAGTGAACCGGCGAACTTCGCACCAACATACCTTCTTTTGTTAATATTAAAAAATAAATCTTTTATACAAACCTTGTATTGACAATCAAGAACATTATATAACAACGAATCATCAAGGTGCGGTCATCATACATACATTTGGATGATTCATTTTTATGTATAAGATTTGTTTAAAAAGTAATGTTATTATCTGTATTATATATGTATGTTACATATTATATTTTTGTGATCCGCCCATCTAATATGAGTTTCTAATCGCGAACGTTTCAAAAACAACATTTGGTGCAAATCTATTTAAAATAAAATATCTCACTGCAGGAAACTCACGACGTCCAATGCGTAGAGCTTGTACAACTTCGTCCAGACGGTTCCTGGGGCTGTTCGGGTGGCGGTGAAGACTGGTGGGGGTTGGTAGGTCACTGTACAGTGGTTACGACGTTCCACTGTACAGAAGTAGTAGAATCTGGACATTTCCTGGGTGTGTTAGAGTGGTGTCGGAGGCCGGTGGGTCCTGGTTCCACTGTAGATTGCACCTGGGTGTGTTCGGATGGTGTCGGGGGTGTCGGGGTGGTGGGGCTAGCAGACTCAGGCGCGGGCGGGGCGCGGGCGCGCTAGGGCCGCGGCGACACCGGCGGGGGCTTCGGCGGCAGCCGGGGCGCCAGGGCACTGCGGACAGATGTTACTTGTAGTTGGATAGTTCTCACAAGACACCATCTGCCCCCAAACTCAGCAACGCCTGTATCGTGGAGTCAGGTAGCTGATAACACTATGGATACGAAATTTTAGGCCATCAAACTTCCGCAGTGGAAGTTGTGACGTCATTTTATCGTAAAAATCGTAACGTAAAGTGACATCTCTGGAAACTAAGCAATGTTTCTGCGTCATTGTTTGTTTGTCAAACAAAAGAAATAATGTATGTACAATGTTTTGTAATGATCAATCTGACGGACACATTGACATTGACATCGACTGGCCTCGTGGCTTAGTGGGTAGTAACTCTGCCTGCGAAGCCGAGGGTCGTGGGTTTGATTCCCACCCAGTGCAAATATTTGTGTGATGAATTCAAGTATTTGCACTGTGTCTGGGTGTTTCTATGTATAATAAGTATGTATTTAGAACTATATAAGTATTATATCAGCTATCTGGCTGCCATCTTACAAGCTTTGCTTAGTTTGGAGTCAGATGGTGTTGTGTGTGAATTGTCCACCAATATTTATATATTTATTTATTGTTTTTTTTATAGTTGCCTCGCCTTTTCAAATCACGACGGCGCACTCTGCTGTCGCAGGAGTGAACTTCCTTCTTTCCTTCCAGTCTCAGGTAATACGGTCTGATGGTAGTGACAGGAAATGCAACTTACCCTCTAAACATCTTCTTAAATGTTACATTTGAGTAGAACTACTATTCCGACATTGTAAATAACTTGTACATTCCACTGTCTTGCTCGGTTGTATGTGCAATGTATTTCTGTAGTTTATTCACGCTGTGGTATCGAGTTTGAGTGGTGTGGTTGTGATGTACTCACGACGGTGTCGGTGTTGGTGGTGTGGTTGTGTAGCATACTCACGGTGGTGTCGGTGTCGGTGGTGTGGTTGTGTAGTCTGTAGAACACTCGTGGTGGTTTTGGTGGTGTGGTTGTGTAGTACACTTGCGGTGGTGTCGGTGGTGTGGTTGTGTAGTATACTCACGGTGGTGTCGGAGTCGGCGATGTGGTTGTGTAGTCTGTAGTACACTCGCGGTGGTGTCGGTGTCGGTGGTGTGGTTGTGTAGTCTGTAGTACACTCGCGGTGGTGTCGGTGTCGGTGGTGTGGTTGTGTAGTCTGTAGTACACTCGCGGTGGTGTCGGTGTCGGTGGTGTGGTTGTGTAGTCTGTAGTACACTCGCGGTGGTGTCGGTGTCGGTGGTGTGGTTGTGTAGTCTGTAGTACACTCGCGGTGGTGTCGGTGTCGGTGGTGTGGTTGTGTAGTCTGTAGTACACTCGCGGTGGTGTCGGTGTCGGTGGTGTGGTTGTGTAGTACACTCGCGGTGGTGTCGGTGGTGTGGTTGTGTAGAACACTCGTGGTGGTTTTGGTGGTGTGGTTGTGTAGTACACTTGCGGTGGTGTCGGTGGTGTGGTTGTGTAGTATACTCACGGTGGTGTCGGAGTCGGCGATGTGGTTGTGTAGTCTGTAGTACACTCGCGGTGGTGTCGGTGTCGGTGGTGTGGTTGTGTAGTCTGTAGTACACTCGCGGTGGTGTCGGTGTCGGTGGTGTGGTTGTGTAGTCTGTAGTACACTCGCGGTGGTGTCGGTGTCGGTGGTGTGGTTGTGTAGTCTGTAGTACACTCGCGGTGGTGTCGGTGTCGGTGGTGTGGTTGTGTAGTCTGTAGTACACTCGCGGTGGTGTCGGTGTCGGTGGTGTGGTTGTGTAGTCTGTAGTACACTCGCGGTGGTGTCGGTGTCGGTGGTGTGGTGTTACCTCGCGGTGTAGTCGGTGGTACACTCGCGGTGGTGTCGGTGGTGTGGTTGTGTAGTACACTCGCGGTGGTGTCGGTGGTGTGGTTGTGTAGTACAGTCGCGGTGGTGTCGGTGGTGTGGTCGTGTAGTACAGTCGCGGTGGTGTCGGTGGTGTGGTCGTGTAGTACAGTCGCGGTGGTGTCGGTGGTGTGGTCGTGTAGTACAGTCGCGGTGGTGTCGGTGGTGTGGTCGTGTAGTACAGTCGCGGTGGTGTCGGTGGTGTGGTTGTGTACTACAGTCGCGGTGGTGTGGTCGTGTAGTACACCCGCGGTGGTGTCGGTGGTGTGGTTGTGTACTACAGTCGCGGTGGTGTGGTCGTGTAGTACAGTCGCGGTGGTGTCGGTGGTGTGGTCGTGCAGTGTACTCACGGCGCGGCGGTGTTGTTGGTGTTGTGCTGCCGCCGCTGCAGGATGGCCGAGTGCGCGGGGCGCAGCAGCGCGGGCGCGGGCGCGGGCCGCGGCGGCAGCGGCGGCGGCGCGCCCCCCGCGCCCCCCGCGCCCCCGCGCCGCCGCCGGGGGACGCGCTGCCGGGCGCGGCGCCGCCGCACGCCTGCGACGGACAAACCGTGATAACACTTCCTACTGTACGGCGCAAAGTCGCGTCCCTCGACAATCTACCTCGGTACATTCCGACCACATCAAATTACATACAATCAGCGGCGAACGAAAAAGTACTGCTCGTTAGTAATACTGTTTCGTTTTCGCCCTGCAATTGACTGAGGTAGATTGACGCGAAACTAACGGTCCTTTTATTCAAAAAAGTCGCGGAACTAACATCCTATCAGGGTTATTATGGAAAACTATTGCATACTGTATGGTTAAATAAGACCAACAAATATACTATAATGTTGGCAATTAAATGATTGATTGATTGAAGCGATGTGTCGTATTGGAGAGTCTGTTTGCACACGCTACGTAAAAGTTCACTCCAAAAAGACAGTTATCAGCCAGCATCATCATATCATTTTTTTCACTGTCGGTGTGTGCGTCATCAATTCAATCAATCAATTTAATCACTTTTTTCCAAACTGAACAAAAGAAATATGACCTCAATAAGATTGAAAACAGAATTAGTGTTGGGTGGGATTATTTAATGGGACTTATTTCTTCACTACTTTGTGTCCCAGTGTGTGCAGGGGCACGATATAACCGTGCGTTAGACCCTATCAGCGCCATCTAGGCCGAACAGAAATACATTTGAGAGAATAGTTTGCCAATATAAGCCCCGACAAACTTTTGGACATCTATTTAAATGAAAAAAAAAATCTGACGTTCTTGCCAATGGAATACTGTAGACATAGAAAAAGTATCTGTATCATGGACAGACCCGCTTGTTGTTCCGTATACGTTCGCTAACCGCGCTCGAAACTATTTGGCCTCTCGCAAAAACATACTTCGTTAAATTATACGAAATTTACATTTCGATACGCTGCAAAATAACTACAAAATGTCTTTTTGTCCATAAACAAAACGTTGTTGCGAGCTAATTTTCCCAGTGGCGCCATCTCTTGATATATTTTGTAACAAACACTATTTACATTGAACTCGGTCCAATCTATCTGTTTTAGTGTGTGTGTGTGTGTGTGCGTGTGTACTCACGAGGTGCACCGGCGTGGGCGGCGCGGTGGAGTCGCGCCGGCGCCGCGGCGGCAGCGGGGGCGGCGTGCCGCACGACGCGGCTGCAACAACGCGTGACGTCACCATGCGTCTGTCTACATCTATACTTATTCACTTGACAAAAATATGGACTACAAAGAGGTTTAACAATACTTAGGTTTAGACTAGTGTATTTCAAACTTATTGGAAATGCGACCTCTTTATGGGTTTGAAATATTCTCGCGACTCCCTTGGGCCACAGACAGTAAATGAGTAATTTCACTCCACACTTGTTAAAACTGAAGAGCGAAATAGACTCTGTTGGAAAATGAAGAACTAAAGTTTATAAGTTTAAACAACGTTTATTCCACGGTAAAGCAATTTGTACTGAACAATTCTGACAAGATAGACATAGGCTGTCATTGCAGTTTACTTTTTATTCAACAGACTCCAATTAGAAAATGATTTAATCATTGTTAACATTTCAAAAACACCAAAACACCCTGGGTTTGTTTATTGTAAAATTCAAATCGTCATTTCTCAGGTATTTTGTTTTCAGTGTAATAGTGACTTTCGACTGTAGTGGTAGACTGTAGAATCTTGGGATCCACAGATTGAAAACCACTGCTTTAGACTTTAGACCCGTGCCTTCGGTGTAAAGCGTTTGTTCTAGCTATATACGTAGTTTATGTAAACTCTTTGGTACAATGCAATACGAAAACAGTGATTAAACTCAAAACACTCACGGTGCAGAGGTGTGAGGGGCGGCGGCAGGTGCGCGGGCGGCGAGGCGCGCGCGGGGAAGGAGAAGGCGAGCGCGCCCCGCGGCCCCCGCGGGCCCCGCCGGCGACGCGCCCGGCGCCGGCGGCGCGCCCGGCGCCGGCGGCGCGCGCGGCGGCGCCGGCGGCGCGCCCGGCGGCGGCGGCGCGGGCGAGCGCTTCGGCGACACGCCCGGCATCCTGCGCGGGGGGGAAAAGGCACATGACAACACAACCATTAAAAAAAAATTCAGTGACCAACAAATATGTTAAGATAGCGGTTCGCCTGGAGACCGCGACAGGCACTTGACTTTATGGAATTGTATGGGCGCCAGTTTGCGCCGAGACCGCGACAGGAGACCGAGACACGTGTCGCGAGACCTGTGTCGCGGTCTCAGCGCGAACTTGCTTTACATGATTATAAATGCAACACTTAGAAATACCCTAACAATAACAACAATGCACAGTTACAATAATGAAGTCAGGAAGCCCTAGCCCCCACAGTAGGATTCCCTGTGTTTGTGGGAGCTAGTTTATTCGCTAGAGCTACGTATTCGTTAGCATTCATTTATCAGTTTCGTACATGGGTAGTGGGTACACTTTTAAACGTCAAATTATTTTATTTTATTCTAAATGGAAAACAAAGAGCAAATACAAAAATCTTTATTGCTGTTTGTATGTAAGATAAGATGCTACAAAACATTTTAAAAGTTGCCCCATACAAACTGGCCTCTGCGAGAGGCATGCAGTATGTCTGGCAAGACAATTTGTGTTAGTCTTCATTTATACAATGAAAAAAAGAAGTGTGGCACTCGGGGACTGCCGCGGTAAAGCTATTGCATGTTGCATGCATTTTTATCAACATAAGCAATAGGGATGTTAAACATTTTTCGGAATTGATTTTATTTTGAAGAGTGACATTTGTTTACCATAATAAATATCACGGGAAATCCGTTAAGTTGGCAACACTGCTAAGAGCATTTAGTTTGTAAATATGAAAGAGATGCACGATCACTAAAATTCGGTCCTCAGGCCCGCGATATAAGCTATGCAATAGCTTAAAAATCGAATAATAGTCAGCTGATTTAAAATATTCTTCTTCCTAATCTTCTTTCCATTACTGTGTCTTTATTCGGTTGTGTTGTGTTACAAAAACCGCCATTTCAAATTAAACGGAAACACGCGACTAAATGTCACAATGTTTGTTAAAATTGCGACAACATAGCCATTGATCATCCAGATAAGAGTACTTAAGTCAAATTAAGATTTTTGATCATATTTATTTCGAAACCCGCTACACCGCTTTCGATAAAATGCCTATGGGACCAGCTCTGAAGATAACAGATTAAAAAGCTGGCTTATCGATCAAACTTTTTATAGTTACAGCGAGTTTTTATATAGTGATGGCAAACTCACAATAAAGTTGTAAAAAATTGACATTGTTCATTACAATTGTAATAAGTACATATATTTTAATTTTTGACACTTATTTGTACGATACCTTTATCGTACAATATAAAGTTCAATTTAAACTTTAAAAATGTATACTCTTATTTTGTTTTTTATAAAATTGACGTGTAAATTGTACATTTATCAATAAAGAACTTTGACTTTGACTTTGAAGTATTCGTTTTCCAGCAAACAAAAAATAATTATCAAAATCATTTCACAATTGGTGGATTTATCGTGTAACATCATATACATAAAACAAAAATACAGTCATAGGAACTGCCGATAGAACTGATAACTTATAACTCAGAATTTCATAGCTTACTTTGGAAACTACGCGGGGGAATCCGGAGCATGAACATGGCCATCTAGAAATGCGTCAGCATTTACACCAATAAGAAATGCTGATGCATCTCTTGATGGCCAATCGCCATGGTCTCGAGTGTACTCGAACTTTTCTTATCATTCGCGAGCGTGACGCTAGAATTCAATTCACAGTCCACAGAAAATGTGTGGAGCGCCAAAAGAAGTTTTCACTAAAAAAACGTACAACAGAATTGAGAACCTCATCCTTTTTAAAGTCGTTTTTTTTTTATCAAATCATTATTAATTGTGTTAACTCTTTGCAGAGTCCGCCTGAGACGACCGCTCTGCAGTTATAAAATGCACTAAAGCTAAATTGTTCAAAAATATACTAGTTTTAGTAGGGTTATAATTTCCAGCATTTTGTTTGTATTAAACTCACTTTTGTAGTAAATATATATATTAACTTGTTTTGTATAATAGTATAGTATAATTAAGTATTAGTAATATTATTAAGGAAAATGTCACCTCGCCTCGCCTAACCTTGTTCTAGGCGATTTTCCTTTAAGTTGGTTGCCTGGAAGAGATTGCTCTCAGCAATAAGGCCGCCATTTGTGGCGCTAGTTCATAATTGTATTTGTTTCCTGTTTTGTGTCACAATGAAGAGTTATCTATCTATCTATCTAAAGCTAAAAGGAAAGTGTTCACTTCAAAAACCAAACAACCCGTAAACATATTCTACCGGAGATGGTGTAAACTTTTTCCTTTTATAACATTAGCGATAATAAGTTTGCGCTTGACCGCCGCTCTGTAGACGTCAAGCGACGACGCAATACGTGCTTACCCAGAAGAAACCAATGCACTCGCTTCGAAGACCCAAATAACCAAGTTACACAATTTAAACTTCAAAACGATTGAAATATAATTCAAGTTGCAAAATACATGTATACATCAATGAAGTATTTAAGTAGGACACGCCACGTCGTCCGCTGCACCGGTGCGGTATGGAGGGTATAACAACACCATACAATAGCCGAATACAGTCCAGCTGCGGATTATCGCATATTACAAAGCGGACTAAGGACCGCAAGGGAAGGGGGTATTACGTAACAACTACGGAACAATCTTACTCGATAATAGTCCTTGTAGAACTTACCGTTCCGTGGGAAACTAATATACCTAAAGACCACGCGATGAAACAAAATAAGTATTACGACTATCTAAACGAATTAACAAATAAAAGTGATCAAGTGCGAGTCGGGCTCGCCCATGAAGGCTTCCGTAGCAGCAAGTAACATAATACAAAAGTTGTTGTACTTCGTTGTTACTATAATCAGTGTTATAACAATAGTCAATTTATGACGTATTAAAATAAAACTACTTACTAGATCTCATTCAGACCAATTTTCGTTGATAGTTTACATGGTAACGTACATCATACACTTTTTTTAATTTTGTCATTCTCTTATTTTAGAAGTTACAGGGCCCCCCCTGTAACTTCTAAAATACACACTTTTTACCACTCTGGAAGAGTCCCTCGCGCAAACTATTCAGTATAGAAAAAAAAATATGTTAAAAATCTCAATTTCATTTTTGATGACCTATCCATAGATACCACACACGTATGGTATTGATCAGAAACTTTTTTGAGTTTCAGTTCTATGTATGGGACACCCCTAAAATTTTTGTTTTTTTTTCTATTTTTTGTATCAAAATCTTAATGCGGTTCACAGATTACATCTACTTACTAAGTTTCAATAGTATAGCTTTTATAGTTTCGGAGAAAAGTGGCTGTGACATACGGACGGACAGACAGACATGACGAATCTATAAGGGTCCCGTATTTTGACATTTGGCTACGGAACCCTAAAAACGGCTATGTAGTTGGTTTATACGCTGTAGAAGTGGGAGCGAGAGGTATACCAGCAAAATCTCTCTATAACCTGCTGAAAGACCTTGGCTTATCCAGAAGTGCAGTAAGTTCTATACTAGAACGAGTATCTAAAGCTGCACTAGTAGGCTCATATCAGATTTGGCTGAGCAGGGAGAGAAACACGAGTGGTGAAGGTGAGTGTTGATGTACGTCAGAAAGGGGCCCCTTAAACCTACGCCTACACTTCAGAACATCTAGGCTGTTGAATGAGTTGCCTGAGTGGGTTTTCCCCGATAGTTATAATCTTTGTGTCTTCAAATCGAGAGTGAATCGGTTTCTTCTAGGTAAACACGTTCCATCGTAGACCGCATCGTCGTTTAACATCAGGCGAGATGGTGGTCAAGTGTAAACCTATAAAAGTTTAAAAAAAAAAAAAACGCCCGAGTCACAAGTCTCGGGAACTACTCGGGTGTTCTCTCTCTGCCCCACGATGGACCCGGCACCCGCACGGTGACTATGTCCAGCAGTTGACTAGGATAGGCTGATGATGATGAAAATATTCAAAAAAACACTTCGATTTAAAATTAAATTTACGCCACTCGACCAAATTTGATAAATATCCATAACTATGGCATCGAGGTATATGACAGTAAATTTGAGTTTTTTTTCGTTAATATTTCATTCAACACCACACGGATTTCGATAGAATTTATATGGGTTCCTCTGAACAGTAATTTACCAAACAAAAAAAACTAACATTACGTTACATATACATACAAAAAGTAAAATGACAACCGATTGACCTATATCCTTTTTTGAAGATGGTTAAAAAATAGTCAGTCATAGGAACTGCCGAGAGAAATGAAAACTTAACTCAGAATTTGATAGCTCACTTTAGAAACTACGCGTTTGAAACCGGAGGGCGTGGCCATGAGCATGGCCATCTAGAAATGCGTTAGCAATGTGAAATACTGACGCATTTTTAGATAGCCAATGGCCATGGTCTCGAGTTAACCCGAAGATTTCTTATCATTCCCGAGCTTGACGCTAGAATTCAATTCACAGCCTACGAAAAATCTGTGTACGGCGCGCCAATAGAAGTTTTAGCGGGTAAAAAAATGCGTTATTTGTATAAATATATTGTCCGAGTCGGGGTAATCCGGCCCAGTGCCCCCCTGACTACGGCCACCACATGCGGCTATCAGGTGCCGGTCGCCAGACGCCCGCCTCGGTTACACGTAACGTGACCCGGGCCGCGTCTGCCGTGATAACGGACAGCGAGCGAACTGCGACGCACGTTGGGTACTGGAGGTTTGTATATCATCATCATCAACTAAATATGGTGCCTCGTAGCTTAGTTGGTAAAAAGTCTGCCTGCGAACACTTTATCAGCGGACTATTATTATCATTGTATAAATTCAGACCAATGGAAACTGCGTTGCCAGACATATTGCATGCCTCTAGAAGAAGAGGCCAGTTGGTATGGGTCAACTATTAAAATGTTTTGTATCATCTTATCTTACCTGCAAACAGCAATAAAGTTTTTTCATCCCACCAGCTCGGAAAGAGTACTTTTGGTCCTCGATATCAGGGCGCTTTTTTTTTTCATTTTTTTTCACCTTATTTATGCTCTTTTGATTTCCTTGCTACGCTCCTTTTGAATCCTTCGCTTGCTCGGTCATCAAAATTGAGCACGCGGTTAAAAATCAACTTTGCACTCTTGTATAACAAATAACTATTGTATTTGTATTCGAAGCCCTGGGTCGCTGGTTCGTTCCCCATCGTGCAAGTATTTGTGTGATCCTCTCGAGTACAATATTTATTTTGACTTTGACAATGCCTTTTTACTGCATTTAATTGACGAGGCCCCTTTACAGCTGCATTATTCATATTTGACATTGTTATTTTATCTTATTATGTACACAGATTGTTTGCCTTTATATAAATGACGTTACCAAGTGTTCTTCAGAATTTATGGTTCGAATTAATGAATTGAATCGAATCGAATAAGACAAAATCAGGACAGTGATAATATTCTTACACATAAACAATAATCTGAGAAACCAAACACCCGATCTCATTCTCTAAGATAAATAAACAAAACTTTCATTTTCTATAAAGCTAAACACCCGACTTCAATTTTAAAGATAAATAAATTAAATAATTAATAAAATACAATACGAAGAACTATTATATTTTTATCATTGCATAAATTCAGAGCAACACAAATTGTTTTACCAGACACATAGCATGTCTCTCGAAGAGGCCAGTTTGTATGGGTCAACATTTAAAATACTTTCTGGCATCTTATCTTACCTGCAAACAGCAATAAAGATTTTTGTATTTTGTATTTTTGCCAGCTATTTATTCTACCGTAATATGAAAAAGTCACTGTGTCCCGGTTTGAAGGGCAATGATTCCAGTGAAATCCCAGGGCACAGAGATTATATTCCAAAATTGTTTTAATGCTAGGCAAATGTTATTCGAACTACAAAAAGGTGACAGATGGTTAGGATAAGAGAGGTGAATATAAAGTATTAATGATATTAGTGTCAGAATGAGACATAGAGCCTCCGGTACCGACCTGCAGGGCTCCCGCTCGGGACTGGGCAGCGTGTGGTCGGACTCCGCCCCCGCCTCGGCCGCCGCCGGCGCCGCTGCGAAACGACACACTCCGTTACAAACATACTACGGGAGAACACCTTATCATCAGTAACCACACGCTAATTTATAAGTATATCTCCTATTTATGTTATAAATAATTAACCCTCGATTCAGAACCTTATCTAGGAGAAATATTATTCGTAAACATTCATCTCACAGACGACAAAATTTATGTTACGGGGTTTTCGTAAATAAAAAAATAAGTATGGCTCTTTAATATGCTCAATTAGGCTAAAATTATTCCACACACGTGAGGCCGCGATTGCAATGTACAAAGTATTTGTGCACGGGCACAAACACTTTATACATTTCTTGAATTGGAACCGTGACACATTTTCGATTTCGATGCTACAAATGCCAACAATACGGACATGCAGCTAAAACGTGCAGAGAGCCCACGCCCACCTGTGGACACTGCGCACAAGTAGGTCACGCAATGAATGAGTGCCCAAATAAAGCGCAAACACCGAAATGTGCCACCTGTACTCGATTTAAAAACCAAACGCGCACAAAACAGGCGACACCGATTGCCCAGCTAAAAAACGGCCGAAAACAGGTACATAAACTCAATAGATTATGAAGGCGTCTAAGAGCGCCACATCACTTAGTTTACATTAGCATTTATACCCCTTTGAATTAACTTATTTTATGGAAATCAATTTGTTTAACGACATAGACCAGACTAATATATCAGAATCTAAGGTGTGCGACGTGGAGAGCTGCATACAATATTATCAAAATTCCACTAACTCATTAACGATACTAACACAAAACATTCGTAGTATATATAAAAATATAAACAGTTTCCTCGTTTTCCTACATAGACTGAGAATAAGTTGTGATGTGATTGTTTTAACAGAATGCTGGCTGGCAACTCGTGATAGAAATTTACCTATAATACAAGGGTACACTACGTACTATAGTAAGATGACCTATAATCAAAACGACGGGGTAGTAGTCTATGTAAAATCGGCCCTAAATATCACAGTTGAGGAACCAGGCTTAAATGATTGTAACTGCCTAATTATTAAAATCGGAACAACAACAGCAATAATGGCAGTATACCGATCACCTTCCTTTTTAAAAATCTCGAAGGTTTTATCATTCGCTGGGTAAACAGTTTCAAACATTGTCAGCATTTAAGAACATAATACTAACAGGTGACATAAATATAAATATTCATCCAGATTGTAACGACACCACTGCACATGATTACCTAGATCTTTGCTCATTCCATGGATTACTCCCAGCCCACACTTTGCCGACTCATCAGAGTGGATCTTGCCTAGATCACGTTATTTTTAAAACCAGCTCACCATCACGTGTATTTGTAACTAACTCGACAATCACAGATCATAATGCTGTATTAACAACCTTGAATATCAATAAACCAAAACAATACTGCCCTCAAATGAAAAGCATAATTGACTATACTACACTCGAACGTGATCTATGCAATATTGACTACGACCCAGTTTACAACTGTGCTGACGTTAGCGACTCCTTGTCATACCTAATTGAAAACATACAGCGAGCAATAAATAAAAATACTAGAGTCAAAGCAGCAAACAGGAAATACAATAATATTAAGCCATGGATTACGCCTGGCCTAGTGCGATGTATCCGACACAGAGATAAATTGCATCTGAAAGCAAAATCCTCTCTAGACAACCATATACTGCAAACCACATACAAAAGATATCGAAACTTTTGCAATGATCTATTAAAAAAACTAAAAATTAACTATGACAGGGAACAATTAGCAAAAGCCGGTAATAACAGTAAACGCATATGGGATCACATAAAAAAGGTCACTTTCACGACGAAACAATCAGACTCAAACTTGAAACTTCTCCTGACAGAAGACTCCCCAGCTCTTTCAGCAAACAAAGCCAATAATTTTTTTATCAATGTTGGGAAAAATCTCGCTGAAAAACTTCAGACGCAACAATATATCTCACAAAACCAATTTTATTCTCAACCACGAGTACAGTCATTTGTAATGCTAGATACCGACGAAAAAGAGGTAGAACGTATCATACTTGGGTTAAAAGATAACTGTGCCGTTGGGTGGGATAATATCTCCAATAGATTTCTGAAAAAATTCAAACATATACTTGTACCGCCTTTAGCACATATTTTTTCACAGTGTCTTACTAACGGTATCTTCCTAAGTGTCTTAAAAGGCTGTAGTCATACCAATTTATAAATCGGGTAGTAAAGAACAAGTAACAAACTACAGGCCTATATCACTTCTATCCTCGTTGTCAAAAATCCTTGAAAAATTATCAACACCCGCCTTATAAAGTATCTAGAAAATAACGATATTTTATCGAACAAGCAATTTGGTTTTAGATCGAAGCTATCAACAGCAGATGCGGTACACCAACTGACAGACTATGTAGCCCAAGAGCTCGATAAGGGTAACCAGACATTATGTATATTCCTAGATTTGGCTAAGGCCTATGACACAGTGTATGTACCTTCCTTACTACAAAAGCTAGAAGCAATAGGCGTAAGGGAATTCAGCTTAAACTTTCACAGACTACATAAGCGACCGTACCCAATGTGTTAGAATAGGCAACGTTGTCAGCGATGAACAGAAAAGCACTAATTTCGGAATTCCTCAAGGCGGGACCCTCAGTTCTACCCTTTTTTTGGTTTATATAAACGATCTTTGCAGTTTAAATCTGGAACATGGCAAATTACTGTCATATGCTGATGACACTGCAATTTTATTTTCCGCCCCAAACAAGATAGAGCTGCACGAATTTGCTCAGCGAGGTTTTGATAAGGTAAATAATTGGCTAACAAATAATCTACTAACACTAAACGCGGATAAAACAAAATACATATACTTTTCTATGCGTAAATCTAAGCAATCTACAACTAATCAGCATCTATATGCACACACGTGCACAAATCCTACAGCCTGTCTAGACAACTGCCCAACCATAGAAAGAGCAAATGACATCAAATATTTAGGTGTTATTATTGATGACACACTGACCTTTCGGCTACACATCAAAAACCTAGTAAACAGACTTCGTAAGTTGATTTATGTGTTCAAAATATTACGGTATATCGTAGATACTAAATTAATAAAGCAAGTGTATAAAGCTCTGTGTCAATCAATAATTACATACTGTATCACATCATGGGGAGGTGCTACTAAGACATTAATGCTTTCTGTAGAAAGAGCACAAAGAGCCATTCTGAAGGTCGCAACATTTCGTCCATTTCTCTTCCCTACGAAACTGCTCTATAAAGCCTGCAACATTCTATCAGTAAGACAACTATTTATTTTGAACACGACACTAAAACAGCACAAAAATCTTTCCTACTGCACTGAGATTACTAACAAGAGACGTAAGGATATCGTATGTAGCTCACTGGCACAGACAAAACATGCTTTCACAAGCAAATTTTTCATATATCTTGGTCCAATACTATACAACCGACTAAATAGATTGCTATTTATTTACGACCAAAATGTTTATAACTGTAAACAAACTGTCTGTGAATATTTGCTAACACTGTCATATGAGGAAACTGAACATTTGATATTAGTTATAAAATAGTAAAGAAATTTCATACCTATCATTTTAATAAGCAAAGTAGTTCATATATTTACCGATTTTATTGTTTAGTTTTATTATCTTCGATAATGTAACTCTTAGTTAAAATAGGCAATTTTCGCGCCTGAAACACAGGTTCTACCTAGTTCAGGCTGATAAAATTAATATACCTGTGTATAGCTGTAAGAAAATATTGTATAGTTAAGATCTATGTTATTGAAATAAATTTTTATTTTATTTATTTTTTTTTATTTTATTTTGTAATCACAATAACCACAACCCTCTTTCTGAGTACGACTTGCACCAGGTGTGTCAACGGTAGGCGTTTCACATACAACTACGGCGATTTTCTTTTATAGGCAACTCTAAAACTGTCATTTCGTATCATTTACGGACTATACCTGGTGTACGTCACTGCGAGACAAGTGCAGCCACATTACTAGGGGTAATGAAGCCATCATTGTATGTCTTTCACTCGAAACACTAGAAACAAACATTCTGGACCACAATGTAGAATTTTTAAAATGTTGGATTCATTCTTTTGATGTTGATTTCGCAAAATGTTGATTCCCAAAATGTTGAAGTCGTAAGAAACTGAATTTCCCGCCCGGACCATAATGTTGAATTCCCAAAATGTTGGATTCTTTTGATGTTGATTTCGCAAAATGTTGAATTCCCAAAATGTTGAATTCGTAAAAAGTTGAAGTTGCGAGATGTTGAATCCTGGCAGTACTACAACAATAATGCCATCCACCCAGCAATGGACTGGGCGCATGGCATTATTGTTCCGTGTGCCGACCTACCACCTGGCTACGACATATCGAAACAGTGAAAAACAAAATAAAATCGAAACAAATGTACGTTTCGCGCGGTCTGTGGGACGAATGGTTATCCATCTAGGGTTAAGGCAATTACAATACACTGAATGGCGCAAACATATTTACGTGTACCTAAACGCACTAAGGCGTCGTTTAGTAAGAACGTTTCTGTAATCCGTGTTGATATTTATAACAAAATATCATAATATTGGTGATTTTTTTTTTAATATTGGTGGACAATTCACACACAACACCATCTGACCCCAAACTAAGCAAAGCTTGTGTGATGGCAGCCAGATAGCTGATATAATACTTATATAGTTGTTTTGTTTAAACTACGCTCTCAGCCTGGGTTCCGCCGCTATCTGATGCGTAGTGGTTACCCGAGATGATATTTAAAACTAAAAGACTAACACTAAGCTCTGCTACCACACAGTTTACGTGACTGTGAAACGTTATTTAATACAAAAATATATCTTGTCTAGGACACGGTACCTTGTCTAACCAGGTTCCTCTGGTTAGGGTGTGTGAGGCCTAAACTTCCCTCGAACCTAGCCCCGTTCCCGTGTCTAGTGGTTATGATATACTTAAATAAATACGATACTTGTCAGGTTTCCCGAGGGCGTGGCACCACAGTCCCTGTGGTGCCTTGAAGCGCCTTGCTCGTACTACAGGTTCGTTCCTCGAACCGGTTGGAACAAAGTTCAGGATCGACGCCCGGCGTCTTCAAACACAAATCAGTCCGTTTTCGCGACCGCGCTAAGAAACGGTTAAACACCAAAAAAAACACACGCGATCAAGTCGACGCCCGGCGTCTGAATTCAGGCACAAATAATGTCGCGTACGCGCAATAAGGTCCCTGACCAAAAAGGATAGCGTGTTCACAGTCCCGGACTTTTAGGTGAATCAAAAAAAAACACGTGCGCCCGGCGCAGTCGAAAAATGCCAATCAACTGGACACACCCGTATTAAGCCGTCCCAAACAAAGTAATGATGGTTAAAAACGAAAGGCGGGTATTTTTCAAACATTAGCCGCGCCTCGGCTTTAAAATTGCCATTACCCTTTTCTACAAGTTTGGTAAAATATGTTGTTGCGTCATTCTATTCTAAACAATAGTTTTAAATACATACTTATTATACATAGAAACACCCAGACACAGTGCAAACATTTGAATTCACCACACAAATATTTGCACTGGGTGGGGATCGAACCCACGACCCTCGGCTTCGCAGGCAGAGCTACTACCAACTAAGCCACTAGGGCAGTCGAATCATAATCTATCTATCTATCTATTATTATGCTAAAATTATCTTGTATATTCTGTATGAGCATGTGTAAATAACAGTAATAATTGTAACGCATTGGCGAAACCTGTTATGTTACTTTTATATGAAACAAATAAAATAAATAATGTATAAAGAGGCTGAAAACAATAATATGTTTAATTTAGCACCAAAGATTTTTTTAAATTGACAAAGCATAAATATTATACTATCTACGAATGTTCAAATGATTAAATTGTCATTGATTGATAGGACTGCCATCAAGAACAGTTAATTATAATTTCACTTCACAATCCACATTTAATAATTAACCCTATTAAATTATTTTCTCTAAACAAACAAGCTTCTATCTTTTAAATAAAATAATTTTAATCACAAGTGTGTTGAAAAACGTCACATGTGTATTGATGATTCCCGTCCTCGGCTATCCTAAGGCCCTCGCCTAACGGGTCGGGTCTCGATGCCCAATGCCGGCGCAGCAGTAATCACCGACATTACACGTACTATTAAATTAACAAACAATAATGACATAATTAATATATAATAGATACGTACAGTGTCGGGGCGGCGGCGGCGGCCCGTCGCGCGCCGGCGCCGGCGCGGGCGCCGCCGAGCGCGGCAGCAGCGGGGGCACCACGTCCTGCGGGGGAGGGGGGGGCGGAGTTAACCACGGGCCTCGAATTACTCCGAACCAAACACACAAACAAGTTCAATATTGTAAAAGTAGACAACATTCCAGTACAGTCATCATCATCATCTGCAGCCTGCAGACGTCCACTGCTGGAGACAGGCCTCCCCCGATGATTCCCACAATGACCGCTCTCGTGCCGCCTCCATCCACCGACTTCCCGCGGCCGACACAATGTCGGTCCATCGTGTGGGTCCTATGCTGCGTCTGCCGGTTCGTGTCAAATAGCCAGTACAATATGTAGATCTAAAGTGCTGATCACAAATCTAAAGTACAGTACGCAGGTCTAAAGCACTGATTACAAAACTGAAGTACAGATAAGAAAGTACTTTTCACATATCTAAGGTACCTTTCACAAATTTACAGTACTCTTCACAGGAAAAAGATATACTAAATTTCGTGTATATATTTTTTTTTTACTGTATTTTTCGCGTGTACATGTTGGTGTGTGGCTACGCCGTCGACTGGTGGTGTACCTGCTTGCCGCAGTAGAAGAGCTCGGCGTCGACGATGGCGGGCCGCGGCGACAGCACGGGGCAGCGCGACACGCTGCTCGAGCTGCTGCTACTGCCGCGGAACACACACAACACTCTCACTACACATTACATTTATTTATTCGAACCATTCAGTCAAAAAAACAAACCGGGAAAACGGGTGTCAGGTTACATAAGTGCGGTGTTTATGTTTCGGCATATGAAGTGCCGCCTTACTTTTACCCGTTTGAGCCATTTACTCTCAAGAGCGTTTCAAGACGCTTCTAGCGGCATTTATTTATAATTAATGTATGTACTTAAATTGTAAACTAACATTTTTGACACTTGAGTAAAACATTTTGCGATTTCTCAAGTAGTCTAATAACTATACATTTAATAATTTATAATGGAGACAGTGGTTTTATGGGTTAAATCATTTAACTTAAATGTGTTGTATACGAAATAACAAACTCGAAACATCAAAAAAACTGTATTCGATTAGAAAAAATATAATTTGATTGCACAAATTATATTTTTTTTTATTTTACGATTTTTCTGTGTAAATGAACTTTAATTTTAATGTGCGTTATATCAAAATAAAGACCGGTTCAAGTAGACGCCATTAAACACAAATTTATCGGTATACCTACCCAAATAAAAACACGATTTTTTTTCCCCGCCAAAAACCCAAAACGCAACTATAAGTTTGTTTGTTGTCGTCATCAACCAAGTTTTTGGGTAATATATTACACGCCGGTGTATCAAGCGGCTAATTACAACCTACTAATATTAAAAATGCGAAAGTGTAAGTATGGATGTTTGTTACTCTTTTACGTAAAATATACTAAAGAGATTTGGATAAAATTTGGTGCATAGATAGATAATGGTCTGGAAAAACGACTAGTCACAGACTACTTTTTATCCCGGTAAAATAACGGGTTCGGGACCCGCGGGGAGCGTGTGGCGAGCTCACCGTTCGTGGCGGGGCGAGTGCCGGTCGCGCGGCGACGGCGGCTCGTCTTTGTTGTTTCTGGAAAAAAACGACATTTTACAAAAACACGAACTACTCAGTGAATGTTTCAATAAATCTCAAAAATTTGTCCACAGGTAGATGTCTCTGCGTTACTGTAAAAAAGTAAAACTAAAGTAAAGATGTTAACACTAATCAACAATTAATGTTAATTTTATGATAGTTTGTACAAATAGCATAACGAATGAAGGCTAGATGGCAGTCAAATGTAAACCTATAAAAGTAAAAAAAAAAACGAAAACCACATTTTTATAATTTAATATTCCGTAGTAGGTAAATTTACTATATAAATTATTTTAAATGCTATATTTTTAATCTGTTGTCACGTGACTGGAAACACTATATGACTTTTTACATAAATACACGGGTAACTCACGTTTAATGTAGTCAGTCCAGTCCGACTCAAGTTTCGAAACTTGAGTCGGACTGGACTGACTACATTAAACGTGAGTTACCCGTGTATTTATGTAAAATGTAATAACCACGTTAGTTTTCATACTAATATGACTTATTACGTCACTAACCGCAAAACAATCTGTCGGAAACTGACTAAACTATTTACTATTCTGCATTTATATTATATCTTGCGTTCTTAGCGAATACGATTTTGATTGTTTGTATTCAAGTGATGATAATAAAAGACATTTTAACTGGACAGTCCTGAATCGCTACCAATGTTTTGCGACTAGTGACGTCATGTCAGTCGTTCGAGTTTTAGCGGGAAAATTCAAAATTAGTCTAATATTGTATATTTCCTGATCGACAATAGTGATATTTCTAAATAAAATATTATTTTTTACGGCAAACATGCGTCAATCTTCAAAATAAAAGCAGTTTTGAAAAATTGTTACCATCTCTATTGTCCGAGTAATCAGGCTTAGCTTAATATGAGATGATCTTGTCATTTCTTTACCTCGTTTGGACGTGCAATTTCTCTGGAAACATTTCCCTTCAAACCGGAACACTGTAGTGTTTGCACATTCCTACTTGGCGGTAGAGCAACCGGCAAAGGTGCGGTACTTCCCCAGGCGGCCTCTGGCGAGAGCCCTACCACTGGTAAACACTGTGTGTTGCTCACCTGGCGGCGTGCGGCTTGTTCTTGTCGAAGAGCGCCAGCCCCTTGTCGAACAGGCTGAGCTGGCTGAGCGAGGCGCGCTCGAGCCGCGGGCTCACCGCCTCCGCGCGCGCCCCTGCACCACAAACACGTCTATATATATAACACTAGATGCCCGCCCCGGCTTCGCCAGCGGTACATTACATAGCACTCATCAGGATCCTGTACATATCCAACGGTGAAAGAATGACTGAAATCGGTTCACTCATTCCTGAGAATATCGCTTTCAAACAAAACACCACTTCAGCTTCCTGCTACGCCACCTGTCGGAAATTGGTCGTACCAACTCAGATTTAGAAACATTTGATTAGCAAAGAGAGGTGCTTAATCTGTGAGCAAAGGTGAGGTATGTAATCTATGGCAAGGTTTATATTCAATGATGCCTGTCGCGCATGAGACATGCTGTCATGTGTCATGTCAAAGCACGAAACGTACGAAAACTCTCAAAAAGGAATATTTTTCCCCGATCTTGTTACATTCTTGATTCATGCTCCGCTTCTTTTAATAGTAGCGTTATGTTCTATAGCCTTCCTCGATAAATGGACTATCCAATAGAAAAGAATCTTTCAATTCGGACCAGTACTTCCCGAGATCCTAGCGTTCAAACAAACAAGCAAACTCTTCCGCTTTATAATATTTATAGTATAGATTATTTATAATGATATATAATATTTGTGTGATGAATTCAAATGTTTGCACTGTGTCTGGGTGTTTCTATCTCTATATATATAAATGTTATGTTGGTTTGTGTACGCTTCAAAATTCAAAAAGCTCTGCACCGATCGAGCTGAAATTTTACAACGATACATAATCCGCACCAAGGATTGTTTTTATCTAATTTTTGCATCACAATGTACCACAGCGAAGCGTGGCAGGGTAGCTTATAATAAGTATGTATTTAAAACTATATAAATTAAGTATTATATCAGCTATGTGGCCGCTATAGTACAAGCTTTGCTTAGTTTGGGGTCAGATGGTGTTGTGTGTGAATTATCCACCAATATAATTAAACGGTGTTGCAAAAAGGTGCAACAATATTGATGGTAGTTCATCTCCATTAAGTTTTGAATTATGTTTGTGAAAATTAGACACAAAAAGCTCAAATTTTTTTCCATAAAAAATATTTTTTTTTTGTTATTTTGACATATTTATGGCCAGATCTCGGCACGGATGTTTGTACGACGTCGCGGCGTCGGCGGCGAGGTCGTTCGTCAGCTGTGCGTGCGGTAGGGTTGAAGCTGGTGATTTGGTGGGAATTTTACGTCAAACTTTGACTCGAATTCTCTCGTGATGTACCGCGCTGAGGGAAAGAGACCTTGGGTGATGAAGTCTACATCAGTGTTAGAATTACCTGTTAAAATATTGTTGGGGGTAAATCCACCACTATTATTGTTGGTATATTTATAAATAAAAACTGTGACTACAGTTTTTAACAGTTTACTTAATATTGGTGCACATTTCACATAATACCAGAAAAATAATTATATTTAACTTATTCGTTTTTAAAACCGCCACAACAATTCATAGAAATAATGTCTAGATGCGAAGTAAAAAATAAAATGCAAAAGAAAAATAAAAACTTGATTCGATTTTTTTTTTTAATATTGATGAATTTTACACATAACACCATCTGACCCCAAAACTAAGCAAAGCTTGTACTATGGAAGCCAGATAGCTGATATAATCCTTATATAGTTGTAAATACATATAATAAATCGTTATAGATATGTGGTAATATTGAACGTCTATATATATTGAGTCCGTGTACATTTCCCTCCAGCGCGGGCTCACCTCTGTGCTCGTCGTGTATGTTGAGCGACGCCACGGACGCGCCGTCCCACGCGCGCTCCGCGCCGCCCGGCGACAGCTGCGACACGCCTGGGAACACACACACGCACCATCAGCCGTCATCTTTATCAACACTATTACTTTGTTGGAAAATAAACAACTAAACATTATAAGTCTAAACAACGTTTCCTCCCAACTTCTCCATATTAATTTCCCTCTTCTTCTCCTAATCCTAGAAATATGTAAAAAAGAGAATTGAAATGACAAAGGTCATGGAGTCTGTGGAGTGGAAAAATAAATAAAAAATTGTCAGTCATAGGAACTGCCGATGGAAGTAAAAACTTATAACTCAAAATTTGATAGCTCGCTTTGTAAACTACGCGGGTGCAACCGGAAGAAGTGGCCATGACCGCATTTCTAGATGACAGAAATGCGTCAGCGATGCTAAAGGGAAATGTTGACGCATTTCTAGACGCTCAATGGCCATGGCCCCGAGTTTACCCGAACATTTCTTATCATTCCCAAGCGTGACGCTATAATTCAATTCACAGCCCACGAAAAATCTATCTGAGGCGCGCCAAAAGAAGATTTCACTTCAAATACACAAAAAGTGACAAAGATATAGAGTTAGAATTAGTTAGTTAGAGCTTAAAAGTTTAGAAAGACGTCACGTCTATAAATATTAAGGTTAGTTTAGGTTATATAAGATTTGTGATGACGTCACAACTTCCCACTCTGGAAGTCGTCGCGAGGGCGCCACGGAACACACACTCACCGGGCGCGTCGCGAGGGCGCTCACGGGGCGCGTCGCACACACACTCGCCGGGCGCGCGCGTCGCGAGGGCGCCACGGAACACACACTCACCGGGCGCGTCGCGAGGGCGCTACGGAACACACACACTCGCCGGGCGCGTCGCGAGGGCGCCACGGAACACACACTCACCGGGCGCGTCGCGAGGGCGCTACGGAACACACACACTCGCCGGGCGCGTCGCGAGGGCGCCACGGAACACACACTCACCGGGCGCGTCGCGAGGGCGCTACGGAACACACACACTCACCGGGCGCGTCGCGAGGGCGCCACGAACACACACACTCACCGGGCGCGTCGCGAGGGCGCCACGGAACACACACTCACCGGGCGCGTCGCGGCGCGACACACACTCACCGGGCGCGTCGCGAGGGAACACGGAACACACACTCACCGGGCGCGTCGCGAGGGCGCCACGGAACACACACACTCACCGGGCGCGTCGCGAGGCGCCACGGAACACACACACTCACCGGGCGCGTCGCGAGGGCGCCACGGAACACACACTCACACACACTCACCGGGCGCGTCGCGAGGGCGCCACGGAACACACACTCACCGGGCGCGTCGCGAGGGCGCCACGGAACACACACTCACCGGGGGCGCGTCGCGACGGGCGCCACGTCGCGAGGGCGCACGGAACACACTCACCGGGCGCGTCGCGAGGGCGCCACGGAACACACACTCACCGGGCGCGTCGCGAGGGCGCCACGGAACACACACTCACCGGGCGCGTCGCGAGGGCGCCACGGAACACACACACTCACCGGGCGCGTCGCGAGGGCGCCACGGAACACACACTCACCGGGCGCGTCGCGAGGGCGCCACGGACACACACACTCACCGGGCGCGTCGCGAGGGCGCCACGGAACACACACTCACCGGGCGCGTCGCGAGGCGCCACGGAAACACACACTCACCGGGCGCGTCGCGAGGCGCCACGGAACACACACTCACCGGGCGCGTCGCGAGGGCGCCACGGAACACACACTCACCGGGCGCGTCGCGAGGGCGCCACGGAACACACACTCACCGGGCGCGTCGCGAGGGCGGGAACACACACTCACCGGGCGCGTCGCGAGGGCGCCACGGAACACACACACCGGGCGCGTCGCGCGGGCGCCACGGAACACACACTCACCGGGCGCGTCGCGAGGGCGCCACGGAACACACACTCACCGGGCGCGTCGCGCGGGCGCCACGGAACACACACTCACCGGGCGCGTCGCGAGGGCGCCACGGAACACACACTCACCGGGCGCGTCGCGCGGGCGCCACGGAACACACACTCACCGGGCGCGTCGCGCGGGCGCCACGGAACACACACACTCACCGGGCGCGTCGTCGGCGGCGTGCTGTTCGTGCTGCCGTCGAGACACCTTCACCTGCTTCAGCGAGAGCTCGGGGTAGCGGCGCGGCTGCCGGGGAACACATACACACATATTAATACTACCATTAAAAAATTGGCAGTCGTAGGAACTGCCCATAGAAGTGAAAACGTATAACTCAGAAATAATATATAGTTATATGTGTATAAATGATGTATACAGGGGGTTTCGGGGACGATAAATCGATCTAGCTAGGTTTTATTTAAAAAAAACGTTGTTTTATGCACGTTTTTAGACAATGAAAAACTGTTACATAAAGATTAGAATGCGACTGTAAATTTCGCGACGTCGCGCGACAGTAGGTATATTAGCTCAGTCGAGAAGATGGACGGTCATAATATGGTAGGTCCGGATTCGAATCCAACCGGCCGCCTTTCTTTTTTAAGTACTTTTTTCGAGAAAATCAGTACGTATCTAAGTAACCGAGCAAAGCTCGGTCACCCAGGTACTCTAAAATTTAATAATATCCATTCTCCAGCGGGCGGTACTCAAAGATCTCAATACACAGATGTGCCCTCCCAAACTTCAGGGCGCACGGAATCATGTCATTGTTGGGAAGAGTAAGCTCACTCATTCCGTTCCAGTCGGTTGCAGGAAGCGGTGAACGCCGGACGTTTTTACTTATCACTATTCGTTGTCAACAACCAAAATAAGTAGAACCACAGCACACCTCGCCGCTAGCGATTCTAGGGATCAAGTAGATTGGTAATGTGTAAACTACTTACGACACACATAGAGTCGCAGTTTATTACCAATTTCAAGTTACTCAGGGCACATCCATAGGTTTATATCGACGCCGGTACTCACAAACTTGGGCATCTGCTTGAGCGGCGGGCGCGGCTCGATCTCCAGGCTCTTGTTGTACAGGTAGTTGGTGATCTGCTGGTCGTCCAGCCCCGGGAACGGGTCCAGGCTCTCCAGGAACGCCTGGGGGAAGAAATTAATAAATAAAAACGATTACGTATAAATTGAATATGGTATACACAGCGACACGAGTGACAGCTGCGGCTGAAGGATTAGTATCCATGGACAAGAATAAATAAAAAAAAAGTGTGTTTAAGACCGCACGGCAGAAATGAAAACTAAAATAAGAAATAAGCATTAAAAACTATTAAAATATATTAATAATGATTACATATAATTTGAATATTATGTAGTAAACACAGCGACAGCTGACAGACAGCGGCAGCTGACTATCTTTCTCGCTCTGGCACACTCGGCGGTCCACAAATTCACGCGACCGAATCTTTCAAACGTGACGATGCGCTTTATTCAAAGCCCATGAAAAATCTGTGTGTGGTGCGCCAAAAGAAAAAGACGAATTCACTTTAAAAAATGAAATGTTCCTGTTTGAAGAGGAATGTTGCTAGAGAAATGACGGCTAGGTCAGGCGCGGATCCAGGTGGGAGGGGGCGTCATGGGGTCATGACCCCCCCTGGGCTGGGTCCAGTACCTAGGTGGACCACTAATTTAAAAGCATGCATGTACTTATCGCACAAATTTTATGATATGATCATGACAATGTGACCCCCGTGACCTCCCCTGGAGCCATATGACCCCCCCCCCGGAGCCATGTGACCCCCCCTTGAGCTATGTGATCCACCCCCTGGAGCCATGTGACCCCTCTGGAGCCATGTGACCCCCCTAGAGCCATGTGACCCCCTGGAGCCAAGGCTAGGTGTGGTAGCGGGTCTAGCTCCCTCCCCGCACGCACCCTGGTGCGCGGCTCCGGCGTGAGGCAGTAGGGCTGGTTCTGGTACTGCTGGATCTCCCCCGTGATCTCGGCCACCTTCCGCCGCTTCGAGAAGTTGATCAGCTCCGTGTTGGGCAGGTAGTCTGCAAGCCATATTCAACCATGTTACTGCTAAGATTACGGTACACTTTGCAATATATTCAATCATGGTAATTAAAGTGTTTTTTATTGTTTAACAATATCCTTAGTTTGAATCTGATATAATACTGCAAACAAAATTATTGTCTTTAATAGTTTGTTTTATATAGATTACTCCAATGTGACTCGAGCTCTGAAATCTTTACTAAGGTACCCACGACACCGACCCAGAGCCTAGTATGGGGCCATTGCATAAATCCATTAAATGTAATCTGTTTTTGTACACATAAAGTAAAAGTGAAGTGAAAATTGTTAAAGTAGGTATATGTTTAGTCACCGACTGGGGATCAGCTCAGTGTTCGGCAGATAGTCTGCAAGGCATAGCGGGACATGTGCCTGATGGTAAGCAGCATGCCTGCCATATAACAGCACAGTGACACGCAGCTATTGGAACATGAAGAGTCCAAATCCTTACCTAGCACTGCACTGCGCTCGTCACCCAGAGATCTAAGATGTTATATCTCTAAGCCGTGTAATTTCTCTGGTAACATTGCCCTTCAAACCGGAACACAGTGATGTTTTCACATGACTGCTTGGCGGTAGAATAAGTGTCAAAGGCGTGGTAGTTCCCCAGGCGGAACCTAGTAGTAGACAGCGTGGAGGTGGACTGACCCTGGTTCCCCTCCTCGATGTGCAGGATGTTGGTGAGGTACATCCCGAAGAAGGGCACGCAGGGCGGGTTGATGCTGCGCAGGCGCTCCTGGTAGCGCCGGAAGTGGTCCGAGTTCAGCTCCCGGAACTCCTCCAGCGCGCTGCGCAGCCGCAGCGGCACCAGCTGCGGACACCGGGCGCCCGTCACTCCACACACCACACACACCACGACACACGACACACGACACACGAGACACGACACACAGGGGCACAAATGTACTATTCTAATTCATTCATCATTACAGACAGATTTTGAAAAAATATGGGACACGTATTTTTTTGTTTCATCAAATTATCCAAAAATAACAAAGATATCAGCAAATTTCTAGAGTTGGGGGTCGTGACGTCACTTGTGGGTAAAAATCGTACCCATGAGTGACGTCACTCGAAACTTCTAAGCACCGTATCTTTGTCATTTTTTCTTTTCGAAAGAAAATAAAAAATACGTGTACATTATTTAATCTAACTGAATAAATAACGTATTTTTTTAATATAGCCTATTACATACATTTTCGGCTTGCCTCGAATACCTATTAAAAATTGGCTGCCAGCTCTCGGAATATTACCAAAAGAGGAAACGTCTGATACTGTGATGCGTGGTAGCAATTAACAACACACTTTATGCATTGATTCACCAGGTAACTTAAACATTCTCTATGACAGAGACAAAGACCGAGAGGAAATGACGCAAATGCATGGATGGCAATTACAACAGGGCTGCAATTTTATTTGCAATCCAAAGTTTGGATTAGTAGGAGCATAAGTATTTATTTCGTTATTTTTTTTCTAGGTTAGCAGATTGCAATCCATCCACTGATTCATATGAGTCATCCTCAATTCAGTTCTAGCAAACTGCCATCTATGTACTTCCGTGAAATAGTGCAACAGTGTCGTCTCCGTAACAATTTAGATCAACTTCTGCTGAGCAAGCCAACTGGGTGTCATCAATGTATAAGATTAATAAAAAAATAGGCCTATTACGCCGTCCTGCTGCACACCAAAGTTGATTTCCAGAGTGTAACTGATACTGTCACCTATCTTAATGCATTGATTTCTCTTGTCCAAGTAGCTTTGAAACCATATTAGTGGCGGGGCTCTTATAAAGAAAAGCTTTATCAGCAGTACAGGTACAGAAATCGTATCAAACGCTTTGGCGAAGTCCAAAAATACACGACTGAACTGGAGCTGTGTATTGTATATTAGAAGCAAAACTTTATTTAGCAGCGTCGAGCACTTTATGGTTGGGGAAAATTGACAGGCACCACGGCCGGTGGCGTGCAGGTTGCAGTAATCATAATCACAATTCATACATAAAATATGTCCAAACTTTTACATGTCAAAAAATATCACAATACTAATCAGTAGTACATTAATAAATGTGGCGTTGCACTTTTAAATGAACTTCAACCTTTAAGATTCATTAGTCGTGGAAAGTCGCAGAATTGGACATGGTGCAACTGATTGTGGAGCATGGGAGCCACAGTACCTGCATGGTGGCTCGCAGCCGGTGCACGGCCGCCGAGCCGGCCGCGGCCACCACGGCCAGCACCGCGTTGAAGTTGTTGAGGATCGTAGAGCATGGGAGCCACAGTACCTGCATGGTGGCTCGCAGCCGGTGCACGGCCGCCGAGCCGGCCGCGGCCACCACGGCCAGCACCGCGTTGAAGTTGTTGAGGTCCCGCAGCGCCACGGCCAGCTCCAGCAGGCGCGCCACCACGGCCGCGCGCTCCTCCAGGTTCTCGCTCTCCACGATCCACTTCTCCATCCACCGCGTGAACTGCGCACAACGGTTCCCCTTACTCTCACCATCAACAACACTTTCAATAGGCATGTTAACTAAAAAAACTGGTTAATCCCTTAATTAGACTATTGAAAAATATTGTAGATACACGTATTTCTTCTTTGATTTCGCAAACAAAAATTACGAAGAAGTTTCATTTCATTTTACGATTTTTACATAGACGTGACGTCACAACCCTCAACTTCGGCAGTTTGAAAATCTAAATATTTGTCAATTTTTAGTAGGTAATTTGATAAAACAATAAATACGAGTCCAATATTTTCCTATAATCTACTTGACGGACTAATTTGGTATAATTTTGACCGTGTCGTCATCACAATTCCACATCTAACACTCAGTGTCTTCTCTCAAAAGAAGAGAATTAAGAACGTTATCCACCACGCTGGCCAACTATAGGTATGCGTGACGCGATGACATATGTTTTGTGAAATACGCCGGTTTCTTCACGATGTTTCCTTCACAATATAAAGACAGCTGTAATGACAAACTATTACTAGGAAAAATACCCGAGAGATGCAGGCGGGATTTCAACCTGCGACCTAGTGGATAGGACGTCTTATATCACAATTGTGCGATCAGTAACACGAACCCACCACGCGACGGCGTCCACTGGAAGCAAAGACAAAATCTAAGAAGACGACGAGGAGTGTGTACGTACGTTGGTGGTGTGTTTGATGATCTTGAGCAGGTTGGGGCTGGTCTTCTCCTTGTCCTTCTTGGTCCACACAGCACCCACCAGCTCCGACGGTTTCACCTGCAAGTTGTATTCGTTACTGGGTCTGCTTAGCGATTCACAAACCACGATTACTTTTGAGCCACGGAATCAGCCCGCTACCGACCAGTAGTGCTTCATTTGCGATTCACACACTGCATTCCAATCAATTTGCAGTTATGGAACAAGCTGGTAGTCGATTACCAAACGTCAAAATTATTCAATATGGAAGTTGTGAATAGCCAATTGGAGCTACCGATCGGTAGCGGGCAGATACCGTGGCTCAGACGGAATCGACTGGATTGTGAATCACTATGTTGGTAGCCCGAAGAGCGTGGCAAACTCCGGTGGATATAAAATCCAGAAAATTAAGAAGGTATGGTCGAGTCGGCACAAGGTCCGAAAGGTTAGTCTGGAAGGTATGGTCCAGTAGACATAAAGACTGGAAGGTTAGTCTGGAAGGTATGGTCCAGTAGACATAAAGTCTAGAAGGTTAGTCTGGAAGGTATGGTCCAGTAGACATAAAGTCTGGAAGGTTAGTCTGGAAGGTATGGTCCAGTAGACATAAAGTCCGGAAGGTTAGTCTGGAAGGTATGGTCCAGTAGACATAAAGTCCGGAAGGTTAGTCTGGAAGGTATGGTCCAGTAGACATAAAGTCCGGAAGGTTAGTCTGGAAGGTATGGTCCAGTAGACATAAAGTCCGGAAGGTTAGTCTGGAAGGTATGGTCCAGTAGACATAAAGTCCGGAAGGTTAGTCTGGAAGGTATGGTCCAGTAGACATAAAGTCCGGAAGGTTAGTCTGGAAGGTATGGTCACAGTATAAAGAAACACTACCAGTAGTTTATCGCCTTTGATCTTGTGAGAAACGCCGATAAGTATCGACCAATAAGTATGAATTTTGATAGTTAAAAAGTCCGGACGGTTAGTTCGGAAAGGCAAGAGGCGACCTTAGGTTCAAGGTTTGGTGCAAAACGTTACATTAACAAATCAATGTCATAGTAGTTAGCGTGTGTCGCGTTTCATGTGTCGTATGTCGCGTGTTGGGTATCGTGTATTGCGTGCCGTGTGCGTTGCGTCGAGTGTTGCGTTCTAGGGGCCGTTCAAGTATTACGAAAGCACTATAGGGGGCGGAGGGGTTTAGATGATGAGCCAGCAATAGTTACTTGAACACGGAACGCATTTTCGGGGGAATACGTACCAATCTTTACGTAAGCATGGAAGGGGGAGTAAGAGCTTTGCTTACTGTATAAAAGTTTAACGGAATCTATGAACGGTGGTTCAGTATTAATGATGTGCAACAATCAAGTCAGATGTTGCTAGTGTCGCTTCGACATTAAGCTACATCGCGGTATCGAAATACTACATGTACCGCAGGTAATTTACGTGAATCATCCAATAAACAAATTCAGAGAACTATAAAAAGTGTTTTACTTAGCTTAATAGACCTCACCCTTAGGACTGTGTTGTTCACTTACTTTTGATAACATGGGGGGGTCAATAACTGTAATAAATCTGCTTACGTAATACCATAGAATCTATACTAATATTATAAAGCTGAAGAGTTTGTTTGCTTGAACGCTAGGATCTCGGGAAGTACTGGTCCGAATTGAAAGATTCTTTTTCTATTGGATAGTCCATTTATCGAGGAAGGCTTTAGGCTATAGAAAATAACTCTACTATTAATTAAAGCGGAGCATGAAACAAGAATGTAACAAAATCGGGAAAAAATATTCCCCTTTTGAGAGTTTTCGTACGTTTCGTGCTTTGACATGACACATGACAGCATGTGTCAAAGATTGCGTCATTGAATTTCAGTAATCTGTGCCTCGAATATAAACCATTGCTAATTTTTTTTTCTAAATCTGAGTTGGTACAACCAATTTCCGACATGTGGCGTAGCAGGTTGCTGAATAGGTTTTTTGTTTGAAATCGATATTCTCAGGAATGAGTGAACCGATTTCAGTCATTCTTTCACCGTTGGATATGTACGGGATCCCGATGAGTGCTATATAATATACCACGGGCGAAGCCGGGGCGGGCATCTAGTAGATAATATAGATAGAACGGACACTCCCCAACCCCCGCCAATTTCAAGCTTCCTCACCCCTCAGGCCGTTTCGGATACGCTAGGAGCACTCAACGAAGGACTGGTATCGAACATCTAATTCCTAACGAAATATCATCATGGTGGGTTGTTGTGCTGTTTACGGCTGTCCGTCAACTAAACGGGACAAGATTAAAAGCTTTATTTAATTTTCTAATGATAAAATAACGTAAGATTAGAAACTTTTCAATAACGTTGCTTTATAATATTACAAGCTTTGCTTAGTTTGGGGTCAGATGAATTTAGAAATTGTGCAAACACCCTTTTAATTAGAATATTATAATTTGGCTGCATTCTATTTATGTAACTCAACATTATAGCAAGTTTATAGACTACGTCACCAGGTGAACTCAAGGGGCACAACTATTCAATAAAACAATTCAGTAGCCCTAGCGCTAACGCACACATTCACGCGTGTGTACGAACGACATCTGCGTAGTTGTGTGAAGAGTAGGCAACTCCACAGCTGCGGTTGTATGGAGTTTTAGTGGAGTGTCCGGGGTGTGGTAATACTTGAACGGCCCCTTATGTATCGCGTGTCACATGTTAAAGTTAGTATCAAAACAATGTTCTTTAAAATGCCAGTAGCGACATCTGTTAACAACTATTAGCCGCACCCCGCACAGTACACGTAGTGAGTCTCGCAGCTTGGTGTGACGACGCACCTGCCGGTAGAGTTGGAACTCGAGCAGCGTGAGCTGGCGCGCCAGCTCGAGCGGGTGCAGCGCCAGCGGGTGCCAGCCGCAGCGCTCGGGGTCCGCCACGTGGCGCAGCACGGCGGGCGGCGCGCGGTCGAACACGTGCGACACCAGCCCCGCCTCCGCCTCCGCGCCCGCCGCGCTCTGCGGGCGGTACTGCGTGAGCCTCGGTGCGGAGACATCGACCGTTACTGCGGCTCGAAGGATCAACACACACACAAATCCGTAGCTGTGACTCTCAATAGAGAAGACAACGCCATTGGAGCCTCGAACAAGCTAGATAATGGGCAATAGGGAAGATGTTGAACCTTCATCATTCCAGTAAGGACTAGCACACGGCGTATTTTAAAAGCACAGACGACGCACCTTTCAGGAGCGCGCGTATTCTGCGCCTCAGATGCCAATTTGTGCAGTTTTTTATTCAAGAGCGCGTAAAACGCGATAAACGTACGCGTGCGCGCGACTCTGTTGAAGCGCGTACAAATGGCCAGAGGAAGGGCGTCATTGTGCGCAGTTGCACAGCTACTAAAGCGCTTTTGTATCGATATTTTTAGACGCGCGGTTCACAATCTCTCCATGTGTTTAGGCTACAAGGTTGCGTTCGAATCTCGTTTGAAGCGCGTATACGCTCATCGTCTGCGCGTTTAAGATCCGCCGTGTGCCAGCGGCCTAGCGTTCCGTTTCCCTCACTAAGCTGTGGTAGGCGGAGCCGCCGCAGACATACCTTCCTCTGCAGCGTCTTGAGCACGCTCTGCACCCACTTGCGCATGGGCTTCCCGTCCACGGCCTCCAAGAACTCGCGCAGCTGGCCGAGCAGCTCGGGGTCGCGCTCGAAGTCGTAGAAGTGCTGGTCCACCCAGTGACGGATCACGTTGATCACCCTGGGGGGCGACCACACATCTGGTTTACATGTTACTGACCCGGCGAACCTCGTAACACCATATTTTTCAGTCAAAACTTTCTTTTACAAACATGGTCCCGACAATAACGAATACAGAAAACAAAGAATCACCGAGTTTGGTGCAGTGATTCAATTTATTTATATATAATCAGTCAGGACGGCACATTACGGCCAATTACACTAACGAGATTTAAACAAATTAAATTTATAACAGGCCATTTTAAATAAAAATTAAATTGGAACAGTTTATGTCATGCTAAATACACATCTTAAATAGTAGATGAATAGTCAAATCAAAATTAATTAAACTAAATTATAAATACTTACAAAAAAGATGTCCTAAATTAAATGTCAATTTCAAAAACAAAATCAATAGCGATACAGCCAAATACAATACAATACTCTTTCAATTAATGAACGAAACCAGAAATTCGATTTGAATATTACAAGAAGGTAAGAGTCCAAACTAGTCATTTGTTCTCATTGTATTCTTTCACAGAACAATAAACATTCTGACATCAGTTCCCTCCAGTCATCGTTAAATACATCGCATTTTGATTTCGCATCTAGCATAGCATTGAGCGCACCGAGAGATCGCGGCACCGGTGACGTAGCACGCGCTACCGTTCTGCACTTAGGAACGGCAAATAGCTATGAGCAAAAAAGTTATGAGCGTACATACATGTTTCCAGATAAAATACAGGGCTTATGGATAATATCTTAGATGTCGGGGTGACGAGCTGTTACGCCCCGGCTTGTGAGGCTGTGATGCTGTGACCCAGCAACCCTGAATCACGTCACGGGCTAAGACCGGAGAGTTGGGTTACTACTCCGGTAGAATCGTCAGTCCGTCTTGAACCTCCGACATGTGCGGTTGCTTTTACGAGGGTGTTCTGTGCAACCCCTAAGTTTATTTTATAAAGTATACAATTAGTAAATCTAATACACCGTTTCCTTAGTAATTCTGTCTTTAATTAAAAAGACTAAACCAGCACCAGAGCGCAGTGCGATGCTAGGTAATGATTTGGATTACCTGAACTTGACGGGCTGCTGGAACTCCTTCCGGTACCTCTTCCAGTCCTCCCGCGCCGTGTTCTTGCTGAGCTTCTCCGCGTCGCTGCTGGCCACGCTCTCTATACTCTCCGCTGGGGAAAAACGACAATTTTGACGTGATAAAGTCTTATAAGTCGATTTACGGCGGGTCTTATATTTTGTGCCCATAATTTGTTGTTGGAACGAAGTTCCTTATCGCGCGTTGTGAAAGGGGGCTAGACGGAATTTATTTTTACGAAAAGTTGTCACGACACTTTTTGCTATTGTAAGCTGTGCGGCGTCGCATGTTTCTCTGTCTGTCTCTCTCTCTCTCTTATAGAAAGCAAGCCAGATATTTTCATTTCTGTTTCGCATTGAACAGTGTGGTGTCGCGACGATTATTTTTGTTGAGTGTATACAGGTTTTTTGTAAATAATAAATAATAATAATAATTCCTTCACTAATTAATCGAAAGGAACTTCGTTCCATCCGGGTGTCCCTTGACACCTCTCAAGTTTTTTTTCTTTTTGTATTTTACTTATTGTCAATTGTTTGTCGTGTCAATAGTGTTATTGTATACATACCTATATCGAGTTCCAGCAACGACGAGTTCGGACTGATGTCCTTCTTGGGAGTCTTGATCCTCGGGACTGCGGCGTGCGCAACGTTAACACGGGTCAGACACTACATTATTATACTACAAGCTTCTAATTGATGAATTACAGCCTGAATACGGTGGCTATTAATATATTCTGCAGCCCTAACCACCCGTAGCTTGGACCCTGTCCCACTAATGATGGCGATTTAGGATATAGTTTTATTTTATTAAATGTGGGAAAAATCATTTACTCCGTCGACACAGTTACATGGTATGAAAGACATCCACTCCCAGTCCCAGTCCATCACAGAATTCAATTCACCAACATAAGTGTTTTATGTTGGTGAATTGAATTCTGTGTTTAATTACCAATTGTTTTTAAAATCGACTATGCAATATTGTTATGTATGCGATGTGATTGATGTTTCTAGTTTGCTGTGAGATAATGTAAAAAGGTAACACTTAACTAAATAGTTATTGTGCACATACTTATATACTCAATACTTATTATGTTTATCAAAACACAAAACATTACGAAATGTCTGTATACCAAACTGTGGTGGAAACTAACGATTTCTCTGGTCTTTGACACAACAACACAATTTTGTAAAAACCTAGTTTCACAGACGAATAAAAGTATCATTGAAGTATATGTGAGGGTACCTGGTGCTACGCTCACACTAAAGCTTACATCATTCGGCAAACTATTTCACATACATCTACAAAATATTATCAAATTTCCTGTGGAAAGTTTTGCACAGGCCTGTGTGTCTAAGTAAAAATTGAGTTACATTGTACAGCTGATTCTTAAACATTGATAAACCTTAAAGATTTTTTTTATAAAACTAAACTACGAGTATCTCTGGTTCCTCACGTTGGCGGCATGTGTAAGTACACTCACCTCTTGCCACCACATTTAGGGGGCATGTGGGAATCATTTACTTGACTTAGGTGTATGGGGCAAATGACTCCCACATGTATCAAAATTAGGCGTGACGTCCTATTTTAGGGTGTGTGTGTGTGAAGCGAGTGTACTCCCACATACCGCCAAAATGCGGCGGCAAGGGAGGAATTAGTCTAGTTTGAGTGACGTACGATGGAAGTCTGGTCGCCACGTCAGTCAGTACTCACCCTGTTTGGGCGGCAGGTAGACCTCCCCGGGTCGGGGATCTGGAAGCGCTCGATGAGCAGCGCGAGCAGCAGCCCGCGCGGAGCAGAACGAGCGGTACGTGGTGAGGAAGGTCCGCACCAGGTTCAGGTCCGCGTAGATGTGGTACGTCAACCTTTCCACTAGCTTTAGAAGCGTAGCTCCCTGCAACACGGGACAGTGTGAGAGATACGATACTTTTATTGCACTTAAATTACGATAAATATAGATAAACCTCAAAATAAAGTTGGAATTGGCGATATTATCGCTAATAACGATTACTTCCAGGCGACCTTACAACCTACCTACCTACCAACCAACTAAGAAATTAACAACACAAAAAGACCAGATCCATCTACCAGACCACATCTATACTATTTTGATTTGCTGAAATTGAATTTGAAGTCTGTTTAGCCCGGTCGGCCTCCAGGTTTGAGTATCACTGCAGTTTTTCGTATTTTTTGCATTGTATTCAAAACTGGAGGAAATCAATTTAATGGGTCGAAATACATACCCGTAGGTGGGTCCGGTGCAAAGTATAGACAACTCTTTTGTCGGTGTTATTTTGGTAATGTCGGTGTTATTTTTGTGTGTCGGTGTTATTTTTGTGTGTCGGTGTTATTTTTGTGTGTCGGTGTTATTTTTGTGTGTCGGTGTTATTTTTGTGTATCGGTGTTATTTTTGTGTGTCGGAGTTATTTTTGAGTGTCGGAGTTATTTTTGAGTGTCGGTGTTATTTTTGTGTGTCGGTGTTATTTTTGTGTGTCGGTGTTATTTTTGTGTGTCGGTGTTATTTTTGTGTGTCGGTGTTATTTTTGTGCGTCGGTGTTATTTTTGTGCGTCGGTGTTATTTTTGTGTGCGGTGTTATTTTTGTGTGCGGTGTTATTTTTGTGTGCGGTGTTATTTTTGTGTGCGGTGTTATTTTTGTGTGCGGTGTTATTTTTGTGTGCGGTGTTATTTTTGTGTGCGGTGTTATTTTTGTGTGCAGTGTTATTTTTGTGTGCGGTGTTATTTTTGTGTGCGGTGTTATTTTTGTGTGCGGTGTTATTTTTGTGTGCAGTGTTATTTTTCGATGTGCGAGGGGTATTTCTTTTGGTTGGCTACACTGGGTACTGGGGCTACCTTGATGAGCGGCACGGCGTGCCGGCTCGGCTCGAGCACGAGGTTGCGCGGCGAGTCGGGCACCGCGAACCGGTACAGCGAGGCCGGCGGCAGCTGCAGCGGGTGCCGCCGCGACAGGTCCACCAGGATGCTGGGGAACACACACACTGCTTACAACAACACGCGAGACAAACGCGCGACCACACTTGAGTACAAATGTAGTGGTAGGACTTTTAGCTGAGTCACAACTTATTTACGGCGTCACAGTTTGTATTCCGTAAAGGCCAGCCAACTGAAATGGCGATTTAAATCATATATTATTAAGTATGCATGCATTTACTGTGATTTATCTAAAGCATTTGACTGTCTGAGACATGGCATACTTATGTCAAAACTAGAATATTACGACATTGAACGTTTGACATTAAATATTATGTGTACTTCAATAAATGCAAAGAGTATAAATCAATGAAGTAAACTCCAATAGTAAAAATATGGATATAGGTGTACTACAAGGCTTTATATTAGGACCAATATTGCTCTTAATTTATATTAATGATCTCCTATATGCCTTACTAGCATTAACCCGCGGCTTCGCTCGCGCTCAGTAAGTTATTTGTTATTTTATATTCCTACTTGGATAGCGTGTGCGTCAAATAATAACATAAATAATGCTCGTCTATAATAGGCCTACCCTTAAGCTTGTGCGTTAATATGTATTTTTAATTCCCTATTTTACCATCTCAGGGGTTGAATTTTGGAAAACTAATACGCTCATTATTTTTGCCATAGTTAATTAATTTAATTTTCATGCAAATAAATGTTTTAACTGCTATAGGTTTACTCTTGACCGCAATGTCGCCTGAAGTTAAGTGATGATGCGGTCTACGGTAGAGCTTGATATCCTAGAAGAAACCGATTCAGTCTCAATTTGTATATACCAGCGTTGTAATCATCATGAAAAATCCATTCAAGCAATGCCTTAGAGTATCTCTCTACTTAGTCTGTGAACGCCTTGCTCAGCCTAGACGTTGTTATAACAAATCCGTAAAAGCTCTTCGTTATAGTCTTTAGAATATGTCCAAGGGGTATAAAGTTCGTACAAAAATGTATCTACTATTACGTAGTATGAATTTGAAAAATCCTTCTTTCTTGCTTGCTTCATAAAATAAACACATGTGGAAAAATGTAAGTATCTTCTGTGCATTAATATAATATTTTCATCCCCTATGATTCGGGATTAAATTTAGGAAAACTCTGTTAAAATTACATAGCTCATTATTTTTCCCGTACTCATATCCTACAAAGTTTAAAGCAAATATGTCGCAAGAAATAAAAATGTTCACACAAACTTTCTTTCCTTATTTTACTCCATTAGACGCTGTATTAAAAAAAACACTGAAACACATAACTCATTATACATATTACCGTACTCAATTTATACGAAATTTCATTCAAATATGTCCAAGGAATAAAAATATTCACACAAACTTTCCTCCCTAATTTCACCCCTTTGAGGCTTGAATTTTGATAAACGCTGTGATATGTACCTCATAGTTTTAGCCGAGCTCAATTAATACGAAATATTATACAAAACTGTCCAGGGAATAAAAAGTTTCAGGAGTCCAGGAATAAAGACTTTAGGAGTTGAATTTTGAAAATCTTCCCTTGGTCGATGCCTACGTCATAAAAAGAATACGTGTGTGAAAAAATTAAGTATGTCCTAAGGGTTTGTCCGGTGCATTGATATTTATCAAACATTCAGCCCTTATTTAACCCGTTTCACAGGTTGAATTTTGAAAAAAATGTGATCCATAACTCATTATTTTGGCCACACTAAATACCTACGAAATTTGGTGTAAATATGTCCAAGGAATAAAAAGTTTATCTACAAACTTTCATCCCTTATTTCACCCCTTTGAGGATTGAATTTCAAGAAACGCTGTAATATGTATGTCATGATTTTAACTGAACTCACCTTATATGAAATGTCATGCAAATATGCCCAAGAAATAAAAAGTTTCTATTCAAACTTTTATCCCTTATTTCACCCCTTTGACGGTTGAATTTCGATAAACGCTTTAATACTTACCTTATGATATTAGCCAAACTCTATTTATATGAAATTTCATGCAAATATGACCAAGGAATAAAACGTTTCTATACAAACTTTCATCCCTTATTTCACCCCTTTGAGGGTTGAATTTTGATAAACGCTGTAATACGTACCTCATGATTTTAGCCGAACTCAATTTATATGAAATTTCATGCAAATATGCCCAAGGAATAAAAGTTTCATACAACCGTTCATCCCTATTTCATCCCCTTGGGGGTAGAATTTATCAAAATCCTTTCTTAGCGGATGCCTACGTCATAAAATCTACTTGTGTGCCAAATTTCAGCCTGATCCCTCCAGTGGTTTGGGCTGTGCGTTGATAGATCACTATGTCAGTCAGTCAGTCAGTCAGTCAGTCACCTTTGAGTTTTATATATATAGATTGGGCATTGGGATGGGATATGAGATTGATTGGGTAGCTGCTTACTACCAGTACTCTGTTATTTTACCCGCAATTATCCCCGCAAAATAACCGGAACGGGAACTACGCGGTTAACACTGAATTGCTAGCCCTAGTAATATTATAAATGCCAATGTTTGGATGTTTCTTGCTCAATAACGTCGCAACGTATGAACGGATCGGGTTGAAATTTGGAACACGGTCAGATTATAGTTTGGAAGAACACATAGGCTTATCTCTTGAAAATAACGGGAACGGAAACTACGCGGGTAACACCGCAGGGCACTGCTAGTAGGCTGTAAATATTTTTTGGATGTTTGTAGCTCAATCACGGCGAAACTTCTCAACGAAACAGGCTGAAATTTGGAACATAGATAGACGCTAGCCTGCAGCAGCACAGGCGCGGGAGCGTACCTGTCGAGCGTGCGGTCCAGCATGGGCTTGGTGTTGAGCATCACCAGGTCGCACATCCAGTTCCGCTTCTCCAGGCACGAGCCGCACGCCAGCAGCACGGGCGCGCCCACGCGCGGGCACAGCTCCACCACGTGCCGCGCCTCTGCGGGGGACCTGAGTATTACTGCTAGTCTAACCGCTTGCTTCACTTTCGGCGACTCACGTTTACAATTTTGACGGGAAAACGGGTGTCAGGTTACCTATGTGCGTTTGTTTACGCTTCGGCATATAAAGTGCCGCGTTACTTGTACCTGTGTAAGCCCATTATTCTCAAGAGCGTTTCAAAACGCTTCTGGCGGTATCGTTTGTTGAAATTAATGTGCTTGAAATGTAAAATAACAATTTTAAACTACGAAGCCGAGGGTCGAGGCTCGTTCATACTCGTAGCTCGAAGAAGCGGCACCGTTTCACGGTTGATATTCCAATGACACGGACGAAGAGGTTTGAGTCTACTTTTGTGATAAGAATGTCTAGGCTGTGGAATGAGTTGCCTGGTGGGTTTTCCCTGATGGATAGTCTTGGAGTCTTCAAATCGAGAGTAAATTGGTATCTTCTAGGTAAACATGCTCCATCGTAGACCGCATCGTCGCTTAACATAAAGCTGAAAGCGGCAATCGTAGCAATGACTAAACCATAATCATTCAAGACACATTAACTACTAGAAGGATTGTGTGTTTGTCAGGGGTGTGTGGGTGTGGGGTCTGGGGTGTGGGGTGTGGGGTGTGGGGGTTACCGTCCGTGTCGGGGCGGTCCACTAGCTCCAGTTTCCGCACGAACAGCTTCTCCTTCAGCTTGAGCTGCTGCGCGCCGCCGGGGAACGCGCCGCCCCCCACGGAGTTCACGCCCACCTGCGGGGGAGGGAGGGGGGCACTCTTAAACTCGGCACTTCAACTTGCAAAAAGTTAAACACATATAGACTCAATCTAATAGAATTTCGGTTTCAAATCAACTGGAAGAGACGGCATACCGGCGGGCCCGCACCGCTCACCGGGTTAATACCTTTAAGAATATTATAAGATCAAGGGGAGACAGTTCGATATGGATGGCCATCAGGGACAGAAATGCGGTCGTGGTGGACGGTCTGAGCCGGGAAGAGACCACTTAGAAAACAGCAAAATTGAACTCAACTGCATTGGAATTAGGTTGAAGATGTTCCCTACTCTCCCCTATTTTCCTGTTCTTCACCTAACACATATGAGAAAAAAAAAAGATTTAAATAAATACACGGGTAACCCACGTTTGATGTAGTCAGTCCAGTCCGACTCAAGTTTCGATCGCGTCCAATCGTTTTCAAGGAGAGTACTATTTATTTAAAATGTGTTATAACCACGTTAGTTTTCATAATAAAAAAAAAGGTGATTCATTCCCTCAAATGGCGGCAGCTTTGGCCGATCTGAGGGGCTTTATCTTATACCTTTAAACGAGCAATTCTGAATCTCGGAAACGGCTCCAACGATTTTCATGAAATTATGTATACAGAAGGTTTCGGGGACGATAAATCGATCTAGCCAGGTTTTATTTTTTAAAAACATCATTTTATGCGCGTTTTTAGACAATGAAAAACTCCTACAATGTCATTAGAGTACGATAACTTATTTCGCCACTATTCATCAAGTCTAAATGGCTCAGACGGAATACGCTCCCCTCGGAGTCTACAGGCTCCGGTTCGAATCCTGATAGTTACATTCGGGTTTTTTCCTTTTGTTCTTGTTTTTTTTCTGAGAAAATCTTTTACTTCGAGCCCTTTATAAACGTATTTAAACCGAGCAAAGCTCGGTCAACCAGGTACATGCTATTATTATCCATTATCCATTAAACCTTCGCGATTTGAACTCATTTTGGTATTATTCACTCAAAGCTCTAAGCGGTGCCCGGTCGCCGCGACGTCATACAAAAAAAAGACTACTCAACAACAAAGCGTTGCTGTCGTTGGCGTAATTGTGCTCACCAAACATATCACACTTACATAGCACAACCGGATAGAAGCCAGAAATTAATAGACGATGAATCAGATGACATATAATATGATACAACCGATTAAAAGGTAAAAATGAAAAAAGAAGAAGACTTTATCAGCTGACTATTATTATCATTGTACAAATTCAGACCAATGGAAACTGTGTTGCCAGACATATTGCATGCCTCTAGAAGAAGAGGCCAGTTTGTATGGGTCAACTATTAAAATGTTTTGTATCACCTTATCTTACCTGCAAACAGCAATAAAGATTTTTGTATTTGTATTTGAAAGCCATAGTTTATCTTCGTGTAAACGATAATGTACTAATTGATATATTTCCAATCTATCAAATCAAGTGAATCATCGAGTGTTTTTATTTGTTTGACGTGGCCAAGCCTAGGTCGCACCGTCTGAGGTGATCGTTGCGTACGGACTACTCGTCGGTAGGTTCAGCAGGTCTACTACGAAGTCCGATAAACGATATATCGGCCGAAGTAATGGACGTTTCATACCAAGAAATACAATCGGTCGGTTGATCTGATCGGGCGTTTCGTTCATCCCGACCGACGCTGATTTGACAGTTTTTGTGTCATCAACCGACCGATTGTGTTTCGTGGTATAAAACGTCCGTAGCTTCGGCCGATATATCGTTTATCGGACTTCGTAGTAGACCTGCAGGTCAGGTGGTGGCATCGTCCTCCTGAGTGGCGGTGACTCATCATGCTGGTAAATCTCGTTCGTTCGTATCGTCCTCCAAAGTTGGTACATATTTTATTCCATTTAAATACAGTTGTTATATCAAATAATTTAATATAATTGCAGGGCCTATCGTCATGTCTATTGTCAAGCTAAGTTTGAAACTGTCTGTTTGTAATATTTTTATCAAATACATATTAAAAATTATTGTCTATTTGGTTGGATTTCTTTCTGCACTCTATATAACGATTAAGTATCGGTATAAAGACTGTCTTCTGTAATATTTTTTTTCATGTATTAATATTTTCGTTTGCCTTTGTTCGTTAGTTCAGTGCAGTAGGTCTGGGCGGGGGGCGGGGGGTCACTCACCAGGCTGGCCACGGGCTTGCAGAGCAGCAGCAGGCCGTCGAACAGGAAGGCGCGCCGCTCCGCGATCCGCTTCCCCGGCCCGATCTTGGCCAGCGTGTCCTCTGACGGGCGGACGGACAGACGACACAGGTTAACTTATGTATGATATACTCATTCACCAAGCTTCTTATAGTTACAGCGAATCCTTAGAAAATTCGAAAAGGAAAAGAAAACAGCCCACTACATGTTCCCACTGCTGAGACTCACGCCTTCTCTCGCAAGGAGAGAGTTAAGGCCATAATCCACCACGCTGGCCCAGTGCAGGCTGGTGGATGACACATGAAATCGAAAGATTCTAGGTACATGTCTTAGAAAATTATGGTAAATTTATAATTTAATTTTCTAGGAAAAAACAAATACAGACTTTAATTGAAAATTTAAATCAACAAAACACATTACAGACGCTACCAGTACCATGTATTTTATAAGGAGGGAGAGAGGAGGTTCAGACAGGAAGAAAGGAGGGTTAGGGTTTAGGTGGAGAAGGAAGAAAAGTGTAAAAGAGGGAGGGAGGCAGGGGGTTCGGTGGAGAAGGAAGAAAGGGTAAAAGAGGGAGGGAGGCAGGGGAGTTCAATAAAGAAGGAAGAAAGGGTAAAAGAGGAGGGAGGCAGGGGGGTTCGGTAGAGAAGGAAGAAAAAGTAAAAGAGGGAGGGAGGCAGGGGTTCAATAAAGAAGGAAGAAAGAGTAAGAGGGAGGGAGGCAGGGGAGTTCAATAAAGAAGGAAGAAAGAGTAAAAGAGGGAGGGAGGCAGGGAGTTCAATAAAGAAGGAAGAAAGGGTAAAAAGGGAGGGAGGCAGGGGGTTCGGTAGAGAAGGAAGAAAAAGTAAAAGAGGGAGGGAGGCAGGGAGTTCAATAAAGAAGGAAGAAAGAGTAAGAGGGAGGGAGGCAGGGAGTTCAATAAAGAAGGAAGAAAGAGTAAAAGAGGGAGGGAGGCAGGGAGTTCAATAAAGAAGGAAGAAAGAGTAAAAGAGGGAGGGAGGCAGGGAGTTCAATAAAGAAGGAAGAAAGGTAAAAGAGGGAGGGAGGCAGGGGTTCAGTAGAGAAGGAAGAAAAAAGTAAAGAGGGAGGAGGCAGGGAGTTTAATAAAGAAGGAAGAAAGGGTAAAAGAGGGAGGGAGGCAGGGGGGGTTCGGTAGAGAAGGAAGAAAAAGTAAAAGAGGGAGGGAGGCAGAGGAGTTCAATAGAGAAAGAAGAAAGGGTAAAATAGGGAGGGAGGCAGGGAGGTTCGGTAGAGAAGGAAGAAAGGGTAAAAGAGGGAGGAAGGCAGGGGAGTTCAATAGAGAAGGAAGAAAGGGGCGAGAGAGAGACAGGGCGGCGGGCGGGTCGCAGTCACCTCTGATGAACTCGTTGCAGCACTGGCCGATGTCGCGGGTGTCCCAGTTGTCCACGATGCGCGCCAGCTCGTTGCACTTCTCGATGGCGAGCTGCCGCCGCGCGCGCGACGCCGTGCGCAGCGCCGCGTCCCTGGGGGTGGTGTTGTGGGGTCACTGGCGACGTGTGGCCACTAGCGAGCTATGGCACTAGCGACGTGTGGCCACTAGCGACGTGTGGCCACTAGCGAACTATGGCCACTAGCGACGTGTGGCCACTAGCGAACTATGGCCATTAGCGACGTGTGGCCACTAGCGAACTTTGGCACTAGCGACGTGTGGCCACTAGCAATCTATGGCCACTAGCGAAGTGTGACCACTAGCGATCTATTGCCTCTAGCGCTTTTGTTTCACATTTTAGATTACACATATGTTTGCAAAGCACCCTTTATATGCCTAGGATTCCTACTGCAGCTAGCAAAAGAGCTGATACCTGTGAAACAGCTGAACCGATTTTGATGAAACATAGCTAAAAAAACACTCCCAACCAATTCACATTTCAAACAAAAAAATTGAGACATGATTTCAAAGAGAGATATAGAGAGACAAAGAAACACATCATATTATGTGAATAACAATTAATATTCTTAAACAATAACATTCTTGTATCGGGTGTTGAATAACAAATTACTAGTTTCTTCAAAAAAACCTTAAACCTTAAATTTGAAAATAAATTGAGATTTTAAATCAAATTTCAGAAGAATCTCCCACTTTATCGTCTACACAAATGAAAGCAAATTTTCGTTTTCTGTTTGTATTTTTAAAACCACGACACTGATTTCGATTAAATGTACACCCCTCTGGATTATGTGATCTACCAAACACAAAAAACCATTAAAATTTATTCACAACTAGCTGTTACCCGCGACTTCGTCCGCGTAGAGTTTTGATTTGTTTTGTGTGTAAATTCACTGCTTTCAAAAAATGGTAAAAATGTAGAGTTGTTGTCTTACTTTGTTTATTATAGTTCTTATAATAACTCCGTAGTTATTTTTGTATATTTCACTCTTTACCAGGGAATACAAACATAGTTTATGTGAATTCTTACAAAAACAATAATTTTGGCAAATTAGTAACGTTGCGTCGCGTCGGCAGAGTTTTAGTCAGCTGTATGCCGATTCAGAGTATATACCTTATGTCGCCAAAACCGGCTGACATACAAAATACCTTAAAATCTTTCGTGTTTATCGTCGTTATGTTATGCTATGTTGTATTGTGTTGTGTTGAGTTCTGTTCTGATCTGTTTCGTTTCGTTCCGTAACGTAAACGTAGCGTATTATAATATTATTAGTAGGATAGGATTTCAGACTAAGAACTATTTGTGTTTCAAATTGCATCAAAATCTAATAAGGCGTTCCGATATTAAATGTATACTTGATCCTTTAGGAACTGTGTATGTTTTCGGGATAGTAAATAGCCTGTTTTATTTTGACGTTTGAATCTGTGTTTCGAATTGCAACAAAATCTAGTTAGGCGTTGCGATCTTACATTTATTTATACTTGATCCCTAAGGAACCGTGCATGATTTCGGGACAAAATGTAGCCTATGTGTTATTCAGACTATAAGCTATCTGTGTACTAAGTTTCAGCTCGATCTGTTGAGCCGTTTGGGCGTGATTGAGCAACAAACATCAAACATTCATACATTGAGATTTATAATATGAATAGGAAGTAGGATTTCATGCAAATATGTCCAAGGAATAAAAAGTTTCATGCAATCGTTCATCCCCTAATTCGGTTGAATTTAGAGAAATCTTCCCTTAGTGGCTACGTACACTATAAAAATAATATATGTGTGAAATGTAAAGTGTGTCCTAAGGTTTCGTCCTGTGCGTTAATATAAAACTTTCATCCCTTGTCTAACACTCTTAGGGGACGAATTTTGAAAAAAAGTACTACATAGCTCATTATTTTGGCCGTACTAAGTACCTAAGAAATTTAATGTAAATATGTCCAAGGAATAAAAAGTTTCTATACAAACTTTCATCCCTTATTTCATCCCTTGGAGGGTTTGCTATTCCCTAGCTTTAACCCGCGGCTTCGCTCGCGTTCAGTAAGTTTTTTATTTTAGATTCCTACTTGGAGAGCGTGAGCGTCAAATAATAACATAAATAATGCTCGTCTATAATTGGCCTAAGGGTAGCTTATGCGTTCATCTGTATTTTTAATTCCCTATTTTACTATCTCAGGGGTTGAATTTTGGAAAACTAATACGCTCATTTGCCATGGTTAATTAATTTAATTTTCATGCAAATAAATGCTTTAACTGCTATATGTTTACTCTTGACCGCAATGTCGCCTGAAGTTAAGTGATGATGCGGTCTACGGTAGAGCTTGCTATCCTAGAAGAAAACGATTCAGTCTCAATTTGTATACACCAGCGTTGTAATCATCATGAAAAATCCATTCAAGCAACGCTTTAGAGTATTTCTCTACTTAGTTTGTGAACGCCTTGCTCAGCCTAGACGTTGTTATAACAAAAGTAGTCCGTCAAAGCTCTTCGTCATAGTCTTTAGAACATGTCCAAGGGGTAAAAAGTTCGTACAAAATTTTATCCACTATTACGTAGTATGAATTTGAAAAATATCCTTCTTTCTTGCTTGCTTCATAAAATAAATACATGTGCGAAAATGCGTTAATATAATATTTTCATCCCCTATTATACTTTCTTTGGGATTAAATTTAGGAAAACTCTGTATTACATAGCTCATTATTTTTCCCGTACTCATATCCTAAAAAGTTTAAAGCAAATATGTCGCTAGAAATAAAAATGTTCACACAAACTTTCTTTCTTTATTTTACTCCATTAGACGCTGTATTTTGAAAAAAAAAACACGAAACACAAAACTCATTATAATACATATTAGCCGTACTCAATTTATACGAAATTGCATTCAAATTTGTCCAAGGAATAAAAAGTTTCATACACACTTTAATTCCCTACTTTCTTTAGGCGTTGAATTTTGAGAAATCCATCCTTAGTGAATATGTCTACGTCATAAAAAGAATACGTATGTGACAATTTAAGAATGTCATATTACCCTCTTAGGGGTTACATTTTGGAAGTAAATGTACTACATAACTCATTATTTTGGCCGTTCTCAATATCTACAAAATTTTATGCAAATATGTCCAAGAAATAAAAAGATTTTCTACAAACTTTCATCCCTTATTTCACCCCTTTGAGGATTGAATTTCGATAAACGCTGTAATATGTACCTCACGATTTTAACCGAACTCACCTTATATGAAATGTTATGCAAATATGTGCAAGGAATAAAAAGTTTCTATACTAACTTTCATCCCTTATTTCACCCCTTTGAAGGTTGAATTTCGATAAACGCTTTAATACGTACCTCATGATTTTAGTCAAACTCAATTTATATGAAATTTCATGCAAATATGCCCAAGGAATAAAACGTTTCTATACAAACTTTCATCCCTTATTTTACCCCTTTGAAGGTTGAATTTCGATAAACGCTTTAATACGTACCTCATGATTTTAGTCAAACACAATTTATATGAAATTTCATGCAAATATGCCCAAGGAATAAAACGTTTCTATACAAACTATCATCCCTTATTTCACCCCTTTGAGGGTTGGATTTCAATAAACTCTGTATTACGTACCTCATGATTTTAGCCGAACTCAATTTATATGAAATTTCATGGAAGTATGCCCAAGGAATAAAACGTTGCTATACAAACTTTCATCCCTTATTTCACCCCTTTGAGGGTTGAATTTCGATAAACTCTGTATTAAATACCTCATGATTTTAGCCGAACTCAATTTATATGAAATTTCATGGAAATATGCCCAAGGAATAAAACGTTTCATACAATCGTTCATCCCTATTTCACCCCTTGGGGTAGAATTTATCAAAATCCTTTCTTAGCGGATGCCTACGTCATAACATCTACTTGTGTACCAAATTTTAGCCTGATCTCTCCAGTGGTTTGGGCTGTGCGTTGATAGATCACTATGTCAGTCAGTCAGTCAGTCAGTCATTTTCATCTCTTTAGGGGTTGAATTTTGAGAAATCCTCCCTTGGTGGCTGCCTACGTTATAAAAATAATACGTGTGTGAAATATTTTAAGAATGTTCTAATGGTTTGTCCGGTGCGTTAATATTTATAACATGTTCATCCCTATTTAACTCGTTTTAGAGGTTAAATTTTGAAAAAAATGTGATACATAACTCTTTATTTTGGCCACACTAAATATGTCCAAGTGTCCAAGGAATAAAAAAGTTTCTCTATAAACTTTCATCCCTTATTTCACCCCTTGGAGGGTTGAATTTCGATAAACGCTGTAATACGTACCTCATGATTTTAACTGAACTCACCTTATATGAAATTTCATGCAAATATTCCCAAGGAATAAAAAGTTTCTATACAAACTTTCATCCCTTATTTCACCCCTTTGAGGGTTGAATTTCGATAAAAGCTGTAATACGTACCTCATGATTTTAGCCAAACTCAATTTATATGAAATTTCATGCAAATATGCCCAGGGAATAAAACATTTCTATACAAACTTTCATCCCTTATTTCACCCCTTTGAGGGTTGAATTTCGATAAACACTGTAATACGTACCCCATGATTTTAGCCGAACTCAATTTATATGAAAGTTCATGCAAATATCCCCAAGGAATAAAAAGCTTCTATACAAACTTTCATCCCTTATTTCACCCCTTTGAGGGTTGAATTTCGATAAAAACTGTAATACGTACCTCATGATTTTAGCCAAACTCAATTTATATGAAATTTCATGCAAATATGCCCAGGGAATAAAACGTTGCTATACAAACTTTCATCCCTTATTTCACCCCTTTGAGGGTTGAATTTCGATAAACTTTGTATTAAATACTTCATGATTTTAGCCGAACTCAATTTATATGAAATTTCATGCAAATATGCCCAAGGAATAAAAAGTTTCATACAATCGTTCATCCCCTATTTCACCCCTTTGGGGTAGAATTTATCAAAATCCTTTCTTAGCGGATGCCTACGTCATAACATCTACTTGTGTACCAAATTTCAGCCTGATCCCTCCAGTGGTTTGGTCTGTGCGTTGATAGATCACTATGTCAGTCAGTCAGTCAGTCAGTCAGTCAGTCACCTTTGAGTTTTATATATATATATTCGATAAAAACTGTAATACGTACCTCATGATTTTAGCCAAACTCAATTTATATGAAATTTCATGCAAATATGCCCAGGGAATAAAACGTTGCTATACAAACTTTCATCCCTTATTTCACCCCTTTGAGGGTTGAATTTCGATAAACTTTGTATTAAATACTTCATGATTTTAGCCGAACTCAATTTATATGAAATTTCATGCAAATATGCCCAAGGAATAAAAAGTTTCATACAATCGTTCATCCCCTATTTCACCCCTTTGGGGGTAGAATTTATCAAAATCCTTTCTTAGCGGATGCCTACGTCATAACATCTACTTGTGTACCAAATTTCAGCCTGATCCCTCCAGTGGTTTGGTCTGTGCGTTGATAGATCACTATGTCAGTCAGTCAGTCAGTCAGTCAGTCAGTCACCTTTGAGTTTTATATATATAGATAGAAGACTAGCTGTACCCACTTCGCTGTGACACATTAATTAGAAAAATTAGATAAAAACAATCCTTGATGCGGATTATATATCATTCTAAACTTTCAGCTCGATCGGTGCAGAACTTTTAGACTTTTTGAAGCGTACACAAACCAACATAACATTTTTATATATAGAGATTGATGGCTCTATCACGTGACATGCATACAACCGAATTGAGAACCCCCTCCTCCTTTTTCGAAGTCGGCAAACGCACTCAGTCGCAGCCGAACGCACTCCCTATTCACTATGGTTACTATACGAGTATAACCGTACTGAGACTTACATTTTGGGTCCGTTCCCGAGCGCTTTGGTCAGCAGTTTCTTGATGGGATGTAGGTTGCACTCCACCTGCGATGAAAATCGTTCGACTTATTAGTACAAAATATTGAACCATGTTTGAGGTCACAATACGAACTATCGATGCCTTAGCGGAGATGACCAGATACTCGGATAGCTATGCGTAGTTAAATCTTGTAGTTTTTCCAACAGTGACCACGGTCGAGAAAATGGCCATGGTAGAGAACAGTGGCCATGGTAAGCTACAGTGGCCTAGAATGAGCCTAGGTCTAGAATGTCCTTGTCACATTAGACTACAGTGGGCCGTTGTTAGTCATAGTGTGCTACAGTAACCCATATAGATACAGTAACCCATAACCCATAGACCACAGTGTATACAAAGACCACAGTAGACCGTAGTGTGCTACAAAAGGCCATAGTTTGCCATAGTGTGCCAGTATTTTCAGTATTTTCTAAAGCTCTGGCTAAAGGCTAATGACACTGCGCGTCGAGCTGTATTTGGCTATAATGTGCCGGTTTGTGTATAGTGTGGTACAGTAGCCGGTTTATACTCCGGCGGCGACTCGCGTTTACAATTTTGGCGGGAAAACCGGTGTCAGGAAGTGTTTTTTTAAAATTTTATAAGTTTACACTTTACCACCATCTCACCTGATGTTGAGCGACGAACCGGTGTGTTGATTACGCTTCGGCAAATGCAGTGCCGCCTTACTTGTACCTGTTTAAGCCCATCATTTTCAAGACCGGTTCAAGACGCTTCTAGCGGTATAATTTGTTTATAATTACCGTGCTTGAATACATTTCAAACTAACAATTTTGACTTCGAGTTTTTTCGAGGTCTCAAGTGGTCTAGGAGTGCTCTAGTACATTTCAAATTATAAGAAAGACAGAGTAATCAAGCAGACGCAATTAAAACCAAATTTATGGCCAATACCTTCACAAACAATAATACGATAAATTTGTTTTTCGCCAAAACCCCGAGCGCAAAGTTAATTTTGTTGGTTTTCGTTATTTCGTGTAATACAGTGTACACGGTGAATCGTAGCATCGCGGGCAGTAGAGTATATATATTTTTATAAATAAAGAGTGACGAGACAATCAGGTGCACGTGCACGTGCCTGATGGTAAGCAACATGCCTGACACATAACAGCACAGTGACACGCAGCTATTGGAACACTGCACTGCGCTCGTCACCCAGAGATCTAAGATGTTATATGTGTAAGCCCTGTAATTTCTCTGGAAACATTGCCCTTCAAACCGGAACACAGTAATGTTTTCACATTACTGCTTGGCGGTAGAATAACTGGCAAAGGTGTGGTACTTCCCCAGGCGGACTCTGCCAAGAGTCCTACCACTACAAATATATACCTAGTATATAGTATATATATATTTGATATACATGTAGCGTACCTGCTTGAAGCTCTCGCGGTCGTCGCTGGCGGGCGCCACCTGCAGTAGAGTATACCTGCAGTAGAGTATACCTGCAGTAGAGTATACCTGCAGTAGAGTATACCTGCAGTAGAGTATACCTGCAGTAGAGTATACCTGCAGTAGAGTATACCTGCAGTAGAGTATACCTGCTTGAAGCTCTCGCGGTCGTCGCTGGCGGGCGCCACCTGCAGTAGAGTATACCTGCAGTAGAGTATACCTGCAGTAGAGTATACCTGCTTGAAGCTCTCGCGGTCGTCGCTGGCGGGCGCCACCTGCAGTAGAGTATACCTGCAGTAGAATATACCTGCAGTAGAGTATACCTGCAGTAGAGTATACCTGCAGTAAGCTCTCGCGGTCGTCGCTGGCGGGCGCCACCTGCAGTAGTATATACCTGCAGTGAGTATACCTGCAGTAGAGTATACCTGCAGTGAAGTATACCTGCTTGAAGCTCTCGCGGTCGTCGCTGGCGGGCGCCACCTGCAGTAAGTATACCTGCAGTAGAGTATACCTGCAGTAGAGTATACCTGCAGTAGAAGTATACCTGCTTGAAGCTCTCGCGTCGTCGTCGCTGGCGGGCGCCACCTGCAGTAGAGTATACCTGCAGTAGAGTATACCTGCAGCAGCGAGTATACCTGCAGTAGAGAGTATACCGCTTGAAGCTCTCGCGGTCGTCGCTGGCGGGCGCCACCTGCAGTAGAGTATACCTGCAGTAGAGTATACCTGCAGTAGAGTATACCTGCAGTAGAGTATACCTGCAGTAAGCTCTACCGTCGCAGAGTATACCTGCAGTAGAGTATACCTGCAGTGGAAAGTATACCTGCAGTAGAGTATACCTGCAGTACCTGCAGTATACCTGCTGTAGAGCTCTCGCGGTCGTCGCTGGCGGGCGCCACCTGCAGTGAAGTATACCTGCAGAGTATAGAGTATACCTCGCGGTCGTCGCTGGCGGGCGCCACCTGCAGTAGAGTATACCTGCGGTAGTATAAGTATCGCGGTCGTCGCTGGCGGGCGCCACCTGCTGCAGGGTATACCTGCAGTAGAGTATACCTGCAGTAGAGTATACCTGCAGTAGAGTATACCTGCTTGTATACCTGCTTGAAGCTCTCGCGGTCGTCGCTGGCGGGCGCCACCTGCAGTAGAGTATACCTGCAGTAGAGTATACCTGCAGTAGAGTATACCTGCAGTAGAGTATACCTGCTTGAAGCTCTCGCGGTCGTCGCTGGCGGGCGCCACCTGCAGTAGAGTATACCTGCAGAGTATACCAGTAGAGTATACCAGTAGAGTATACCCCTGCAGTAGAGTATACCTGCAGTAGAGTATACCTGCTATGAAGTATACCTCGCGGTCGTCGCTGGCGGGCGCCACCTGCAGTAGTATACCTGCAGTAGAGTATACCTGCAGTAGAGTATACCTGCAGTAGAGTATACCTGCTTGAAGCTCTCGCGGTCGTCGCTGGCGGGCGGTAGAGTATACCCAGCAGAGTATACCTGCAGTAGAGTATACCTGCAGTAGAGTATACCCGCAGTAGAGTATACCCGCAGTAGAGTATACCTGCTTGAAGCTCGCGGTCGTCGCTGGCGGGCGCGCAGGCGCCACCTGCAGTAGAGTATACCTGCAGTAGAGTATACCTGCAGTAGAGTATACCTGCTTGAAGCTCGCGGTCGTCGCTGGCGGGCGCCACCTGCAGTAGAGTATACCTGCAGTAGAGTATACCTGCAGTAGAGTAGTATACCTGCAGTAGAGTATACCGCAGAGCTCTCGCGGTCGTCGCTGGCGGGCGCCACCTGCAGTAGAGTATACCTGCAGTAGAGTATACCTGCAGTACCTGCAGTAGAGTATACCTGCTTGAAGCTCTCGCGGTCGTCGCTGGCGGGCGCCACCTGCAGTAGAGTATACCTGCAGAGTATACCTGCAGTAGAGTATACCCGCAGTAGAGTATACCTGCTTGAAGCTCGCGGTCGTCGCTGGCGGGCGCCACCTGCAGTAGAGTATACCTGCAGTAGAGTATACCCGCAGTAGAGTATACCTGCAGTATACCTGCTTGAAGCTCTCGCGGTCGTCGCTGGCGGGCGCCACCTGCAGTAGAGTATACCTGCAGTAGAGTATACCTGCAGTAGAGTATACCTGCAGTAGAGTATACCTGCAGTAGAGTATACCTGCAGTAGAGTATACCTGCTTGAAGCTCTCGCGGTCGTCGCTGGCGGGCGCCACCTGCAGTAGAGTATACCTGCAGTAGAGTATACCTGCAGTAGAGTATACCTGCAGTAGAGTATACCTGCAGTAGAGTATACCTGCTTGAAGCTCTCGCGGTCGTCGCTGGCGGGCGCCACCTGCAGCAGCGCCAGCACGTAGCTGTGGTAGAGGAACACGTGCAGCACGGGCGCCAGCAGCAGGCGCGGCAGGTAGTACTTCACGGCCAGCCGGAACCCGTGCCCGCCCGTGTCCAGCCGCTCCGACAGCTGCGGCACAACCACTACACTACTCACCCGAACACCTTTACTTCCTAATGTCTTATAGTATTTTAGTACTCGAGCACTTTCATTTGATACCCATATTGAGGGAGATCGGGAAAAAATATTTCATTTGGTCCCCATATTGAGGGAGATTGGGAAAAAATATTTAATACACCATTTTGTGAACTTTGAATCCATATTAACCAAACATAACTAAGAACCGCCATGTCACAAGCTTTGCTCAGTTTGGGGTCGATGGTGTTGTGTGTGAATATTAACCACTAGTGTAAATACTAATCGCGATACTAGTGTAAATACTAACCGCGATACCAGTGTATATATATATATATATATATAATAAGATTACCTACTGTGTTAATGTTAAACAAATATTCGTATTTTTTTTCTTTTTTCCAAAATTTAGATTATATATTAAATTTATACTTGACATTGGCGAAATTGTGAGGCTAAGTCACAATAAAAGCCATAAACCAATAGTTGAAGTTGAATTGTTACTATCTAATAACTACGTGATGTTATTTTTGTGTTTGGATGATAATAGTGGAATGTTTAGTTTTAAATGCTGAATGTTGACTTAATGATAGATAAGTAAAAGGTAACTAATTTATCCTTAAATAAATAACTATGTCTGTATGCCATATAGGGTAGAAGCTAGTGATACTAACTATGTGCTAAACTTAATCTGTACATGACCTAGTCTTCACAGGCCAATAAAGCATTGTATCATTGAAAAAAAAAAAAAAAAAATACTAACCGCGATACCAGTGTAAATACTAACCGCGATACCAGTGTAAATACTAACCGCGATACTAACCGCGATACAAGTGTAAAATAGTAACCGTGATACCAGTGTAAATACTAACCGCGATACCAGTGTAAAGACTAACCGCGATACCAGTGTAAATACTAACCGCGATACCAGTGTAAATACTAACCGCGATACTAACCGCGATACCAGTGTAAATACTAACCGCGATACCAGTGTAAATACTAACCGCGATACCAGTGTAAATACTAACCGCGATACAAGTGTAAATACTAACCGCGATACCAGTGTAAATACTAACCGCGATACCAGTGTAAAGACTAACCGCGATACCAGTGTAAAGACTAACCGCGATACCAGTGTAAATACTAACCGCGATACCAGTGTAAATACTAACCGCGATACCAGTGTAAATACTAACCGCGATACCAGTGTAAATACTAACCGCGATACCAGTGTAAATACTAACCGCGATACCAGTGTAAATACTAACCGCGATACCAGTGTAAATACTAACCGCGATACCAGTGTAAATACTAACCGCGATACTAGTGTAAATACTAACCGCGATACTAGTGTAAATACTAACCGCGATACCGGTGTAAATACTAACCGCGATACCAGTGTAAATACTAACCGCGATACCAGTGTAAATACTAACCGCGATACCAGTGTAAATACTAACCGCGATACCAGTGTAAATACTAACCGCGATACCAGTGTAAATACTAACCGCGATACCAGTGTAAATACTAACCGCAATACCAGTGTAAATACTAACCGCAATACCAGTGTAAATACTAACCGCGATACCAGTGTAAATACTAACCGCGATACTAGTGTAATTACTAACCGCGGGGTCGTCGCACACGTTCTGCAGCGCGTCCCGCGACTCCTTCCTCGTCACGATGTTGGCGTAGCGCACGTACGCGCGGAACTCCTCCACCTCCGCCAGCTCTGCGGGCACGGCACGCGGCGGTCAGGCACTAGCCTAGTCATTACTGAACTAGTATTATACAAGAGGCACCATTTGTAGTTTCAGAGATTCATTATAAACATACAAAAATATTTATGTTATAAATAATTCTTCTTTATATTAGTTTGGAAGTAGTGATTGTCATCACCATCGTCATCATCGTCATCAGCTGAATGACGTCCACTGCATGATCGAGGCCTCCCTCAAAGATCCATCCGCATCCAATACATGGGAGCGGCCTCTGTATGTCCAGCAGTGGACGAATACAGATAATATATACAGATGATGAAATGGTAGAGCAAGTCCCCGATATTATGGTGCAGTTCCATGCGCGACATTCACGTGTAATAATACTAGTGTAAGGGTGGTATCGGGGGGTTGGAACCTTCGAAGCAGCTGCCGATGTACGGCTGCGGCGAGTCCTGCGACATCTCCATGGCGTCCTCCAGGTTCCCCAGGAGAGTCACCGTCAGCTCGTAGATGTCCACGATGTTCCCGAAGATCAGGGAGATCGCCTGGAACGACGCACCATATGGTCTATTTAACTCTTAGGTTTATAATATTGTCAATAATAAGTGTTTAGGTTAGCAGGTTCTGTTACCCCATTCGTGTGCAGTGTGCAAAAGTGTTTGATAACTCACTTTGGAAACTATGCGGCTGAAATTGCTAGTCTGGGATAAATCTTCAAAGTATAGTCATCTAAATAATATAATAAGACTTCTAAGCAAAGTCTCAACTACAATGATAATAGAAAAGAAATCATCTTTTCTAACCATCTTCTATGGTTATCATAGTAACGATAACGCATTTCTAGTTTTTTCTTTTCTTGGTTTACCTGCAATCAACTATTCATTCAGGGTGATTGGCCAGTACTGACGTCCCGCTAGGTGTGTATTGTGCACTTCCCCCCGGCCAGCCGACCCAAACCAGCCAAGCTCCTTAAAATAACGGAGGACGGCCTTGGGTCGCTGGCACAACAATTCCTGTCCCATTTCGTCAGATCGTCAGATGTAATGCGTCAACTATGCTATAAGCAGATGGATTGAGTGCTGTAAGCGGGTTTAGTGTGCTCCCCATTAGGACCACTACTCAATATTTCTAGATGGTTGTTGTTAAAAGACTCGAGACCATGGTCAAAGTCAAAGTTCGTTATTGATAAATGTACAATTTACACGTCAATTTTAGAAGAAACAAAATAAGAGCATACAAAGAGGATTCATTATTAAAGTTTAAATTGAACATTCTATTTATGGTTTATTCGTAACATCTATTTACGGTCATCAAGAAATGTTGACGTATTTCTTGATGGCCAATAGCCATGTTCCGAGTTCCCCCGAAGATCTGATTGGGCGTGGGCCACTCACCCGGCTGTCGGAGTCGAGGATCTTCTCGAGCTCGTCCTTGAAGACGCGGATGATGAGGTTGAGGTCGCGCAGGAAGCCCTTCTCGTCGGAGAGCAGGTCGCGCACCAGCTCGGCGTAGGACAGCGAGGCGCGGCGCGGCCCGGGCGCCGCCGCCGCCGCCAGCTCCGACTCCTGGTAGAACATGTCCATCAGCACCTGCCGACAAATACCAACATTACAACACTTCTTCCAAAAACAAATTATCTTGTTAGAATTAATTATCAAAAAATATTGAACACGTATTTCTTCGTCTGTTTCACCAACGAAAAATTACGAAGCTATATATATGCTTAGAAGTTTCGAGCGGCGTCACATCTGTTTACGATTTCATGAAGACGTGAGGTCATTTGCGAGGAGAGAACTCACTTCTGGATACGTCTCCCAGTATCGGGGATCGTACTGGTATCATTGATGTTTCTTGTTGGGAATCGAGCCGGCGTGGTGGATTACTCTCTTTTCGAGAGAAGACAGCGACTCTTAGCAGTGGGATCACTCAGTGTATGGCGCTCCACTAGTATCGTGGTTACTTACTCTGCAAGAAAATACCATGAATACTAGCACTAGAAACATTTGATGCTCTGGTGAAACTGAACGGACGGCGCTAAGGCCTCGCGTGGTCTGCTAAAATTGAATGTTTCACCAGTTGGAACATCTAGTAGTCTGCTGAAACTGAATATAACTATTACTCCATCAGTATCATGTTTAGCTTGTCAGCGACATGGCGATCTTAACGTCCCGGCGGTGATGGTCTGCAGGCCGCAGTTGGGAAAGATCTTTTTGACTCTATCCTAGCGAGACGTCTCGAATCCTAGCAAATGGAAACATTTAATGGTTTGCTGAAACTGATTATAGGATGCTCCACTAGTATCGTGGTTACTCTTCTTGAGAGAGAAGGCCTGAGTCCCCTAGTGGAGACATTTGATGCTTTGCTGAAACTTGGCGGTGCATTAGTACTCGTATCATGGTTTCCTTGCGAGAGGAGAGCCCAAATCCCAGTAGTGGTCTACGAGGAAGAGAACGTTTAGTGGTTCGCTGAAACTAAATGTATATTGATCCATCAGCATTATGTGTACCTTGTCAGCGCACATGGCGGTCTTGATGTCCCGGCAGGTGATGACCTCCAGGCCGCACTTGGGGGAGATCTTCTTGACGAAGTTCCCCGCCAGCTTCAGGATGTCGCAGCTGACGTACTCCAGGATGCAGGTGATGAACACCGACACCGACGTGTCGATCTTGTACATCAGCACCTCCTGGAAACATCAGCCAGTTTAATAAGTTTGACCAGGCTTTTTCTGCTGCAGAAGGGTTAACTTAGCCTCTTAATGGGGGCTATCGTGTGTGGCTCATACTTCCTTTGTACTAAACCAACCAGCCTAGGTTGTCCAAAAAAAATTGGCAGTGAAAACTTATAACTCTGAATTTTATAGCTTACTTTGGAAACTACGCGGGTGAAACCCGAGGGCGTGGCCATGAGCTTGGCCATCTACAAATGAGTCAGCTTTTCTAGATGGCCAATGTGAAATGCTAAGGCATTTCTAGATGGTCAGTGGCCAATTGTCCTGAGTTTGCCCGAAGATTTTTTAACATTCCCGAGCGTGACGGTAGAATTTAACTCACAGCCCAAGAAAAATCTGTCTGTGGCTCGACAAAAAAAACTTTAACTTCAAAAAGTTTAAGGCAGCATATTAACATTGCTAAAGACCTCCGGGATAGCCCTTCTGCACACATAAATAGCAGATTCGCTCTTGTATAAAAAGTTTGACTAATCACCAACTGGAGGTTCTGGGATCGATCGAGAGTTGCGACAAAAGGCTTACAGGCAGTTACACTCATGTTCGAAAATGGCTTCAAAGTCTTGAACATGGCCGCACTGCATCACCGAAAACCACCCCAGTGTTTAACTTACAGATTCCTCCCATCAGGAACCGCTTTGCGATCGTGGTTTGATAAGCTAGCAATTTTATTAGCACGACTTTGAAGCCATTTTCGAACAAGGGTTGTAGTATTTATCCATAAGTCTTATGGTACGTCTCTCGGTCTATTCCAGAGCCTCCAGCTGGTATTTCACCGACCCATCCCATAGACGCAAACAGTACTCCATGCAAGAGCGAATATGTAATCTATTTAGTGATTTTTATGGAGGCTCATGATGACTCAGTCAGTGAGCCGTTCTAAAGGCTAAAGTCTCAAGTTCCTAAAGAGCTATGCTTGGAGTTTGCAATCCCTCAGAGAAACCCCAGGGAGATGACCTCACAAAGGTCGCTGTAACCTTTCGTTCTGGAAATCAAAGGGGGGAAGCCGATGTTCAGCAGTAGACGTCTTGCGGCTGATGACCATGATGAAGCCCTGCAGATGGCGACCAAGGACAGAGAAGCGATCGCGGTGAAGGCTCCGAGCCGTTCTAAGCTAGTGGAGTGACGGGGTACCTTCTGCAGCATGTTGTGTATCTTGTCGGCGGGCAGCGGCGAGCGGCGCCGGCGCTGCGCCGAGCTGTCGCGCGCGTCGGCCAGCGCCCAGCGGTCCAGCGGCGTCGGGAACGTGCGCGCCACGCGCTCTTCCACGTCCTGCCGGCGACGATCCAAATATATGTGGTTTTACATACAAGTTACAACATTTATTTTTCGCATTATACACATTAACTCATGCGCGGTCCGAAGGTCACAGGAAAATATTTCAGCAAGCTGTGTGAGGTTGTCAAGGTGAGCGTACAGAAAGGGCACGGTAATGGAGGAAAGCAAAGTTACCTCCACAATGACAGAGGAAAGGAAAGGAATGAGAGAGAGGTTACCTGCACGGTGAGAGAGAGGTTACCTGCACGGTGAGAGAGAGGTTACCTGGACGGTGAAAGAGAGGTTACCTGCACAGTGAGAGAGGTTACCTGCACGGTGAGAGAAGTTACCTGCATGGTGAGAGAGAGGTTACCTGGACGGTGAAATGAAATGAAATGAAATGAAATGAAATTTATTTGCAAGAATACATGTAGTTTGTTTGTATATGTTACATTGTCTTTGAGGTCCATTTGTATCCTGTCATGTCTGACGTGCAAAATTTGAACATAAATTATTTAATTAATTAATCTGAATTAATTATACACTGTTTTAAATTAAAATTAGCCAATATAACCATGTCAGTAAAATGTTGTTAGTAACGCGTTTGTCAAAAAATACATTCACAGTCAAGAAATAACATTTGAGCAAAACAAACAAAAAAAAAAAAAAAAAGAAAGGATGTTAAACCAAGTATTGCTTATATGCGATGGTTTAAATAATCCGTAACCTTATAAAAGCAGTGGTCAAGTAAATATTCTGTCAATTTTCGTATAAAATTATTGTAGGGCAATTTCTTTATGTCATTGGGTAATTTGTTGAATATTTTAATCGCCATGCAATATGTATTTCTTTGACTAAGTTCCAGTCTTATTCTCTTAGGGTATATCAATTTGTCCACTCGTTGAAGTAATTTTTCAAAGTATTGTCTGTTTTTCATTACAAAAATACTAATCTCTTTTATATACATGCAAGCCAGTGGAAGGATTTTAAGGCGCTTAAATAAAGGTTTGCAATGAGCTCTAAAGCGAGCTCCACATATTGCCCGTATACATTTTTTTCTGTACTTTAAACACACTTCCTATATTCACTGAATTCCCATAAATTATGATTCCATAGTTGACTACAGATGACACATACCCATGATAGGCACATAAGGATGCTTTTTCTGAGACAACTTGTCTTAGTCGCCTGAGTGCGAAAACAAATCTGTTCAACTTATCGCAGACTGATGTGCAATGAGTTTTCCAGTTTAACTTATCGTCTATATGAATCCCTAAAAATTTTGAGCAGTTGACCTTAGAAATTTTTGTATTATTACTGAATACATTTAACTGTTCATCTTTGGAATTATTAGTTTTAAATTTAATTAGATTGGTTTTTCCAAGATTTACATTTAATTCATTATCATTTAGGTATTTAATTGCTCTACTTAATGTCTCATTGGTTTCTTTTCAAGATTTTCATTGTTTCGGGATTTTATTAGGATCGTTGTATCATCAGCGAATTGTATACAATTATGAGATGTGGTGTCAGGTAAGTCGTTTATATATGCTGTAAAGAGAAGTGGCCCACCTATGCTACCTTGAGGCACACCATTAGAATTTTCTAGATATTTCGATCTAAACGTCTTCCTTTCCTCCTACAAGTCTAACTATCTCTGTGCATTGTTTCCTATCTTTTAAATAGCTCTCCATCCAGTCAAGAGCATTTCCTCGTATTCCATACTTCTCTAGTTTTTTCAGGAGAGTTTTATGGTTAACAAAGTCAAAAGCCTTCGTCATATCAAGAAACACTGCAATTATAGATGTTTTAGCTTCAAGACTTTCGGTGACTGTCTTTACTAAGTCAAAACATGCTTGAGTTGTAGATTTACCTGTTCTGAAACCATATTGTTCTGGTTTTAGAATGTTGTTTTTTCTAGATATTTATTTACTCTACTAAACATTGCTTTTCTATTACTTTTGACAAAACTGGTATAAGAGTTATTGGTCTATAATTGTTCATATCTTTTCTTCCCTTTTTTATATATTGGTTTTACAATTGATAGTTTTAGTATAGTGGGAAATTTGCCTTGTACAAAAGAGAGGTTGATTAAGTGACTAATGATAGTACATATAAATGGTGCTGCTATTTTATAGTTTTGTGTTGATTTCGTCGTATCCTACAGCGTCGCTATTGTTTAGTGCCATGATAATTTTGTATATTTCCTTGGATCGGTCGGTGATAAAAATATAGAGTTTTGAGTAGATGCTATTTTTAAAGTTGGACCTGGTTGTGCTTGACTATTGTGTGTTCGAGATACTATATGAATAAAGTAGTTGTTAAATTCTGTAGTAATATTTTGGGGATCTGTTATTACTTTATCATTTACCACTATTTTGTCTATTTCTTTTTTGGATGTTGATGTTGATTCCTTTGTCTGATTTCTAATAATCTGCCAACTAGCTTTACATTTGTTTTGTTTTCTGCTATATATTTATTGTTGCAAAGTAGCTGTGAGTGCTGCATGCATTTCTTTAAAACTTTGTTAAATGTATGGTATATGGTTTTATTTTGCGTCTTATTTTCCTTTGAGTATGATTTAATATATTGTAATAATTATTATTGACATAATTATGTTTTTTAATTCTTATGATTGGGAAGCAAAGCTTGTGTAGTAGACTAAAAATTGAGTGGAAGGCAGTAAATGCCTTGTCAGCGTCACTAATTTCATAAATATCGGAGAAAGATAGAGCCGAAATCGCCTCTGTAAATTTTCTCACATTGTCTTCTGCGTAGTCACGCCTTTCTTCAAACCAAAATTGCATTGTTTCATGCCTGTTTACTTTTACTGCCAATGTTTGGCCAGTTTCGTGGTCTGATAGGGCTAATACATGAACTTTTGACTCTACGTTGTAGATATTACTTGCTATCAGATCGATACATGTTTTGTTTTTTCTTGTAGGAGTATTTATATGTATTTTGAAGTTAAAGTTTTTATGATTGATTGTAGTTCTATAGTATGTTTATTGTTGGTTTTGAGTATGTCTATATTCCAGTCACCGCATATAATTATTTTCTTTTCTGAATTTTCTTGTTATTTAGATTGTGCAACAGAGTCGATAACTTTTCAAAAATTCTCCAATGTTGTATGTTTAGGAATTCTATAAATACAAATTATGATGAGGTTATGTATAGGTATCTCAATGCCACAAGATTCAAAGGATTTCGCGGTGCATAATTCTTTGGTAATATTTAGACTTCTGCATTCAATGTTATTTTTTACTAAAACACATGAACCGCCACGGTTTTCTTTCTTCCTACAATATAGATCGCCTATTTTATAATTTGGTATTTTTATATTGCATTCCGAATTTTTTGCCACAAATGTTTCACATAAGCATAGAACGTCTATATCCATACTTTTCTTTGAGAAGTCTACCAGAGCGGCTGTTAAGTTATCAAGTTTAGCTAGTAAATTTGCAATATTCTGATGTAGTATAATTATATTAGTTAATTTATTAGATTCGAAAAAACTTTTGTCTATTTGTACAGGGAAGTGGTGGCTCTATATGTATAGTAGCTTTATTTGTCATTACTTGGAAGTAATATGGTATAGTACCTTTTTTGAAACTATTAGGTACTGGTTTTGGGTTTTGTGTAAGTTTTGTGCTGTCTGAAATATGTCGGATTGGTTTGAAGTATTGTAATATCGTTCCCTTCGATTCGTTGGCGTGTCTGTTTATTTTCCAATTTTTTATGTTTTGAACATTCGTAATTTTATTTTGCCTGTAGATAAAGTACCTGTCATAGTCAATTTTAGTTATTTCATGTATAATATTTTTAGCAATTTCTGTGAGGTGTGGTTTTTGAGATTCGTGTAATGAAACCATGTTGTTTAAAAATATGCAGTTTTGTATAACTTTGTTATAGAAAAATATGCGTGTTTAAATGTATTTTATTTAAATATTTATTCTGTGTTACTGGGATTATGATAACTCTTCTATCCTTTAGCTTATTCAGGGCAATGCATAGTTGGTTTATCACATCAATTGGGTTTGTGTCATTTGCGCCAAACGAAAGTATAATAGTCTCAGAATTAACATTTTCTTTTAGGGTTTGAGTAAGCATGATTTTTTGTGTACAGTAATGAAGAACATGGGCGGAATTCGCATTCGGTTTAATACTTGCTGTGATGTTATATTTATCGTTCCACTGTCCTGTCCACATTTCCTTTAATTTTGAAGAGAGACCCAATGCCTGCTGATCGCCTAAAATGGTGATTTTTTCTTTATTGGAATCTAAATTTAGATCTTCTATATATTTCTCTCTTGCGGTCTTGACGGGGGAAAACATGGAGTGTTTTGAAGTGTGTCTTGTTTCCTGTATATGTGGTGTTATTTCTTCGTAATCATACTTATTATATTTTATTTTAGTAGACAAATTAATATCCCGTGAAAAGAAATGGGGCTACCGGTTTAAAATCAACAATAAGTACACTGAGTCAATCTTGGCCTTTGCGGACGACCTTGCAATACTTACACGTAATCCCAAACAGTGTCAAGAATTGTTGAACGAAGTCGATGAGTTCTGTACATGGACGGAGGGAATGAGGACAAAACCATCTAAATGTCATTGTCTTTGTCTGGGTAGAAGAAATACCAAATATACGTCTTACGATCCGGGACTCTCCATAAGTGGCCAAGGAGTTGCCACAATTGCAGAGGCAGTGCCTTTCAAATTTCTTGGTAGAAAGATAGATCACAAAGGACGTACACCATCATTAGAGGTGGTTGTTGAAAATTTCATGAACAACCTCAATAAGGTAGACCAGCAGCCTATCAGCAATATCAAAAAGCATGGATATATGACAACTACCTCACATCACGTCTCACTTGGCCTTTCCTAGTATATGACATCGGTAAAACTCTCCTGGCAAAGCTAGATGCCAATGTCATAAAGATATTGAAGTCATGGTTCGGATTGGCACATCCGGCTGATCCTCTACTCTTTTAGGGATCACAATAGTTTTGGGCTGAAACTAAAGAAACCGTCTGAACTTTACAAACACCTAAGAGTTACAAAACGCATGTTTTGGGAAAGTCGCAAGACAATTAATTACATCTCTCCCAAAAGACAAAATTGCTTCAGACCTGGAATCTAGACTTCAATTCCATAAACAATTTATGGCAGGTGCACAAGTAAATACTGCTGGGTTGGGTGCGAGAAAAAAAAAAGGAAGACCGAGACATGGTAAAAACCTTTCTACAACAAGACGAAAATGACGGTTACAAAGTGCACGCGATGAATTTGGAAATGCAAAGTGAGTGGTTAGCCATAGGTGAGTTCTGTATCCCATTAGCTCTAAAATGGCGCACCTTGATCTATGACTGGTCCCCTGCCTTATTAAAATTTTATCTAAATGCATTCAAATGACCCTCCTGACCAGAGTAACTTGGTAAGGTGGGGAAAAGCCTCTGAAAAATGTTGCTATACTTGTGGAGAGGCGATATGTACAGCAAGGCACATATTGGTGGGATGCAAGGTGCTCCTTAATGGGGTCATTACTCACGGCGTCATGACAGAGTACTTGAAATCATACGTGAAGCCATGAGCCTTTCGGTAGCTAGAGCCCAAAAGGGATTGACGACAAACAACAGACAAATTAACTTTGTAAAAGAAGGCTCAACTTCAAACTCCAGGAACAAGCCTTACTCAATCCTGGGTACAGCACCTGATTGGACTATTTTAATGGACACGTATGAAAAGCACTACAAAATCCCAGAGGATGTGGGTGTTTCGTCATCCAGACCGGACATTTTCCTTTTTCTAGAGCTACGAAACGCATAGTCCTTGTAGAACTTACCGTACCGTGGGAAACTAATATACCTAAAGACCACGCGATGAAACAAAATAAGTATTACGACCTCCTAAACGAATTAACAAAAACGGCTATGTAGTTAGTTTATACGCTGTAGAAGTGGGAGCGAGAGGTATACCAGCAAAATCTCTCTATAACCTACTGAAAGACCTTGGCTTATCCAGAAGTGCTGTAAGTTCTATACTAGAACGTGTATCTAAAGCTGCACTAGTAGGCTCATATCAGATTTGGCTGGGCAGGAGAGAAAAACGAGTGGTGAAGGTGAGTGTTGATGTACGTCAGAAAGGGGCCCCTTAAACCTACGCCCGAGTCACAAGTCTCGGGAACTACTCGAGTTTTTCTCTCTGCCACACGATGGACCCGGCGCCCGCACGGTGAATCCATGGAATGCTAAGAAGATCGTCTCAAACAAAAATGACAGCCCGGAGAGACGGGATGACGCTGGAAAGACAGATGGCTGGTGGAAAAGACATCTGACGGATGGAAAGACATCTGACTGTTGGAAAGACAGCCGAGGGTGAAGGCCTAGCAAGCCAAGCCCGGGAATTTAATCGCTAAAGTCCAAATAAGAATAATACCCTGGGACAGTCCGAGAGGCGGGCGGAAGATCTGTCCACCGTGTGATAGTAATGACGACCCTGGCGCGAATACGGACTTGAGATGCCCTGTGTGGGAAAATTTACAAGAGACGAGCCTGGTACCAAAAGCATTTAAAGACACATGATGGTGTTGAAGCACGACAGCCGTCGGTCAGTACTTCGACAAACACTATGGATAGAGTTGACCTCATATATCCCAAGGTGAACCATCGAGTGAAAACTACCAGGAGTCCATTGTCATCAGGACACGTCTTGGCATTCCCAGTTTAAAAACTCTACCTGGAAAGTTCATGACGAAAACTTGGCGATCTTATTAGAACATCCTGGGCCAAAACAAGACCTAAACAGCCAAGTAGAAACTTTCCAGGACACCATATATACATACTTCTCGGAACATTACCCACCATCAACTTGTTATGCTCAAAATAGCAAGGAAAATATGTTCAAAATGAAATTGCGGAGGAAGAAAAGAGTTAATAAAACGTCTTCGTGTAGCTAAAACCATGGGCGATAACCATCTAAGTCACCAACTGTCCAGGGCTCTAAGATCAATCCTTAAATTAATACAAGGAATATCGCTTCAAATTAGTAAAAATCGTGATAATTTTAACAGAGCTAAACACGAAGTAGACTTTGATAAAAACCCTTTCAATACTCCAAAAATATTTTCAGGGAGCAAGATGGAAAGCTTGTCTTGACTAACGCGCAAATTTACGATCACTTTAAAAGCACATACGAAGTGCCTAAACGCGGGAGCTCGTACGTAGAACCAAACATCCAAAGACCTAATGATCCTCTGACAGGCTTTCAAGGCACCCCACCTAGTGAAGAGGAAGTAAACTATCAAATTAAAAAGAAAACTACTAAATCAGCTCCTGGCCCAGATGGCATTCCTTACATAGTGTATAAAAGTGTCCATCAGTTCGTAAACATATCTTGAATATATTCATTAAGATCTGGTCAAGAAAGCAAGTCCCAGTAGCATTTGGAAGAGCAATTTTGTCCTCATCCCTAAAAAGCAGGAAGTAACTCATCCCAAAGACACCAGACCGATAGCCCTAACCAATACAATTTCTAAAATCTTTTCAGTATTTTGCAAACAAAATGACCACATTTATGACCAGCAATAGGTATTTCAGGCCCAATCACCAGAAAGGGTTCTTGCCTGGTATTTCTGGATGCCTGGAACACAATACATTACTAGCAGAAAGTTTGAAAGATGCCAGAACACATGAGAGGCAAATTACAGTCTGCTGGATAGACCTAGAGAACGCGTTTGGTTCTGTCCAGCATGAACTTATGATATTTGCCCTAAAATGGTATAACTTTCCTGCTGAAATTATTGACATAATTAATTCTTATTATTGCCACTTAAAATTCGTCATAGCAGTAAACAAGGAATACACAAAACCACTTGAATACAATGTAGGACTATTCCAAGGGTGCTGCTTATCACCAATAGCATTTAATATAGTTATAAATATTTTAGTAGACAAATTAATATCCCGTGAAAAGAAATGGGGCTACCGGTTTAAAATCAACAATAAGTACACTGAGTCAATCTTGGCCTTTGCGGACGACCTTGCAATACTTACACGTAATCCCAAACAGTGTCAAGAATTGTTGAACGAAGTCGATGAGTTCTGTACATGGACGGAGGGAATGAGGACAAAACCATCTAAATGTCATTGTCTTTGTCTGGGTAGAAGAAATACCAAATATACGTCTTACGATCCGGGACTCTCCATAAGTGGCCAAGGAGTTGCCACAATTGCAGAGGCAGTGCCTTTCAAATTTCTTGGTAGAAAGATAGATCACAAAGGACGTACACCATCATTAGAGGTGGTTGTTGAAAATTTCATGAACAACCTCAATAAGGTAGACCAGCAGCCTATCAGCAATATCAAAAAGCATGGATATATGACAACTACCTCACATCACGTCTCACTTGGCCTTTCCTAGTATATGACATCGGTAAAACTCTCCTGGCAAAGCTAGATGCCAATGTCATAAAGATATTGAAGTCATGGTTCGGATTGGCACATCCGGCTGATCCTCTACTCTTTTAGGGATCACAATAGTTTTGGGCTGAAACTAAAGAAACCGTCTGAACTTTACAAACACCTAAGAGTTACAAAAACGCATGTTTTGGGAAAGTCGCAAGACGAATTAATTACATCTCTCCCAAAAGACAAAATTGCTTCAGACCTGGAATCTAGACTTCAATTCCATAAACAATTTATGGCAGGTGCACAAGTAAATACTGCTGGGTTGGGTGCGAGAGAAAAAAAGGAAGACCGAGACATGGTAAAAACCTTTCTACAACAAGACGAAAATGACGGTTACAAAGTGCACGCGATGAATTTGGAAATGCAAAGTGAGTGGTTAGCCATAGGTGAGTTCTGTATCCCATTAGCTCTAAAATGGCGCACCTTGATCTATGACTGGTCCCCTGCCTTATTAAAATTTTATCTAAATGCATTCCAAATGACCCTCCTGACCAGAGTAACTTGGTAAGGTGGGAAAAGCCTCTGAAAAATGTTGCTATACTTGTGGAGAGGCGATATGTACAGCAAGGCACATATTGGTGGGATGCAAGGTGCTCCTTAATGGGGTCATTACTCACGGCGTCATGACAGAGTACTTGAAATCATACGTGAAGCCATGAGCCTTTCGGTAGCTAGAGCCCAAAAGGGATTGACGACAAACAACAGACAAATTAACTTTGTAAAGAAGGCTCAACTTCAAACTCCAGGAACAAGCCTTACTCAATCCTGGGTACAGCACCTGATTGGACTATTTTAATGGACACGTATGAAAAGCACTACAAAATCCCAGAGGATGTGGGTGTTTCGTCATCCAGACCGGACATTTTCCTTTTTCTAGAGCTACGAAACGCATAGTCCTTGTAGAACTTACCGTACCGTGGGAAACTAATATACCTAAAGACCACGCGATGAAACAAAAAAATAAGTATTACGACCTCCTAAACGAATTAACAAAAAACGGCTATGTAGTTAGTTTATACGCTGTAGAAGGGAGCGAGAGGTATACCAGCAAAATCTCTCTATAACCTACTGAAAGACCTTGGCTTATCCAGAAGTGCTGTAAGTTCTATACTAGAACGTGTATCTAAAGCTGCACTAGTAGGCTCATATCAGATTTGGCTGGGCAGGGAGAGAAAACGAGTGGTGAAGGTGAGTGTTGATGTACGTCAGAAAGGGGCCCCTTAAACCTACGCCCGAGTCACAAGTCTCGGGAACTACTCGAGTTTTTCTCTCTCTGCCTCACGATGGACCCGGCGCCCGCACGGTGAATCCATGGAATGCTAAGAAGATCGTCTCTATCTAGTATAGATGGTGACCGTGGCTTAATCTCAAATGTCTGTGTAGAAACTGAGTGTGTATTATCCATCTTGTCCTTACCAAGTTCATTATCCTCGTTCCTCAGAACTTTTGACTGTAGTGATGGTATTTCTGCGGTGCTATTAATTGCATATGTTTTTTTTGTTAACTTTCGGAGTGGTGTAATATGATGACGATTTTTTCGAACTGTGTTTGGTGATCCTGCGCTAATGTTTGTATTCATGTACTTTAAAGATTTTATGGTGAGATCGCTTTGGTCACACTTTTTTGTTAATTCAAAGTTCTCCAAACATAGTCTATCTACTTCCGCATGAGCTATATCTAGATCAAGCTTCAGATGTTCTATCTCTTTTTTTAACTCATAAATTTCAAAATGTTCTACTGATATATTTGGCAAACTTCGCAACGATTCATTATGCGGAATCGAGGTTAGGGATCCCTGTTCTAAAGTAATATTGTTTTGCGTTAAGTCAAAGGCTGAACTCAATGATAGTGCTCTTGTTCGATTTTGCCGTTGTGTAACATAGTCAGTGTCGTCCTTTCCATTCGGTGAACTGCTGCGATATTGTGATGTTGATTGTGTTTGTTGTTTTAGAATATGGATACATGAGTTACATTTCCAAGATAATTGCTTATTAGTAGATATGAAATGAGAACTTGTATTTGTTAGTTCTGTGTCATTTAAAGAATAATTTAATTGACAGTTTGAGCACCGCAAAGAAATTTTGCTTTGTGGTATATTTTCTGTTTCCTTAACTGTCTTTTTCCTATTTCTAAACATTTGAAAGAGAGGTTACCTGCACAGTGAGAGAGGTTACCTGCACGGTGAGAGAAGTTACCTGCACGGTGAGAGAGAGGTTACCTGCACAGTTAGAGAGGTTACCTGCACGGTGAGAGAGGTTACCGGCACGGTGAGAGAGGTTACCGGCACGGTGAGAGAGAGGTTACCTGCACAGTTAGAGAGGTTACCTGCACGGTGAGAGAGAGGTTACCTGCACAGTGAAAAGAGGTTACCTGCCCATATAGAGAGGTTACCTGCACGGTGAGAGAGGTTACCTGCACGGTGAGAGAGGTTACCTGCACAGTGAGAGAGGTTACCTGCACGGTGAGAGAGGTTACCTGCCCGGTGAGAGAGGTTACCTGTATGGTGAGAGGTTACCTGCATGGTGAGAGAGAGGTTACCTGGACGGTGAAAGAGAGGTTACCTGCACAGTGAGAGAGGTTACCTGCACGGTGAGAGAAGTTACCTGCACGGTGAGAGAAGTTACCTGCACGGTGAGAGAGAGGTTACCTGCACAGTTAGAAAGGTTACCTGCACGGTGAGAGAGGTTACCTGCACGGTGAGAGAGAGGTTACCTGCACAGTTAGAGAGGTTACCTGCACGGTGAGAGAGAGGTTACCTGCACAGTGAAAGAGAGGTTACCTGCACATACAGAGAGGTTACCGGCACGGTGAGAGAGAGGTTACCTGCACAGTTAGAGAGGTTACCTGCACGGTGAGCGGGGAGGGCGCGGCGCACAGCATGCCGAGCAGCCGCAGACACAGCGACTCCACGTACTGCAGCGCGCTCTCCTCCGCCGACAGCTGCGGGTGCACCTGCTCCAGCACCTGCGACAACACGAAACACAAGGTTTGAAAGGCAATGTTTCCAGAAAAAATACTAGACTAAGAGATAAATAAGAGAGATAATTCAACAGATCATCTCAACATTTATAGAGCCCAGAAAAGGTGCATAAGAGCTATGTGTGGACTGAAAAGAGATTCTTGTAGAGCATACTTCACTCGGCAGAGGCTGTTGACGCTACTTGGTATTTATATAAAATTGAAATTGCTTTCTTTGTAAAATCTCACCCTGAACTATTTATTGGATATCTATTGGACATGAAGGAAACTAGTATGGTCTCGGCTCCAAAACAACATTCCTAATTAAAAGTGTATTCTATATAGCTTCAGAAATCTATACTATACACCAGCGAAAATTAAGGCAAATCAGAATTCAAACATCTTTAAAAATACACTTAATAGCTTTTCGCCAAAAGTGCATATTATAGTGTAGACATGTACTTAAAACATAATAAAATGGAAATCAGGTCTTAAAGTGTTTTTATCAATTTCTTTTACTATTACATAATTAGTATACATTGACATTTAAACAATTGTTTGATCTAATGCTATTGCAAATTTAATTTTTATTATAAAAATAGTGATTTTATTACAAATTCTTAATCTCTTAATAATTAATTTATTTTAATTATATTTGTGTTAAGGTATTGTTTAGATTATATTCAATTTTGTAAAAGAAAATACTTGCTGAATGCCAAGGAACAAATGCCTAAACAAGAAGATAAGTGACAAATAACTTCTATTAATTTCTTTGCTTTATTTTTGTTATTGATGGATTGATAACAGAAGCAGAGTGTCTATATGCCATCCATGGTGGGGACCAGTGAGACCAAACTATGCTGACATTTTCAACTGTTGTTAGACCTAGTTTCACAGACGATTAAACTTTTATTGAATAATAACTAATATCTCCGAGTGACACTAGATAATGATTTCGGCTCTTCATGTTCCAATAGCTGTGTGTTACTGCTATGTGCAGGCATGTTGCTTACCATCAGTCACGTCTAAGCAACCACCCTCTGCCGTGGCGCCCACCTATACCCAAATTAATTGAATTAAATGTAATCACCATTTGCATTTCCCCAATTATGTGTCGGTCAAGGTCAGTTATTGATCTGTTTGCACTTTGTGTGCAGTAAAAATACTAGAGAATCATTATGGATGTACTATGATAATTGTTAGAAGTGAATTAAAACATGTTTATTTTGGTAAATTAGACACTGAAAAGTTTTAAAACAAAGTGAGGAGATAGAGCAGTGTGCTGCGCTAGCAATTTTTTTAACTATAATAAGTTCGCACTTGACCACCATCTCGCCTGATGTTAAGCGATGATGTGATCTATGCAATTGGAATTCTGTATTAGTCCAACACCCCAGAGCCACCAGACGTCACATATTTTCTGATGAACGAAATGTGGATGATTGAGTAGGGTTTTTTAATTTTTTATATAAGCCTAAAACCTATACATTTTATTTCATATCTTATAAGATCTGAGAGTAGGGTTAGTACATACTAAGAACACATGCTTACACGCTAACTTGCTTAGACGGCCAATTTTGAGATATGGGGTCCAGAAGGTACATAAATGCAATGCCGTACAAAAATCGTGTGACAAGGAGAAATTACCGAGATTTGTAACCCCCTATCTTCACCTACCTGCATTCAGTTGGGCAGCTATCAAATGATGGCATAGTGCTGAATCTTATAACCTTCAATCATCCTACATAGGTCTCCTGGTGGTTCATTTGACTCATACATTTTGTTCACGGGCCTGCAGTCTATTATTTGTTTTAGTATGTAAATAAATATTTATCATAAAACTCTAAAACAAACTGTTAACTTTGACTTAAGTTGTGTCTCCAGAAATATATTTAGCAATGGCACTTTTCTTAGCCTTTCAAAAGCTTAACATTCTGTCATTGACTGTAGAATTCAAAGAGCTTCTACTACTATCTTACAGTAGAACCTCGATAACTCAAACCTCGGTAACTTAACTTAGAAACATCTATAACTTCAAAAAATAAGTTCCCTTCCCATCAGAGCCCAAAACCTTGATAACTTAACACCTCTATAACTTACAATATTTTTTGTTTCCCCTTGGACTTTAACTTATCGAGGTTCTACTGTATTATAAATGCAAAATTTTTGATGTTTGTTGCTCATTCACATCGAAACTTATGAATGGATCAGGTGGAAGTTTAAAACACAATTAGATCATAGTCGGGAATAAGACATAGCATATAACTCTAATAATTTTCACATTTATGATATTATTCAGTATTAGTAAGATGTATTGGGTTGATAGTTGGTACTTGTTGGATGTTCTAGATGTAATTGATCTATAATTAGCCTGATAAGCAATATTTACTTTTGTTATCTTTACTCTAGCTGTTGATGATAATGATGACCTTTAGTTATTATCAATTGATAGACTAGACGAAGGTCAATTACAAAAAAGCTTAACATATACTCAATTTCCACAAAAAAAGGGCGACCTTTTCAAAGTATTCGGAAATTAGATTCAGAAAGTATAGGTGTATTTATGTAAACAAATTAAATGTGACTTTTTGGGATAAATTTCAGAAATAAACACTGTTTAGGTGCGAGCACTGTTTGAATTTGGGTAAGATACGCGCGCAAATGCATTGTAACATTAAGTAATGCATCCACTGATAACAGAGGAGGCCTTGACAAACAATTTTGATATCTCTATCGCCCCATCTGGGCAATGTAAATACTTCAAGATCGACACTAAATATAAGCTTAAAAACATTCTACTGCGCTTTCAGGGAGCTTTCAAAGCCTTTCCTAAGGAGTTTTAGATAGAATTTGACGAAAAGGGCAGAAACTACGCGACTGAGCGTTGTTGTTGACGCACCTTTCTGAGGGGTTCACGAACAGTCCACGCCATTTCTCCTCATTCTCAGGGTCCTGGAAGTCATACCCTCGCGTCTCCTCCACCGTCGGAAGCATGTTACACGGGAGGACTGCGGCGAAACCATGTAAACACACTTTCTACAGCGAGACATCAAAAATCATTTCTTAGCCCACTTGCAAGTCACACACACGCACTGTATATACACGAAGCCGTTTGGATAACAATGTCTAATGCCTCATTAATAGTTTGAGTGGTAAATTGCGATCACAAAAGAAACTAATTGAAAATACATTCTTTTTCCATTTGGTCGGCTAAACGACGCCATTTTCAATTTATTTTGTCTATGATACATTCAACTTTTAAATCTGAAGCTCTACGAAAGACAATATTTTTTTTTTTTTTTTAATAAAGTTATCCTTAGGTGCATAATTATGAGTACTGGATGCTGATCCAGAACGTAGTCATAATCTCAGAATGATTCCGGCATGGAATAACAATCCAAGTCTCTGTCATTCCAAACGGATTTTAGACCGCGAGGTTTGATTCGAGATCAATCTGCGTCGTGAATCAGGGTATTGATGTTTAGATATCAAAGATCAAGATCCAGCTGCAAGACGATACATTAATCAATTTTATAATGAATATCTATGATTATTGGGCCGTTTTCCGACAAGATAAAAAAATTGTTCGAAAAAACGACGATAGAAGTCGCTTTTAGATTGCGATGTCAATGTCAAAAGCCACTGAGCCACATGGTGAAGGACTACTGGGACTGGACTGACTGAACCTAGCTCGCATACCTGTGTCGAACTAGTTCGCTCCTCATCTTTCGTTCGTTCAGTCTTTTTTAAAATATTTTAGAAGACAAAATTGGAATTTTTAATTAATACTGCGTTACTGCGCTCCAATATTTAACTATTTCATGTTATGTAAAAATGTAAAATACTAAAATTTCTCGTGAGTTGAGAAAAGTTCCGGCTGGTCTCGTCGGGAGAATTCGGGCAACTGCCGATTGGGATCCTATCGTTTCAAAAATATGTGCGTAATGCCGCTAACTTAAAACGCTTAAGGAAAACTTCGTGAGGAAACTGACATGTACCTAGAATTTTTCGAGGTCATGACTGTGTCATCCACCAATCTACACTGCACCAGCGTGATGGATTATGGGTCTTGACTCCCTGTTTGCAAAAAGAAGGCCCTGAGTCCCAGCAGTGGGAACAATATGCTTTTGCTACCTGATCGTAGATGTCTACGATGGTTGTTATTTGTTATTGTTGTTGTGTTGTTGGTTCCTATTCTCTAATAACATCTATAAAATCGGAAAAGGTTTGTGTACATGCATTAAATTAACAAGAACTATAAATTGTCTGATTTAAAAATTTCACCTCTCAGTACTATATTTCATCTCAATATACTGATATTGTCAAAACCTTAGATTTGGATAGAAATGTTAAGTTATGTTAGACGTTACATAAGCGCCATCTATCATTTCTTTGCTTTTATCTTTTCAAAATATCTAAACAATCAAAACCTAGAAAAAATACGTGGTAGAAGTGATACTTTAGAAATGCTTAAGTTTCTTTTTACTGTCGCTTTTTCGTGTTAAAATTTTCAAATCACAACGATGCTAAAGAAATGTTCACTACAAAATACGAAGTCTAGTAAAATCGTTGAATACGTAACATACAATTCGGGTAAGAGTGAACTATATCAGTCAGTTGACCATGCGGCATTACTGAACAATAGTGGATCGCCGAAAAATAACGGTCACGAAACAAGATAATCGATGAGCTAATTCGCATAGTTCACTAAAACTTAAGAAGCTGTTCTGTATACTCGTCGTTTGGTACATTCCACCTACATTGCGTTGATGGGTGACGACCTCATAGCTTTAAGGATGATTCTCATGGATTTTGATTGTATTTTGTCTATAGTTTTGAGGCTAGCTTTATTACTAGGGTCCAAAAGAAAGGAACCATAGTCTATGTGGCTGCGTACTATATATAGCATTGTACATAATCTTTTGCGTGAAGGGGTGAGAGCCCCACCACACACCAGATAAGGACCTCAAGATATTGATGTTTCTCTCGCATTTTTTGTTTACATACTCCCAGTGGGAAACACCAGACAATTTGCGGTCTAACCACACATCCAGGAACTTAATTTTGCTATCTTCTGGAATTATTTCTCCATTAATTTCAACCACTGCAGGGTGGACTATTCTCTTATTGGTGAAGACAATTACCCTACATTTAGCTGCCGCTAGACCTAGACCATGGCCTAATAACCATTTTGTGAGGTGCTCCAGAGCGGTATTGAGTTGATTGATACAGTCCTCAAAAGATTTACCAGTGGAATATAGAGCAATATCATCTGCATATTGGAGTATCTCGCAGAAAGGTAGAACTGTTTGTTCCAGGTCGTATGTGTAGAGGCTGTATAAGATTGGACTAGCTACTGATCCTTGGGGTAAACCCCTCCACACACTTCTAGCAAGGGTCTCGAAGTTAGGGCACCTTATTGAAACCTTTCTTTCCACTAGCATGCTGCATATGAATTGGGACAGCTTCAGCGGAATGCTCAGCTCAGAGAGTTTTCTCCTGAGCACCGGAAGGAGGACGTTATCGTGCTTATATGCTGCTTATATGCTGCTTCGATATCCAAAAAGACAGCAATAAGGTACTCTTTTTTAATATAGCAGTTCGTATGTCAGTAGTCAAGATCGTCAGATTGTCCATGGTACTCATGCCCTTTCTGAATCCATACTGAGTCGTTGCAAGCAAGTTATTATGCTCTACAAACCACTCCAACCTATTTTTAACCATGTGTTCTGCGGTTTTTGCTAATGTAGAGGATAGAGCAATAGGCCTGTAACTATTAGCATCAGAGGGGTTTTTACCTGGTTTAAGTATTGGGATGATCACCTGGGATTTCCATGTGGGAGGGACTATACCATTCTCAAACAAGCTGTTGATGATGTCTAAAAGAACTCCTTGGTCCTATCAGACGCATTCTGTAAGAATGAATAGGGAATGCCATCTGCCCCAAGGGAGGAGTCCATAAGGCCATTGAGTGCTAGTTTGAGTTCTGGGAATGAAAAGGGAGAGTCTAGGTTATGAGCTGGTGGGAGACTAGATGGTATGTATGGGAGGCAATCAGAGTTTGGGACGGAGGGTGGGGCTAGTTTGTCAGCGAAATTTTTTATCCATTCAGATGGGTCAATGTTTGTTGAGATATCAGAGATGAATGAACCTCGGTATCTTTTCATTTGTTTCCAAACTAGAGATAATGGTGTTCTTGGAGACAAACTTTCGCAGAAACTAATCCACCCTTGCCTTTTCTTTTTTTTGAATAGCCTAGTTGCTGAGGCGGCAATATTTTGATACTCAAGGAAGTTCGCTAATGTCATGGAGAGCTTGTATGTTTTTTTCTGCCTCCTTTCTTTTCTTAGCAGCGGTTGTGCATTCTGCATCCCACCAAGGAGTGGAGGTTTGAAAATTAGGTGATTTTTTTATTGGGAAATGTTCGTCAGCACTGGCAGTTATAGCCTCAACAAGCTGATGGTAATTTTGGGTGGTATTGGAGTGATTTGTTGGTGGAAGTGATTCTATTTTGTTTTCTAGGGAAAGGGAGAAGGATGACCAATTGGGATTTCATAACCTGTATTTGAGGAGAGTTGTAGCCAGGGAGAGTTCTGCTAGGGATAGAGATGGAGATAGGGAAATGGTCACTGCCATAGGACTGGGGTAAAACTTGCCAAGAGATGAGTGAAGCTAGTGTTGGGGTGCATATGGTGAGGTCAACTGCACTATTGAGATTTTGGGTGGGAGAGACTCTACGGGTGGGGGAACCATCATTCATAACACATAGGTTGGAGTCATCAAAAACGTCTAGAAGTCATCCATAGTACAACCCCATGAGTGTGATGGGCATTAAGTCTCCCATCACAATCATGAGAGGTTGTATTGTGAAGATTAAGTACTGGATATCAGGGATCATGGTACAATTGGGGTGGGGTATATAAATGGACACATAGGAGATGTCCAATACTTTCTCAGCTACTATATTAATGTCAGGAAGGGCAGGGGGGAGAGGGATTTGTGAAAAGGGGTGAGCGCCTTACAAATAATGCGCTTCCGGAATACCCATCAGCCCTGTCATCTCGAAGACATGAGTAACCCGGGGCCCTAAATCGGGAACCGGGCACTAGCCACGTCTCCGAAACAGCAATGACTGTAGGGTTATATTTGTTAATTAAGTGGAGAAGACTAGGCTTCTTGGGACGGAGACTGCGAGCATTCCATTGTAGGATGACTTGGTCCATGATTGGTTAAAGATAATATCTGTGATAATTTATGGGCAACGTGAGACGGTATACAGGAATTGTTTTGGGAAATTAAACTTATAATAGTTGAGAGAAGGACATCCAGGATGCTATGATCCTGAGGTAGAGGGAGAGATTGGGACAAGGCATATCCATTGGGTAAGTCAGATGTCTCTTCTAAGGTTATAGCTTCATGAGCTACTCTGTCATAAGGTTTACTTAGTGGGGCTCTGGGCCGAGGGGTAGCAAACACTGTTTTTCTGTAGCTGTTTTGAGATTTGGATTGGGTTTGGTGTGAAGTGGGAGTGTGGAAAGTGGGAGCAGAAATTGTTTTAACTACCTCTGACTATGGTCTAATAGTCTTTGGGTATCGAAGTGAGGCTTCTGCATAAGGTAGATTATCTTGAGACATTAGGAGTTTGATGGCCTTCTGCCTCCCTTGCTCAGGGCAACTCCTGTTGCCAGCAAAATGTTGTCCGGAGCAGTGGAGACACGTGGCCTCACTCTCCTCTACACTGCAAGACTCACCAGAGTGAGGTTGGGTACACCGATAACACCTAGGTTTGGAACAGCATTGGGCTTTGACGTAACCATACAGACAACAGTTGAGGCATTGAATGGTTGGGAACTGGTATGTGTCTACAGGGAGGGATGTGTGGAAGAGATAGACTCTTTGTGGGAGTATTTGACCCTGGAACGTAACAACCACAGTCTGAGTTGGGACCCAGGAGGGCTTTCCATCAGTAATAACTTTGCTGTTGAATCTTCGCGCTTTTAAGGGAACACCATATCCGTTAGGAACGACCAGTGAGTTGGCGAATTCATCCATGGATACATCAACAGGAACTTGGCGGACTATTCCCAATTTTGTTTTATTGTAGTTGGGAATCACAGCTTGATACTAATTGTCTTCCAGAATAGGATTGTCTAAGAAGGAGTTAGCAGCAGTATATGTCGTAAATTCTACGGATAACTTATTTCTACCCACTTTTTTTATTCCGTCTGGGCGAATGTTTTGTATGCAATTTTTACAGAGAAACTGTCCGAATTTAATTGCTCTAATAGACGCGCCTGCCGCAGGGTCAGGGTCAGATCGGGAAACATGGATCAAAAAAGGTCCCTTATCAACAGCTGTATACTCTTTTACACCGATAACAAGCGATGGGTGAATATAAACATTCTGTATTGATGTAGAGGTCATTTCTGGGTTCACTAATTTTTTTAGGAACTTCATTATGAGCTACCTCTGAAGCGCTTCGTTTTGAGCCTGTTGTAGGTGTTGAAGAGATATCCGGCGGGTCAGGAGGTTTTGGTTGGGGAGCGTCCATGATGGACGCCTACAGAATGGAAAAAAACACTAAACTGTTATATATAATACGCACTTACCTTGTTAGTATATCCCGCTACCAAGGGGTAACACTATTTATCAATATTTAATATGAATAGCGCCTAATTAGGCGCGATTAACCGGGGTTTTCTGCCAAAATTCGCGCCTCCCGTGTGACGGCTATCAGTTGCGACGGCGAAAGCCCCAGATGCCCAATATAATAAAGACTCCAAACGGCAAAAACCAAAATGTATGTTACTGTCATTTTGTCATACTCTTACGTCACACGGCTTTTCCCTTTAACCCTTTATCAGTTGTCACTGTTGTCAGTTTTGTTTATTGCGAACCTGCGAATGCGAACACAGTTTCGCTAAAATCGCAATTTTGACCAAAACAAAATATGAAAAATGCCTTCCTCAATTACGTGTAGTGTTGTAATAAAAGTGCTTATATTACAGACAGCGGTTATAGCTCAAGAATATTCAGATATACCAAAGAAGAACTTCGATTACGGAGTGTAAGTCGTATTTACTTGCCTTGTTCTAAGAAACATTTTTATTTTCAAAACAAAGATGATAACATAAATAGCTGATAACAAAATATTCTGACGGTAACCTTGAGACCTATCTATATTGCAATAAACCTACCCGTAATCTAAACCCAACTTGTTATTATATGTGAGAGTAGGTAGATTTAACATTTAACACAAAATTTATCTCACAAAAAGCCCACTCGGTAGTAGGTATCTTGTTATTCCTACACTCTTAGTATTTTAGGTATGGTATTATTATTAAATAGTCTCTAACTTGAAGACCTAAATTCCGATTAGAAATGTATAGCATTGGCCTACAGTCATTGGCTTTAAAATTAGAAAATTAACTGCCTGCTAAAAGATTTGGGGAAATAACACTCATATCTCCAATAACACATAGGATACTTTTAATTGCAGGGAAAATAACAGGAATGGGAATTATGCAGGAGAAACTGAGATGCGTTGCTAGCATTATATTGGTTGTTGGCGAACAAAGGAAAAACTATAGACGGACAAGTTTTTTTTTTAGGATTATAGCCTGTTATAAGTCTTGATTTTCTCGTAACTATCATGAAACAAAAATCATTTATTCTTTGGAAAAGAAAATAATAACCAATGTCATTGCATAGATCAGACCAACTTATCAGTTTTTGCAAGATCTGTTGGAACAAAAAATTAAAAACACGTTTGAATGTTTGTCAGAACAAATAATTAACTTAAATTTAAAAATTTACGTACCTAACTGATTTTAGTAAATTCACTTCCCACAAAATGTGGAGTAAAACCTGAAAACTACTGAGATTCAAGGAGAGAGTCTAGGCCATAATCCACCACACTGGCCAGTGTGGGCTGGCACATGACATTGCATATATTCGAACATGTTAACAAGGTGTTTTTTTTAATAAACAGTGATGAGGCGAGCATGACATGTGCCTGATGGTAATCAAAATGGCTGCCACATAACAGCCTAGTGACATGCAGCTATTGGAACATAAAGAGTCCAAATCATTACCTAGCACTGCACTGCGGTTTCCTTCACTGTTAAAGACAGACAGACAATGCACACAAGAAAAAAAAACTTACTTACAATTAAACAAAGGCTTATGTCTAGTGCCATAAATGGCAGCCTTATTGCTAATAGCGATATCTTCCAAGCAACCATTAATAGCAGGAAAAGCAAGTCATTTAGAATAGACCCAGTGGCCATTCAATATAGTCAGTGGAAAAATTACTTAGCTGCAGACAGGATGCGAATCTATAATTAAGCTCGTTTTAGCCATTAAACTTGCCTTCAAGATGTTGAACATCCTCCTTTTGTTTCAGGTATAACTATGATACTTGGATAAGTGTTACCGTCAGTAACAACACAGAACAAATACTGGATTTTGAGGAGGTAAGATTTAAATTTCAACCTTATACCTCAGAGAGTAAAGCTACTTTTCATTGTGGCTGACTTTCGTTAGGCTTTCAGTGAAACTTACAAATACAAAAATCAATTATATAATGAATTATTCTAATAACTAATATAAAATCGATTCATAATCAGCGGCGCTATCGCGTAACATGCATACAAAAATAAAAGTGGTCAAATGTGAGTCGGGCTCGCCCATAAAGGCTTCCGTAGCAGCAAGTAACATAATATAAAAGTTCTTGTACTTCGTTGTTACTTTAGTCAGTGTTTGAACAATAAATAATATAAATAAATATTGGTGGTGGTGGACAATTCACACGCAACACTATCTGACCCCAAACTAAGCAAAGCTTGTGTGATGGCAGCCAGATAGCTGCAATGTCAATAGTCAATTTATGATGTATTAAAATAAAGCTACTTACTAGATCTCATTCCAACCAATTTTCGTTGAAAGTTTACATGGAAATGTACATCATACTTTTTTTTTAGTTTTGTCATTCTCTTATTTTAGAAGTTACGGAGAGGGGGGACACACTTTTTACCACTTTGGAAGAGTCTCTTGCGCAAACTATTCAGTTTAGAAAAAAAGTATATTAGAAACCTCAATATAATTTTTGAAGACCTATTCATAGATAAACCACACATATGGTTTTGATGAAAATATTTTTTTGAGTTTATTGCCTTTTTCTATTTTTTGTTTGAAAATCTTAATGCGGTTCACAGAATACATCTACTTACCAAATTTCAATAGTATAATTCTTATAATTTCGGAGAAAAGTGGCTGTGATATACGGACGGACAGACAGACATGACGAATCTATAAGGGTCTTGTATTTTGCCATTTGGCTATGGAACCCTAAAAACATACCGGATTGAGAACTTCCTCCTTTTTTGAAGCCTGTTAAACCCCAAGAAGTTAGAAGATGATATTGTTGACAGGAAGATGTCACGAACCAGATCTACCCGACGCGGGTGCACGTCGCCACCAACGACTCGGTGCCTCTGGAGCTGCCTCTCTTCATCTCAGCCACGCAGCAGAAAGGTACAACTATTTACATTCCACTTTTTTGAAGTGATAATTTCTTTCGGCGCACCACGTACAGACTGCAGAGTTGAGCTCAAGCGTCGTTCGTTCGACGTTCGTGACGCTTGCGCAAGTTACGGCTGGTCTAGTCAGGAGAGTGGCGACTGCCAATCTGAAGACCCGGGTTCAAATCACGCTCACCATTGCCTTTTAGAAGTCATCTGCGTAATGCCGCTAACTTAAAACGGTGAAGGAAACCATCGTGAGGAAACCGACATCTACCTGGAATCTTTTGAAGTCATGTGTCATCCACTAATCCGCACTGAGCTAGCGTGATGGATCATGGCCTTGACTATTCTTGCGAGAGAAGGCCCCGAATTCCAGCTGTGGGAACATTCAGTGGGGTGTTTATGTTATGTTGTCACGTTTGTAAGTGAAATATCTTCGGGGTAAACTCCGATGATCTAGATGGCCATGGTCATGGCCACGACCATCGGTTTCACCCGCGTAGTTTCCAAAGTGAGCTATCAAATTCTGAATTATACGATGTTAATTTCTTTAGATACTGTTTACAGGCTGTGGTTAGGAATATATAAGGAGGTTGTGGTGTGTCTGCCGGCAGGTATCTCGTCGTGGGAACTGCCCATGGCGGTGCAGGCGGGCGGCGGCGCGGCCATGCTGTTCCCCGACATGGCGCGCACGCTGTGCCCGCACGACGCCGGCCCCGGTCAGTCTCCGTGGAAACCTGGCTCTGCGCCGACACGGCCATCCTGCGCCACCACACACTACACCCACATCTGAACTATGATCTACCAAACAAAAAAATACCATCAAAACCGATTCACAATTGGCAGCGTTATCAGAAATCATTGTAGTATGAAAACTAACGTGGTTATTACACATTTTAAATAAATACACAGGTAACTGTAACTCACGTTTGATATAGTCAGTCCAGTCCGACTCAAGTTTCGATCGCGTCCGGCGATCGTTTTCTAGGAAAGTGCGCGCGCGTGTTCTCTGCTCTTTTAGCACTGTTTCAAGGAAGGAATCATTGTTTTGACAAAAATTATAAAAATATTAATTTTGTGTTTTTGTAAACAATGTTTAGTTCGTCTCGGATAACACTAGATGGCGCTTTTAAGCCTTAAAACACGATAATGTTTTGTTTCCGACACAAATCATTCGATTACCCATATATCAATACTTTGTTATCCTTTGGTTAAATATTTGTTAACAAACGGAATACAATCACTTTCAATGTAATACGTGCATTTTATTTTTTTGGCGCTTGGGAGCTGTGCAGTCGGTTTTTGTTTTCTCCGGAGAAAATTTAAATTCAAATTTCTATTGTATTTGAATTTTTTCAAATGTATTAGAAATTTGGGTGCCGGTTTAAAAAATTAATGAAATTGAGTCTAGTGTCTCACTTTAATTTAAAATTAATTCATATCGGTGTTATTTTTTTTTCAGAACATTATATTTCGTAATTAAATCATTAATTTCCTTCTCTTACAGACATAAAGACGGAAAAAAGTCCCACAATACATATAACAACGCAGAACCCCGCCAACACGACCGTGGACATCAAACTGAAGCGGGTCACTGACTTCTATATACAGCTAGATAAGGTACAAATTGGTAGTACTTTTTTTAACTTTTATAGGTTTACACTTGACCGCCATCTCACCTGATGTTAAGCGATGATGCGGTCTACGATTAGGCGTGTTTATCTAAAAGAAACGACTCACTCTTGATTTGAAGACATTAAGATTATAGCTATCGGGAAAAGCCCACTCAGGCAACTCATTCCACAGCCCTTCTAGGCTGTCACAAAAATAGAGTCAAACCTGTTCGTCCATGGCTTTGGAACATCAACCATGAAGCGATGCCTCTCCTTCGAGCTACTAGAAGACCGATAGAAAAAAGGGTGGTATTACGAGATCTCGTAGATCATACAGATCAGTTGCAACCTCCCCGAAGTGTATGTTATAAAAAATATCGATTTTTATACCTTTTAATTACTTGTAATTTTATATCGATACCTCGATATATCGAAACATTAAATATCGCTCAATAATATCGATACATTTAAAAAATAATATCGATATATCGATATTTTTTCGACAAGCCTACCGCGCGAGCCGCGGGCGAGGCACGTTGTGTGCGGGGTTCGAATCACGTGCTTACTGTATTGTTGTTTAGACCGTTTCCTTATAGCTTCACATCCTATAAAAAAAATGACGTAAAAGTTTCTAATCAATCAGGAATACAAAACGAATTCAATAAGTTTGAAACGGTTTTGTCAATTTTTCAGCCCGATTACTACTAGCATCGTTGTGGAAATCTAGGGGGTAGGCATATGTTCAGCAGTGGACGTCTTGCGGCTGATGATGATGATGATGAATACTAGCATTTCTACGTACAACATTGAAGATACAGATGAAAAATAATGTGTATGTTTGACTGCACGGCAGAAGTGAAAGCTAAAATATGTAATAATTATGAAACAGTATTGAAAACTTGTAATAATTAAAACGATTACATATAAATAGAATATAATCAACACAATGTCACGACAGTGACAGATGCGGCTGAAGAATTAGTAGGACCAAGAATAAATTAAAAAAAATACAGTAACAGCAGCAGCTGAATATCTCTCTCTCGCTCTGGCACACTCGGCGGTTCCGATCATTTCTTTCTTGGCTGGATTGGTGGCTTATTTAGGAGTAACTCTGCCTGCGAAGCCTTTGGTCGTGGGTTCGATCCCCACCCAGTGCAAATGTTTGTTTGGTGAATTCAAATACTTGTACTGTGCCTGGGTGTTTTCTATGTATAGATAAAAATAAACTTGAGAGGTGTCAAGGGATACCCGGATGGAACGAAGTTCCTTTCGATTAATTAGTGAAGGATTTTTTATTTTTTTTATTATTTACAAAAAACCTGTATACACTCAACAAAAATAATCGTCGCGACACCACACTGTTCAATGCGAAATAGAAATGAAAATATCTGGCTTGCTTTCTATAAGAGAGAGAGAGACAGACAGAGAAGCATGCGACGCCGCACAGCTTACAATAGCAAAAAGTGTCGTGACAACTTTTCGTAAGATTTTTTTCCGTCTAGCCCCCTTTCACAACGCGAGGACAACATAAGGAACTTGAAAAGAAAGTAGCTATGTATTGAAAAATGTATAAGTATTATATCAGCTATCTGGCCGCCATATTACAAGCTTAGTTTGGGGTCAGATGGTGTTGTGTGTGAATTGTCCACCAATATTTATTTATTTTATTTCCGCGTGACGATAAGCTTCATTCACTGCCCTCGAAAATCTGTGTGTGGTGCGCCGAAATAATTGTTCACTTCAAAAGTTTTACTGGAATACTGATCCTGTCTTCCTCAGGAGGTGACCCTGACGGCTTCCCCCAGCACCCCCCAAGTATTACTACTTCTCGTTCGAGCAGAACCCGTGGAACATCACCACGCACCTGGACAAGGGGTTGCCCATGTGAGTCCTATGACGCCATTTATATTTAACATTAGTGTCTGCCCGCCATTTCGCCCGAAGTAAATGTAGGAAAGTACCATATTTTCGGAATAAAGTTTGTATGCCATCTTAGACTAAAGTCTATCTGAGTTTCAAATCTCTTCGTTATATGTTCAGTTTTTACGACATGATTGAGCAAAGATACAAATTTTCCTAATTTTTCAATGTGTCTAATAGGCGTGACGACAGGTCCTGCAATTTGATATAAGGCCTGTATTTAAATAGAATAAAATATGTACCTATTTTAATTTTGATATTTTTCTAGTTTAACTTACTTTATGATCATTCAAAGTTAGATGGGGAAGTCCATTTTAAAAGTACGAATTATTAGAACAAAAATCACTCGAAATTTAATTCGAGTGATTTTGTTATGAAACCAGTTTCCTAAACGCAATATTTAATATAGCTACCATACAAACTTTGCGCGCGACGCATAGAAAATACCCGACAGTGACGTCACTCTTCTGTAGTGTTTTTGTATGAAGCGTTTTTGGGAGAGTCCAAAATTGTTATTTTAAAAATCGTGATATCACGGGAAGTTTTTAAGATAACAAAGTAATTCTTTCACCTATGTTTCAGTTATTGAGTAGCCTTTCGATAGCACATTAAATCAGAAATGAGTCGTCATGCCTATTGCAATAAATATGCTTACGTAATATTTCACCGGCCCCAAAGTCGCGAAATGCATGTCTTTTCCGTGTTTCAGATTCAACTACACGATCCCGAAGAGTGTGATCCTCATTGTGGAGTCGGAGGACGAGCTCTGCGCCACCGTCTCCATACAGAACAACACGGTAAGGCTGGAGGGGAATGTTTCGGGATCCTTACAACATACATTCCTGCTCATATGTAAAATAAATAAATATTGGTGGACACCCAGCACCATCTGACCCGAACCAAGCGAAGCTTATAAGCCATAGTAAACTATGGGAGCCAGTTAGCTGATATAATATTTATATATTTTTAAATGCATACTTATCATACATAGAAAACAGCCAGACACAGTACAAATTGTATTTGTATTCATCACACAAATATGTGTTTGCACTGTATAAATAAATATGTTTTTTAGGGCTCCGTAGCCAAATGGCAAAATACAGGACCCTTATAGATTCGTTATGTCTGTCTGTCTATCCGTCCATATGTCACAGCCACTTTTCTCCGAAACTATAAAAACTATACTATTGAAATTTGGTAAGTAGATGTATTCTGTGAACCGCATTAAGATTTTCATGCAAAAAATAGAAAAAACTATACATTTCTGAGGTGTCCTATACTTAGAACTGAAACTCAAAAACATTTTTTTCATCAACACCATACGTGTGGTGTTTATCTATGGATAGGTCTTCAAAAATGATATTGAGGTTTCTGATAAATTTATTTTCTAAACTGAATAGTTTGCGCTACAGACTTCCAAAGTGGTAAAATGTGTCCTTTAACTTCTAAAATAAGAGAATGACAAAACTAAAAAAAAGTGTATGATGATTATCATGTAAACCATCAACGAAAATTGGTTTGAATGAGATCTAATAAGTAGTTTTATTTTAATACGTCATAAATTGACTATTGTTAAAACACTGATTAAAGTAACAACGAAGTACAAGAACTTTTGTATTATGTTACTTGCTGCTACGGGAGCCTTCATGGGCGAGCCCGACTCGCACTTGACCACGTTTTTGTGCAGTGCCCCGTGTTCGACGACGAGAAGGAGATCCTGTACCAGGGGTACCACCTCACCATGAGCAGCAAGGGCGGGATCACCCTCACGGTCAGTGGCCGCTACATTGATACCACCAGGGCTTTTTGAATTGAAACCTTCTTCGCACCACACTCAATTTCAATAGATCAAATACAATAGTTATTTGTTATATAAGAGTGCAAAGTTGATTTTTAACCGCGTGCTCAATTTTGATGACCGAGCAAGCGAAGGATTCTAAAATTGAATCACGAGCGCAGCGAGTGATTCAAAATTAGAATCTTGAGCGTAGCAAGGGAATCAAAAGAGCACAAGGTGAAAAATCTTTGCACTCGAGTGCAACACGTAACTTTTTATTCCACCTCAGCGAGGAAATTACTAAATACAATTTTTTTAATGTTTTCGCGCTAAGCAAATTAAAAAAAAAAGTAAGTACACCAAGGTGGTTCCGAATCTGAGTTTTTAACATATTAAAAAAAATTATGATGCATTCGGCACCAAGGAGGTAGAAATAAATAGGTTGAATTATGTTTTGAATTCAAAACCTCAGTACACACGATGTTCTAAATTCAAATTTACTTTAACCTCTAGAGGGTAAAAACGAGTTTTGCGCCCTGATATCGAGGAGTAAAAGTACTCTTTCCGAGCTGGTGGGATGAAAAAATCTTTATTGCTGTTTGCAGGTAAGATAAGGTGATACAAAACATTTTAATAGTTGACCCATACAAACTGGCCTCTTCTTCTAGAGGCATGCAATATGTCTGGCAACGCAGTTTCCATTGGTCTGAATTTATACAATGATAAATAAGATCTTTATTAAAGTATTAAAATAATAACATGTACAAATACTAGTTTAAGTTAAATCCTAGTAGTACAGCTTAGTAATAATTAACATAGTTTAACTAGCCATAAGCTCATTTAAAAACTTAAAACATCTATACTTATAATAAAACTGTAACGGGTCGAATTCTGTACATTGAAGATATTTTAAAAAATTTTTTTTTGGATCACTCCTTAGTTGATACTGAGTGCGAAACTGCATTTTTTTTCTTTCATGTCTGTCTGTCTGTCTGTCTGTCTGTCTGTCTGTCTGTCTTTCTGTATAGAGATCACGCATCACGCCGAAACTACTGAATCAAATCAGCTGAAACTTGGCATGCCTTTAGTTTATACTAAGGAGATTGCTGTAGGCTACTTTTGATCCCCAAATTCTGATTGGTTTTCTTGCGGGAGGGGGTGAAAGTCAGAATGTGTATTTGGTTGTAACTCATGTTTGCGTTGTTCAATTTCATTATTTCTTTTTTTGTTAGAAAGAACACATTTTTTATATTGTGCCGTCAAAATTTGAACATTATCGGTCTGGTGGTTCGGAAATTACACAAACATTAAATAATAACGACACGCGCGGCGCGTTCGGTACATACTAACTTCTAAGTATTCTGTGTATCACAGACAATCCACAAAATTACCTAGAACGTGCCCACGTGATCGCGTCGCGTCGTCTTGAATGAAAAAATAATTGTCCAAAATATATTTTTGTGTGGAGAAAAAAACATCATTCGGTTATAAGGAGGATGTTCTCAATCATGGGATCAAATCAAGGAGGGTTGCATGTTTTTTATTTGGTTTTATTTTACGCGATAACTCCGCTGATTGTGAATTGATTTTGATAATTCCTTTTTTGTTTGGTAGAAAATACTTCAGAGGTGATCTCATACATCGAAAACAGGAGGTAGTTTTTCAAATATCAACAAAAACTAAAATCAGCTTAGATGTATCTGTACGACGTAGTCATAGCATCTTATAAAATTTAGTCGAATGACAGAATTAAATTAGCAAGTATTAATAATTGAAGTAGATTTTTATTCTTTAGGTGAAAACATATTAGCACAATAAGAAGCAGCATAAACAACCCATTAAATGTTCCCACTGCTGGGCGTCGGGACCTTCTCTCGCAAGGAGAGAGTCAAGGCTATAATCCACCACGCTGGCCCAGTGTCGGTTGATGGATGACACTTGACTTAGAACTTAGATTCTAGGTACATTTCAGTTTCCTCACGATGTTTTCCTTTACCGTTTTAATTACCGGCATTACGAACATGACTCTGAAAAGATAGTGGTGCGGGTGGTTTTGAACCCTGGGTCTCCGGATCGACAGTCGGCGTTCTCCCGACTAGGTCAGCTGTAACTTACTAGACCAAAAAAGAGAAGAGGGGCTTATTTCCATACAACAAACTTGATTTTTTTTACCGTTTCTTGCTCGATACTAATAACGTACCTGACACAGGTAGACGCTTTAATTATTCACATAATATTTAGTTTTATGTCCTCTTTAAATGTAATTGAGTAAAATAAATTATTAAAGGGGCTACAATAAAAGCCGTTTATTTGCTAATGGTTCGGAACCCTTCGCGCGCGAGTCCCAGTGGCATTTGACAGGTTTTATTTTTTCTAAAATTTTGTATAATCCTATCCTTTCATACTATTATATAAATACTAGCGGCCCGCCCCGGCTTCGCCCGTGGTACATATATATAACCTACAGCGTTCAAGGATTACGAACATATGAAAGAACGGTGAACGATTGTTTAAATCGGTCCAGTAGTTCCCGAGATTAGCGTGTTCAAACTATATATATGCTATAGGCTACTTTTGATCCCCAAATTATCATGCTGTTTACTGGGTCAGAAGTGATACCTGTAGACATCTGGCGGAGATAACTAATTATATGACGATTGATCAGTTTTCGACCGGAGAGGAAAATGATTAAATTACTAAAATGGCTATTAAAAATAAGGGTTGGTCGTAGAAGAGTGAAAATTGAGGATTGTATGTATTTTTGTATGTTGTATCATAAAAAAATAGAAATTAAAAATTTTGTCTACAAAATAAAAAATAAAAATTTAGGGGTGGACTACTCCTAACATTTAGGGGGATGAAAAATAGATGTTGGCCGATTCTCATAGATACCGGATAAGCACAAAAAATTTCATCAAAATCGGTCAAGCCGTTTCGGAGGAGTATGGCAACGAAAACTGTGACACGAGAATTTTATATATTAGATGTCAATATTTAAATTTTTGCTGCACAATTACATTGGAACGGCTGAATGTATCGAGTTAAAATTTGAAACACATTCTTGGCTTAGCTTAAGTAATACATAGGCAATGTTTAGCCTATGTGTTCTTCCAGACTATAATCTAATTGTTTAATCTAAAATTTCAAATTTCAACCCGATCAGTTGATACGTTCCGCCATGATTACAATGACAAACATCCAAACATTGACATTCATAATAATTACAGGACAACGTTGAAACGGCTGAACATATTTGGAAGGAATTGAAACACACGTAGTTTGTACCTACTCAGAAATAGCAAATCGGTTACTTATAGGTTACTGTGACGTCGGAAAGACTAACTAAATTTCACAATACCTAAGAAGTCTATATTTTCATTTAACTCCACATTAATATAAGTATATATTTTCGTAAGGAACTTGGATTGAGTGGTTTGCAAAGCGGATAGTTTATAGTTCGAAATAACTCACAGGCTACTTATTGTCCCGGAAAATACATAGTTTATATGGAATACAAAAGTTAACTAATTCCTTAACTAACTTGCTTTAAATACCGAATTTAGCCCCATTGTAAAAGTTGCTCATGCTGATGTGATGGTAAGGTAAAAGCCAAAATGAAAAATGTATGCACCTGTTTTGGCGTAGATAATACAGGTGCTTTGCGTGCAAAATCAAAATAAGAACAACAACATTATATTCTCATTAGATGGCGCTAATGCCAGTTTAAATCTAAAAGCACTAAAGGCCATTTAAATCGACGTTTTGCTGTTGTGGTATGTATTTCTTCTTTCATCACTAGGTGGCGTTACTGGTATTCTAAATTGTACTAATGAGTTTTTTGCTGCTAAAAGGATTTTGATGCCGAATTTGGATTTTTTCGTTCTTTGATTATTTTTCTGTGTTACAATTCAATTCATACATTAACATTTCACTAAGACTTGGCTTAGATGTACGGGTTCAACTTGCTTGAGTAACATTAAAACTCACAAATTTTATCATTGTGATTCCACACAGGCTTCATTCAAAATTTTAGGCGGGCGAAGTCGCGGCTAACAGCCAGAAAACAGCTTGCGGATAACAAGAGATAAGTAGGTATCAGATCATGCACATCAGCTTCAGACTTTTTATAATGTATCCTATAAAAATCCTACAAACTTGACACTTGCGTCTATCTTCGATTCTACGAAACCTTACTAAGCATGTTTGATTTTGTTTAAAACAAGAAAAATAAAGATGATAAAATTAAATTAATTTTTGTGTGGAAAAACAAATTCACTCGGTTTTGCAATGACTACTTATCCCAACATTTTGACGTACCTACGATACAACTAATGTATAAGTTAGTAACATCTGCTTACGCGAACGAAGTAGCGGGTTCAGCTAGTTAATACATATAAAAAGGGCAAATGTTCGATAATTTCAGTATTCGAATACTCGATTTAACATTCGCATAGTATTCGAACTTTTTGAAAAAAAAGTTTTTAGCGTTTCTGAGCGCAAGGGTTTGTTTCATCCATATTATAGTTATCAATAATACACAATGACAGAAATAGATCTCAGTGATAGATAACATATACCTTTCATCCCACCACCTCGGAACGAGTCCGACTCGCACTTGATCGGTTTTTATTATTTTTTTTCCATTCCAAGTGCAGGAAACCGTAAATATTAAATCTGTTTTTGAAAACTATGTATTTCATCGATATAAATCAATGGATGTGCCCTCCCAAACTTCAGGCGCACGGGATTATGTTATCGTGTATTGGGGATCGAGTCACCTCCGTCCGTGGGGAAGCACCTGTATATTGAAACCCCACACGTGGTCCCCGGGTGGTGCTAATCAGGTGACAAATTACCGGTGGTAGGCTTCGGCCGTGGTTGGTGACCACCCACTAGACTAAATCACGGCGCCAAGCGGCCTAGCCGTGTTCCGACGTGTTGTCTAGTGACACCATTAGGGGAAAACGGGTCAGAACAGTTGCTGCACAACTGCACGACCGGTCTGTCACACACCAATACTGTACATCGGGAAGCTAGTCATGGAGGGTAGCGGGATCCGAGGCACGGTTGCCGCGACCGACCGCAGATAGTTGGGGGCCCAAGTAGTGAGCTAGCCACTCATGAAAGGCTGCCCCGCCATCTAGCGAAAAATCCCGGGATGCGCTATCCTGCCGGTTGGCGACCGGATGACAAGGCCAGATAGACATCCCCGGGGGGGCTCGGGCGTCCCCGCAGTCTCCAGGCTAGCTCCCCACTGGTGTATTCGTGTTGTGTGTTGTGACCAATGGTCAGTAGTCTGCGGCCTCGTTCTACTGTCGTTTTTTCCCACCGATCCTCTCCGAAAAACAAACATGCAAAAAGGAATTAATAGAAACAAGGTTAAAGAGCGGCTGCACGCCTTGTCAGTGAAAGTGCACCTCACAAATGTTCGAGGTCTGCACTCCAATCTCTCAGCAGTCCACCATCACCTCGAGACTGAGCAGCCGACACTCTTGTTTCTTACGGAGACGCAGATAGGTTGTCCGTCGGACGTGGCGTACCTTACGTATCCAGGTTATACCCTGGAGCACAAATTCCGGCCTCGTGCTGGTGTGTGCATGTACGCCCGTGACGACATCTGCTGTCGGCGTCTCCGTAACCTTGAGGACACTAGATTTTCTGTTCTTTGGGCACTTCTGGACACAGGTATAGATCAAATTATCTATGCTTGTGTGTATCGGTCGCACAGCGGAGACCAGGAGACGACTAGGCTCATGGATTATTTAAGTGAGGCGGCGGACGCGGCTCAACAAAAGTACCCTTCGGCACAATTAGTGTTACTGGGGGATTTCAACGGCCATCATAAGGAATGGCTGTACCCATACCGGGACACTGACCACGCTGGGCAGGAAACGAGAAAGCTAGCTTTATCGTTAGACCTAACCCAGCTGGTCCAAGAGGCCACAAGGGTACCAGACATTGAGTCGCATACACCTTATTGTTTAGACCTTCTGCTGACAACAGATCCAGACCGTTATTCCGTGGCGGTTTCTTCGCCGTTAGGCAGCTCCGACCACTGTCTGGTGAAATCTGTATCTGTCTACCATCCGCCTGACCCCAGCCCTAGAGGCAACCGGCGGTTGTGGCGATACAAGTCAGCAGACTGGGACGAGATGCGTTCTTTCTTTGCATCTTACCCATGGCAGCCATTGTGCTTCTCTTCTGGTGATCCCTCAGTCTGCGCGGATGCTGTGACTAATGTTATACGAACGGCTATGGAGTATTTCATTCCATACTCCGACGTCCCATTATCCAGCAAAGCTCGCCCTTGGTTTGGTTCTCAATGTAAAAGTGCTGAAGCATTGAAACATGAGTCCTACTTAGCCTGGGCTGATGCTCGACAGCGTAAGGCAAGGGACATACACCGGAAGAAGCAAGCGTTTAACAAGGCTGCTAAGGCATGCAAAAAAGGTCCTTCAGAGGGCTCGTTTTGACCACATTAGTCGAATAGGGAACAAACTAGCTTCGTACCCTGCGGGCAGCAAAGCGTTTTGGTCCCTAGCTAAATCGGTCGAATCGAACTTCTGCCGCCCTCACTCCCTCCATTGCTGAAACCTGATGGGACACTGGCTCACACTGCAACGGAGAAGGCAAACTTGTTTGCATCTCAGTTTGCGGAATCTTTGCGTCTAGATGCTGGTAGCGCGACACCTCCTATTCCACCTGGCTGTCCGTCGTTTATGTCAGAGATACATATTCGCCAAATGGAGGTTCGCAAAGTGCTACGCAATCTGGACGTGAATAAAGCCAGTGGCCCAGATGGTATTCCTGCCCTACTGTTGAAGGCTTGTGCGCCTGAGTTGTCTCCGATACTAACGCGCCTTTTAAGCTCTCTCCAAACTGGGCTAGTACCGAAGTCTTGGAAGCTTGCCAATGTGCAACCAGTGCCCAAAAAGGTAGTCGTGCTGACCCTGCCAACTACAGGCCCATCTCGGTCACGTCCATACTCTGCAAGACTATGGAACGTGTCTTAAACCACAGGCTCCTGACGTACCTAGAATCAAACGACCTCCTAAGTGACCGGCAATACGGATTTCGCCGAAACCGGTCCACCGGAGATATTCTAGCGTACGTCACTCACATCTGGAGTGAAGCTATTGAGAAACACGGGAAGCACTTGCAGTCTCCCTGGATATCTCGAAGGCTTTCGACAGGGTTTGGCATGATGCCCTTATAAGCAAGCTTTCTAGTTATGGTTTGTCTCCTGGGTTTATTGCATGGATATCGGACTTCTTGAGGATCGGTCCATACGAGTCGTCATTGATGGCTGCTCGTCGGATCAAATGGCTATCAATGCCGGAGTCCCTCAGGGGTCGGTACTTTCTGCGACGCTCTTCCTGCTACATATCAATGATCTGTTAAAGCCCGGTATTTTGGGTACGCAGATGATAGCACCGTCGTAGAGAGTTACATATCTAGCGCGAGAGCCAGTGGGCAGCAAACTCAGGTATTGAGAGAGAGAGTTTGATCGAGCGTTTGACCTTGACCCTTGAGGCGGTGTCTAAATGGGGCGATGCCAATCTGGTCAAGTTCAACGAGAGTAAGACGCAGGCGTGTCTTTTCTCCGCAAAACGGAGTCCATTTCAACTGACTCCTACTTTTCGAGGTGTGTCTGTGCCGGTTTCTGACCGTCTTGAGCTTTTGGGCGTCACTTTGACATCTACGCTCAACTTTGGCTCGTATATCGAGTCCAAGGCTAAATTAGCTGCCAAAAACTGGGTGTCCTTTCAAAGGTGCGAAGGTACTTCAAGTCTGAACAGTTGCTCACATTATATCAAGCACAGATTCGCTCCTGTATGGAGTACTGTTCGCACCTTTGGGATGGATCGGCCAAGTATCAGCTGGAGGCCCTGGAATCGATCGAGAGACGTGCCAAAAGGCTCATAGGCAATGACACTCTTGTGCGAAAAAGACTTCAAAGTCTTGAGCATCGCCGAAAAATTGCTAGCCTATCGGTTTTTATCGGATACACTTCGGAGAGTGTGCAACTGATCTGCATGATCTAATACCACCTTGCCCTTTTTCTATCGGAATGCTCGTAGCTCGAAAAAGTGACATCGTTTCATGGTTGATGTTCCAAAGACACGAACGAAGAGATTTGACTCTACGTTTGTGATAAGAACGTCTAGGCTGTGGAATACGTTGCCTGAGTGGGTTTTCCCCGATGGTTACAATCTTTGTGTCTTCAAATCGAGAGTGAATCGGTTTCTTCTAGGTAAACACGCTCCATCGTAGACCGCATCGTCGCTTAACATCAGGCGAGATGGCGGTCAAGTGTGAGCCTATAAAAGGTAAAAAAAAAAAAAAAAAAAAAATCGTTGGGAAGTGTGAGCTAACTCTTTCCGTTCTAGTCGGTTGTAGGAAGCGGTGGACACCGGAACCGGCCCTATCACTATTCGTTGTCAAGAACCAACATAAGTAGAACCGCAACATGCCTCGCCGCTAGGGATTTAAGGGGTCAAGTAGATTGGTAGTTGTAAACCACTCACACACACGCAGTTTGTTAACAATTTCAAAGTGTTCAGCGCACATCTTTTGATTTATATCGATGATATATTTATCTTGTATGTGGCAGATGCGTGGAATTCTCATATTGTGTTCCAATTTCCAGCAAACCATGTTTCCCCCTCGGCTTCTACGTGGTGTTGGTGGTGAAAGAGAGCGACGCAGAGTGCACGGGTGCGAGCGAGACGGCGAACCGGCTCGCCGCCGATCCTCTGAGACTCAAATCGTTTAAGTAAGTGTATGTGCCTGATGTCGTTATGTTTGTTGACTAATACCTATTAATTATTACTACTAGATATCAAAATTAAAATTAGTAATTTTTTTTTTAAATACAGAGTGACGAGAAGAGCAGTACATGTGCCTGATGGTAAACAACATAACTGACACGCAGCTATTGGAACTTGAAGAGTCCAGATCATTACCTAGCACTGCACTGCGCTCATCGCCCAGAGATCTAAGATGTTATATCTCTAATCCCTGTATGATCTGTATTAGCAATGTGTGATTGCAGGTTCAGTATAATAGGCACGGTGTCGTACCGCGAGTACGCGGTGGGCGCGCTCGTGCTCGCCGTGCTCGCGGCGCTCGTCGTGTCCTTCGTGGCGCTCGTGGCCGCGCCCTTCCGCGACCTGCACATAGGTGACAATCTATATTAATAATTCCGTCAAGGGGTACAATAGACTTGATCGAAACCTTATATGAATAACAAAACATACAAAAATATTGATTTTGAGTCGACAACATATGTCCACAAAATTCAGATTATGGAGAATCTCGTTAAATTCTGATGACACTGACAAACAAACCGCTGTCGCCATCTTTGATGCGAAGCACGTTTCGTTCCATCAATCAACACATTGCGTGCGTCCGTCGCGCCAAAAAAGTATCCATCACAAAAACTGTGCCTTATGTGACTACGTAAAACGAAACGTCTTGCCGCCGGACCGGAATGATATTAGTAGGTACTTATATTTAGTATCAGCATTGCACCCGTGCGAAGCCGGGACGGGCCGGTAGTACTTATATAGTTTTTAAATACATACTTATTATACATAGACACACCAGACACAACACAAATGTTTATTTTCAAATTTAAAGGCCTATTCGACTTTTGTTTTTTCTTCAAAAAACTGTAAATTATTCAATATATTCATTTTTGAAATCTTAATATATATAAATCTCGTGTCACAATGTTTGTTCTCAATGGGCTCCTAAACCACTTAACCAATTATAATAAAATTCGCACACCATGTGCAGTTCGATCCAACTTAAGAGATAGGATAGTTTTTATTTCGATTAAGGGGCTTTATGTGACGATATCCGAGCGAAGCCGGAACGGGCCGCTAGTAATATTATATAATTATTATAAATATGTATCCCAATGGTAGGGGTAGACGGGTTCTGGAGTGGAGACCGTGAATCGGTAAACGTAGTGGAGGACGTCCTGAGACTAGATGGAGTGACGATATACGAAAGCCGGCTGGTGGCGGTTGGAAACGTGAGACCGAGGATCGGGCTGAGTGGCGTGTTATATGTCCAGCAGTGGACGAACACGGGCTGATTATCAATATAAATATATATTTTTTTAATTTATGTAGTATTTACATTGATTTTAACTTTAAAATATTCAATAAGCGCAGTTAGACAAGATGTGGTCCAACGCTGGCCTCGTTTAAACTTAAAAAGAATTATACATTTCAGTGACATCACAATTGTGTGTGAATTATGCAAAGATATTTAAAAAAAAAAATCATCAGTTGTATTTTACAATTATGAAACATTCGTGTGATCGTGTGACGTGTCTATCTGTAGAAGAGGAGTTGATCATAAACGATCCAGCGCCGTCGACGTCGCGCGCGGCGGCCGGCGCCGGCGACGAGGCGCCCATCCTGGCCCACGACGGAGCGGAGGACGCAGGTACCTACTACTTATTTTAAATCACAACATTTTTATCTTATACCTTTAAACGAGCAATTTTTGTATATACCTATATATATAGCATCTGAACTTCGGAAACGACTCGAACGATTTTCGTAAAATTTTCGTACATAATTATGTATGCAGGGGGTTTCGGAGACGACAAATCGATCTAACAAGGTTTCATTTTAATGAAACACGTTGCTTGCACGGTGGCTGAACAAGAAGAGAATTCATTGAATGATCATATTATTCATCTTAGACTAAAAAAGGTTTAACATAATATGGACAGACTATAAAAAAATCCGAGATGATCGATCGTGGTACTTTCATTGTAACCGTATCAACAGATGTCGCTACTTACATGTTTCACTTGATGTACTGAACTATCAAATTTTAACACATTTTTAAACGCATTTTATGCGCGTTTTTAGACAATGAAAAACTGTTATATTAACATTAGAATGAGACGGTAAATTTCGCAACGTTGCGCGCAGGGTGATAGCTCAGGCGGGAAGTTGGGCGGTCATGAAATAGTAGACAGGGTTCGAATCCAGACGGATCCTTCTATTTTTTCAAGTTTCTTCTTTTTTCTTGAGAAAAAAGGAAAAAAAGTGATACTTCAATGATACTTTTATTCGTCTGTGAAACTAGGTTTTTTACAAAAATGTGTTGTTGTGTCAGAGACCAGAGAAACGTTCGCTAGTTTCCACCACAGTTTGGTATACAGACATTTCGTGTTGTAAAGTATAGAAGAAGACTTTATCAGCTGACTATTATTATCTATACTTATAATAAAACTGTAACGGGTCGAATTCTGTACATTGAAGATATTTTGAAAAAATTTTTTTTGGAGCACTCCATAATCGATACTGATGGCGAATCTGCATTTTTTTCTTTCATGTCTGTCTGTCTGTCTGTCTGTCTGCCTGTCTTTCTGTATAGGGATCACGCATCACGCCGAAACTACTGATTCAATTCAGCTGAAACTTGGCATGATTTTAGTTTAAACTAAGGAAATTGCTGTAGGCTACTTTTGATTCCTTAAATTCTGATCGGTTTTCTTGCGGGAGGGGGTGTAAGTCAGAATGTGTATTTGGTTGTAACTCATGTTTGCGTTGTTTAATTTCATTAATTCTTTTTTTGTTAGAAAGAACACATTTTTTATATTGTCCCATCAAAATTTGAACATTATCGGTTTGGTGGTTCGGAAATTACACAAACATTAAATAATAACGACACGCACGGCGCGTTCGGTACATACAAACTTCTAAATATTCTGTGTATCACAGACGATCCACAGAATATCTAGATTCAAGATTCAAGAAGTGCCCACGTGATCGCGTCGCGTCGTCTTGAATGACAAAAGAATTGTCAAAAATATATGTTTGTGTGGAAAAAGGAGGAGGATGAGAACATCCTCCTTCAAACAAGGAGGATGTTCTCAATCGGGTTGCATGTTTTTTTATTTGGTTTTATGTTACACGATAACTCCGCTAATTGTGAGTTGATTTTGATAATTCTTTTTTTGTTTGGTAGAAAATACTTCAGAGGTGATCTTATATTTCGAAAACAGGGAGGTAGTTTTTCAAATATCAACAAAAACAAATATCAGCTTAGATTTATCTGTATTTAGTTAGTCGAACGACAGAATTAAATTACCTGTCATTGAAGTAAATTTTTGTTCTTTTGGAGAAAACATATCAGCATAATAAGTAGCAGCATAAACAACCCATTAAATGTTCCCACTGCTGGACGTCGGGGCCTTCTCTCGCAAGGAGAGAGACAAGGCTATAATAAGGCACCACGCTGGCCCAGTGTCGGTTGGTGGATGACAAATGACTTAGAACTTAGATTCTAGGTACATTTTGATTTCCTCACGATATTTTCCTTCACCGTTTAATTACCGGCATTACGTGAACATGACTCAGAAAAGATAGTGGTGCGCGCGTGGTTTTGAACCCTGGGTCTCCGGATCGACAGTCGGCGTTCTCCCGAATAAGTCAGCTGTAGCTTGCTAGACCAGCCGTAACTTAAAGTATTATTTCAATCCAAATACTGTTTAAAATTTAAAGGTAGTGTTCAACAAGCTTCGGTAACCGAAGCAGACCGTTGTTAGGGTTCCGTACCTGACTTCGCTGTCCGTCCATCCTTCCGTCTGTCACCAGACTGTATCTCAAGAACGGTGATAGCTAGACAGTTGAAATTTTCACAGACGATGTATTTCTATTGCCGCTTTAACAAAAATACTAAAACTAAAATAAATATTTAAGAGGGCTTATTTCCATACAACAAACTTGACTTTTTTACCGTTTCTTGCTCGATACTAATAACGTACCTGTCACAGGTTGACGCTTTCACTATTCACACAATGTTAAGTTTTATGTTCTCTTTAAATGTAATTAATTAAAATAAAATAAATTTTTAAGGGGGCTCCCATACAATAAAATCATTTTATTTGCTAATGGTTCAGAACCCGTCGCGCGCGAGTTCCACTGGCATTTGACCGGATTTATTTAAAAAAAAAATTGTAATTTCTATCCTTTCCTAATATTATATAAATATTTAAATTTTTGCTACTTAATTACGTTGGAATGGCTGAATGTATCGAGTTAAAATTTGAACCATATTCTTGGCTTAGCTTAAGTAACACATAGGGACATATAGATAAGTAACTATACATAGGCAATGTTTGGCCTATGTGTTCTTCCAGACTATAATCTAATTGTACTTCAAATTTCAGCCCGATCACTTGATACGTTCTGCCATGATTAAGTAACAAACATCCAAACATTGACATTCATAATATTTACAGTTACAGGACAACGTTGGAACGGCTGAACATATTGAAACGGCTGAAAATTGAAACAGATAACTTATAGTCTGAAATACCACATATATGTACTACCTATCAACCTGAAAAGAAGCATGGGCCCTAAGGAAACAAATATTAACTATCACGTCAAAACGGCACAACGAATTGGGTTGGCATACGAAACACAGATAGTTTAGAGTCTAAAATTTCACATGGGGTCTAAGTCTATATTTTCGTTTAACTCCATATTAATCTATAATAAGTATATATTTTCGTAAGGAACTTGATGTGATGGTAAGGTAAGAGCAAAAAATGAAAAATATATGCACCTGTTTTGGCGTAGATAATACAGGTGATTTGCGTTCACAATCAAAATAACAAGCAACATTATATTCTCATTAGATGGCGCTAACGCCAGTTTAAATCTAAAAGCACTAAAGGCCATTTAAATCAATGTTTTGTTATTGTGGTATGTTTTTTTTCTTTCTTGACTAGGTGGCGTTACTGGTATTCTAAATTGTACTAATAAGTTTTTGCTGCTAAAAGGATTTCGTTGCCGAATTTGGATTCTTTCGTTCTTGGTTTTTTTTCTGTGTTACAATTAAATTCATACATTAACATTTCACTAAGACTTGGCTTAGATTTACGGGTTGAACTTGCTTGAGAACCTATCATTAAAACTCAAAATTTTAATCATTTTGATTCCACACAGGCTTCGTTCAAAATTTTACGCGGGCGAAGTCGCGGGTAACAGTTAGAAAACAGCTTGCGGATAAAAAGAGATAAGTAGGTAATCAGATCATGCACATCAGCTTTAGACTTTTCGTAATGTATCCTATAAAAATCCTACAAACTTAACACTTGCGGCTATGTTTGATACTACGAAACCTTAATAAGTATGTTTGATTTTGTTTAAAAAAGAAAAATAAAGATGATAAAATTAAATAAATTTTTGTGTGGAAATACAAATTCACTCAAACTCAAAGGGTTTTCAATGACTACTTATCCAAATATTTGACGGACGATACTTCCAACTAATGTATACGTCAGTAACATCTGCTTACGCGAACGAAGTAGCGGGTTCAGCTAGTCATTGCATAAATTCAGACCAATGGAAACTGTGTTGCCAGACATATTGCATGCCTCTCGCAGAGGCCAGTTTGTATGGGTCAACTATTAAAATGTTTTGTATCACCTTATCTTACCTGCAAACAGCAATAAAGATTTTTGTATTTGTATTTGTAGACTCAGTGTTTAAACCGAGCAAAGCTACCCAGGTACACTCCGCGAGGCATAAGCTGAGCTTTGCATTTGTGTGAGTGTACATGGATAGTGTAGGTGTGACAACCGGCCTTAGGCGCGGCGCCATTCTGTCTCGCCGCGCTCCTGCCTGATTGGTGATCACTCACACTAATGCAAAGCTCAGCCTATACCTCGCGGACAAAATTTCAAGCTCCTGCCTGATTGGTGATCACTCACACTAATGCAAAGCTCAGCCTATACCTCGCGGACAAAATTTCAAGCTCCTGCCTGATTGGTGATCACTCACACTAATGCAAAGCTCAGCCTATACCTCGCGGACAAAATTTCAAGCTCCTGCCTGATTGGTGATCACTCACACTAATGCAAAGCTCAGCCTATACCTCGCGGACAAAATTTCAAGCTCCTGCCTGATTGGTGATCACTCACACTAATGCAAAGCTCAGCCTATACCTCGTGGAGTGTACTTTATCGTTAAGATGTAAATTTTTTGAGCAGTTGAAATTTGTGATACTGTTCTACTAGTCAACCCTTCTATTTGATACGATTGGAGCTTTGGTCGAAAACAAGGCAGTACACGGAGATTGATAACTGTGTAATGTGTGTAGATGTAGAGGTGCAGTGGAGAGAGGGCCCGCTGACGGTGGCGCGGCTGACGCGCGCGGCGCCAGACACGCGGCGGCGGCGCGAGCAGAGGTGAGCGGGCGCTCCGCCGAGCCCAGTTTACATAGTTAGTTAGTTTGACGGAGCCTTCCTTCCCTGCTACTCCAACCATCCCAGGCTTTTGAAGTGAAAACTACGTTTGGCGCACCACAGAATGATTTTGGCTGAATGCGTCAGTATTTCTAGATGACCAATGGCCATGATCCCGAGTTTATCCGAAGATTTCTTGTCATTCCCGAGCGTGACGCTAGAATTCAATTCGCAGCCCACGAACAATCTGGTGCGCCAAAAGAAGTTTTCTCTTCAAAAACCACCCACAGCACAAAATCACTAACATAATAGACAAATCCATACAAAGCATACAAATGACAAAACTACAAACGGAACGAAAACACGCAGCACAAATTCATAAACAACACATAACCACAATAAGCACAAAATCACGACCGGCATTAAAAAAACGCGGCACAAAATCACATTTAAAAGTCAGTCAAAATAACTCAACCTACACCAGTTAGTATTTAATAATAAGTCAAAATAACTTCACAAACACCAGTCACTAAATCACGAATAGCAGAAACCACACAAATAATATGACGTATTATAGCACAAACTCCACAAACATTGGTCACATGGCAAGACTCATCTCAAAGTGTGTTTTAATGACATTGTATATGTTTGTCACGATCGCAGGTACATGTGGGGAGTGCTCACTATCGCGGTGGTGTACGCTCTGCCGGTGGTTCAGCTGCTCTTCACCTACCAACAGGTAACACCCGCCTACCAGTAACCTGTCAGACGACATTATATATTTGTCTTAAAAATACTTCAACCGACACCAGTTATGGTCTAAATGCCAGTCAAAATAGTCAAAAATAGTTCCAAAACCAAAAATTTTTTTTGCAAAACATCTATTTAACAAACAAACTAATCAACATTTTGTAAAAAGAACGAATACCGCCATAGTAACTCATCCGCCACCAGTTAGGATCTGAAAATGAGTCAAAATAACTTCACCAACACCAGTTTGTATTTAATAATCGGTCAAAATAACTCAACCGACACCAGTTAGTAAAAGTCAGTCAAAATAACTCAACAGACACCAGTTAGTAAAAGTCAGTCAAAATAACTCAACCGGCACCAGTAAGTATTTAAAAGTCCGTCAAAATAACTCAACCGACACCACTTAGTAAAAATCAGTCAAAATAACTCAACCGACCCCAGTTAGTATCTAAAATTCAGTCAAAACACATGTTTTGGAACGCAGTTCCCAAATATTGGAAATGATAGATCGTGGTTAGATCCTATGTAATGTCTTCAATATGAATTCAAATCGCGGAAATTATAAAACTATAATCCCGAAGTAATGTCTCAGCTAACACCAGCCTTTTTAGGCCTTTTACCGTCTATCTGCATCGGCTTTAGCTTAGCTATTGCTGTCTCTATAATAGGCGTGTCGACAGGTCCTGCAATTATATTAAATTATTTGATATAATGACTGAGTATTTAAATAGAATAAAATGTGTACCAATTTAATTTTGATATTTTTTAGTTTAACTTACTTTATGATCATTCAAAGCTGGATGGGCAAGTCCATTTTAAAAGTACGAAATTATTAGAAAATGAATTTACCATTGGATAACCCATTCAATTTCAAGTTACTTTTGTTATGAAACCAGTTTCCTAAACGCAATATTTAATATAGCTACCATACAAACTTTACGCGCGACGCATAGAAAATACGGCATTGTGACGTCACGCTTCGTAGTGTTTTTGGATGAAGCGTTTTTAGGAGAGTCCAAAATTGTGATTTTAAAATCGTGATATCACGGGAAGTTTTTAAGATAACAAAGTAATTCTTTCACCTATGTTTCAGGTATTGAGTAGCCTTTTGATGGCTCATTAAATCAAAAATGAATCGACACGCCTATTTCAAGTGAAAAAAAGAAAGAGTAGTATCAAAGCTCTGACCATTTTAATTTGTAGTTTTTAAGTAAACCCTAAATGGGTCGTCTCATTTGGAGACTGCGGTCCGTCTCATATGATTTAATCCGGCAGTTTCATCTTATTTAACTGGGCCGTCTCATCGATTTTAGTCGGGTCGTCACATCTCATTTAACCAAGTCGTCTCATTTAATTTAGTCGGGTCGTCTCATTCCATTTAACCGGGTCATCTCATGTCATTTAACCGGGTCGTCTCATCTCGTTTAACCGGGTCGTCTCTTTTAATTTAACCAGGTCTTATCTCATTTAATCGCGCCGTCTCATGTCATTTAACCGGAGAGTATCTTCTTATTTAACCGGGTAGTCTCATTTAATTGAACCGGTCTGTATCACGTCATTTAACCGGGTCGTAACATGTCATTTAACCGGACCGTCTCATCTCATATAACCGCGCCGTCTCATCTTATTTCATCGGGGTGTCTCTTCTCGTTTAGCTGAGCCCTCTCATCCCATTTAACTGGTTCATCTCATCTTATTTAACCGGGCGTACAAATGGCAAGAGAGACCATACCGTATCCCTTATACCGAGCCCCCGTCGTCAGATGGTGTTCGCGACGGGCAACCAAGACCTGTGCTACTACAACTTCCTGTGCGCGCACCCGCTCGGCGCGCTGTCCGACTTCAACCACGTGTACTCCAACGTGGCGTACGTCCTGCTCGGGGGCTGCTTCATGCTGCAGGTGCGAGCGAGACAGCGGCGCGAGCCCACGAGGAGGCAGGTAAATACAGTACGAAACCAATTTGTTACACCACAAACCAAAAAAAACAGTGATTACATTAAAATTGGGTACAAGAGGCGATGTTGTTGCTAATAGTGATCTTTTCCAGATAACCAGAGAAGTACGGGCTGTGGTGGGGTAAATATTGTATACGAGGGTCAAACTGAAAGTTCTTAGAAAATCAAAAACTGATTACATTAGCCAGTTATTAGTTTTATTATATCTTTTCAAAATATTGTCCATTTACGTCAATACACCGCTGCATGCGATGGAACCACTGGGAAAAGCACTTTGCCCACTCGTCCTTAGGGGTCTCTTCAATGGCATCGCGATACGCAGCCACCGCTTCTTCAGCATTCATAAACCGCTTTCCTTTAAGTTTTTCTTTAATTTTTGAAAATAAATAAAAATCACAAGGCGCGAGGTCGGGGCTATACGGCGGGTGACCCAGTAATTTAACGTTTGATGTCGCCAAATAGTCGATCATTCGCTTGGCGGTGTGCGATGAGGCGTTGTCGTGGTGAAGGAGGATCCTACTGCGAGGTCGTTTCACTCGAACTTTTTCCAAGACAAGTGGCAAACAATTGGTAGTGTACCATTCTGCAGAAACTGTTTTTTGATCCTCTAGCACAATTGTTGCGAAATGACCTATCCTTCCAAAGAACGAGGCCACCATTTTTTTCCCCGCACTTCGATCTCTTCACTTTAGTTGGCAACTCCTCGAAAGGAAACACCCACTGAGCAGATTGTCTTTTGGTTTCAGGATCATAACAGTAAATCCAGCTTTCGTCACCTGTTAGTATGTCGAACACAGCATTTGAGTCACCTCCGTTAAATCTTTCAATCATTTTACGGCACCAATCCACACGATGGAGTTTTTGAGCCTCAGTCAAATTATGAGGTATCCACCGGGCGCAAAGCTTCCTGACCGCTAAATGTTCGTGTAGGATTTTGTGCACTTGACTCATACCGATGCCTAAGCTTGTCCGAATCTGCTGATAGGTCACTCTTTTGTCAGTCTCTATCATACGCCGCACAACACAGATGTTATCTTCAGTCGTCGCCGTAGAAGGCCGTCCTCACGTAAATCATCAGTGAGATTAGTGCGACCACGTTTAAACTCATTAAACCAGTTGTAAACAGTCGCACGAGATGGGGCTTCATCGTGAAAGGCCAATCGTAGTCTATCATAACTTTCTTGTTGACTTAAATGACATCGAAAGTCATAAAAATCATTGCACGAAAATTTTCTCGTGTTAAATTCATGTTGACGTGACACAGACAATTTTCAATTTGCCGCCAAATCGTAAAACAAATGACAAATGAATGAAGTATATACTCAGTAATATTGGCAAAGAGTTCTATTTTCAAATTATAGAATTATTTTTTTATTATATTGTTTATAAGTGGCCAGTTCTAAGAACTTTCAGTTTGACCCTCGTATGTTTCGAATATAATTAGGCGTTTTTAGAATGCACATATATTATCTTCTTCACATTGTACATTTCTTCTGTATATGTAGTTCCAAAGGTGAAAGGTCTCCCTGAAAAGTAAGGTTGAGACACAGGTTAAGTGAAGATGAAGTGACGGAGACAGCGTTTCGCGCCCCCCTGCCGTACGTCCCTGGCGCGCCCTACCACGCGATCTTCTCCTGGCAAGTGACGAAGAAAACGAATAAAATAAGGCTCTCAATAAGAAAAAAAAAGACAGCACCCTGACGTGGCCGCCGTGAAGGGGCTTGAAGGCTAGATGGAAAAAGAAGAGTTGGACAACATGTCCGCGCTATGCAAAAAGAGCAGTGCAAGCGAGTGTAGACCCACCCAGCAAACACCACTAGCCGTCTAATTCCCAAGAGCCAGTGTGCTCTAGAGCCCTGCTCCAGTAGAGAGGGTAACCTCGGAACTGGTCCCCTACCAGGCCTATGAGGGATATGGAAGAAGAAAAAGGGGACAGCACCCAACCCTGTAGAAACACAACTACCCAAAGTCCCGTAAGAGTTTGAGCCCCTTCCCAGGAATGAGGATATTCCTCAGCTTGGTTCCCTACCTCCCCAATGGGAAAGGAAGAACGAAGTAGTGCGGGGACAGCGGCGGGAGCCCACAAGAAGACAGTTACACATGATTGTATACTAGCGGCCCGCCCCGGCTTCGCACGGGTGCAATGTTGATACTAAATATAAGTACCTACTAATAAAATTCCGGTCCGGCGGCAAGACGTTTCGTTGTACGTAGTCACAAAAGTCACAGTTTTTTGTGATGGATAATTTTTTGGCACGACGGACGCACGCAATGTGTTGATGGCAAGAAACGTGCCTCACACCAAAGACGGCGACAGCGGTTTGTTTGTCAGTGCCATCAGAACTTAACGAAATTCTCCATAATTCGAATTTTGTGGACATATGTTGTCGACTCTAAATCATATCTTTTTATGTTTTGTTATTTATATAAGGTTTCGATCAAGTCAATCGTACCCTTTGACGAAATTATTAATATAGATGGTATATAATATAAGTTGACAAGTTGTTGTCTCCAGGACGTGGGGGTCCCGCAGCACTACGGCCTGCTGTACTCCATGGGGATCGCGCTCTGCATGGAGGGGTTCCTCTCCGCCTGCTACCACCTGTGCCCCAACAAGATGAACTTCCAGTTTGGTGAGGCATATCAACTTTGTGCTACTTTTATTTATCTGTCAAATATTAGGCCGCTATTTGGTCCGCGTGGAACGTAGCGAAGGATACTTCAAATACATAATTGAAGTTTTAATCTCGCGCTGACACGGCCATACTGACAGGACATACACACATAGTGCGTGATGGCCTCCGCGCGGAAGAAGTGAACATTTTCACTCTCGCTCTGTCTCTTTCTATTCCCCCTCCCCGCAACAGTGCTTTCATACCCTTTTTTTTCATACCCTCTTCATGGTGGTGACGCAACCTTGTTGGAAGTCGCATAAGAAGTTTCACTTAAAAAATGTATATGAAGGGCTAAGGGGAAAAAGTGGCTTAGTGACATTCATTAAATTTTACAGTACATGCAATTAAAGTTGCGACAGTATTGTATGACTGACTCAGAAAATCAACTTATACACAAATAGTTGAATAAAAAAGTAAATTTAGTGTATTACAAGTATGTGTGATATTTGACTTTTTATTGTGATAGTTAAGAGACTGTTGGGGTTTTTATTGTGATAGTTAAGAGACTGTTGGGGTTTTTATTGTGATAGTTAAGAGACTGTTGGGGTTTTTATTGTGATAGTTAAGAGACTGTTGGGGTTTTTATTGTGATAGTTAAGAGACTGTTGGGGTTTTTATTGTGATAGTTAAGAGACTGTTGGGGTTTTTATTGTGATAGTTAAGAGACTGTTGGGGTTTTTATTGTGATAGTTAAGAGACTGTTGGGGTTTTTATTGTGATAGTTAAGAGACTGTTGGGGTTTTTATTGTGATAGTTAAGAGACTGTTGGGGTGTAGTAATGAAATATCGGTTATTTATAGTTATTGGGCAATTTTTATACAAAAAAATATCACACATACTTGTAATACACTAAATTTACTTTTTTATTCAACTATTTGTGTATAAGTTGATTTTCTGAGTCAGTCATACAATACTGTCGCAACTTTAATTGCATGTTCTCTTCTGCGAAAAAGACTACAAAGTCTTGATCATCGCCGAAAAATTGCCAGCTTATCGGTTTTTTATCGGATACACTTTGGAGAGTGTGCAACTGATTTGCATGATCTGATACCACCTTGCCCTTTTTTCTATCGGAATGCTCGTAGCTCGAAAAAGCGACATCGTTTCATGGTTGATGTTCCAAAGACAAGAACGAAGAGATTTGACTCTACTTTTGTGATAAGAACGTCTAGGCTGTGGAATACGGTCCCTGAGTGGGTTTTCCCCGATGGTTATAATCTTTGTGTCTTCAAATCGAGAGTGAATCGGTATCTTCTAGGTAAGCACGCTCCATCGTAGACCACATCGTCGCTTAACATCAGGCGAGATGGCCATCAAGTGTAAACCTATAAAAGTTAAAAAAAAAAATGTACTGTAAAATGTAATGAATGTGACTAAGCCAGTTCTTCCCCTGAGCCTTTCATATGTATGTGTGTGTGTGTGTGTGTGTGGCAGACTCGTCGTTCATGTACGTGATCGCGGTGCTGGTGGTGCTGAAGCTGTACCAGAGCCGGCACTCGGACCTGCTGCCGGCCGCGCACGCCACCTTCCTGCTCGTGGCGCTCGTCATCGCCATCGGTGAGTGCTCAGCGCAGCGCAGCGCGTACAACGACCGTCGGAGCAGCGCGCCACATTAGGTGCCACTGACTCAAATAGCCATCCACCAACCCGCGCTTGGCCAGCGTGGTGGATTATGACCTTAACTCTCTCCTTGCCAGAGAAGGCCCCGAGTCCCAGCAGTGGGAACATTTAGTGGGCTGCTTATGAGTCAAAAAGCGTCCACACACGAGTTCCAAAATCAGAGATGACGTAAAAGTAGTGGGACGGAGCCTACATCGCAACATAAATCACCAATCATATGGTGCGATGTGGGATATGATTTTTTATTCATGGACAGAGCCTTTATTAACAAAACTATTTATACGCTGGGTACGCTTCCGATTGGTAGTGGGGTTGAGCATCTTGATTATCTGTAGCCCTACAGTGGTCTATGGATAATTCAGTGTAAGTAGTTAGTTAGGTAGGTTTGTAGTGTAGTGTGGTTCTCGAATATGATTGGTGATTTATGGTTCGATGTAGGCTCCGCCCCACTTTTTTACGTAATTTCCTCTGATTTTAGGACTCGTGGACGCCTGAAAACACCATTCTAATTAGTCCGTCAGCTAGCTCATGAAAAAATGTTGAATACGTATTTTTCAACTGAAAACTTCTTTGGACGCGCCTAGGACAGAATTTTCGTGGGCTGTGAATTGAAATGAACCGCCACGCTCGGATATGACAATAGCTTTTCGGGTAAACTCGGAATGCTAGAGCGAAAAACAAAATACAGTGAACAATAACTTCTAGGTACTTACCACATTCATGTTATTAATTGAACTTGTCACGAAATATTAAATTTGCCATTCACATCCATTGCAAAAGAGTTATTGTTGTAATATACTCGTATTACTGTTTTATCACAGCACGTACACTACGTAAACACACAAAATGAGGTTTTGATACCTATTTTCATCATAGCACTTATACATACACTTCAAACACAAAATTTCCTAGTCAAATCCTATTTCCGAACCGCGTATTTTTTTTAAAATTTATTCTTGACCATAAGATACTAATCATTTCGCCACATGTTATTCTCATGTTGCTGTGCTTACTATAACTTATAGGTATATACCAATTTTCAATTTCTAAATAATTTTTATTTTTAATTATTTAGTGGTCTTTAAATATAAGTATTTCTTATTTTAGTTTTCACTTCTGCTATGTGGTCTTTAGCGCACACAATTTTTTATTTTTTTTCAAAATATGTATTAAAAATCAACAAAGGTATCATCAAGCTTCGAGAGTTATGACGTCACTAGTGGGTAAAAATCAACAAAACGATTTACCGTTAGAGACATGTCACGTGAAATTTCTAAGCACTGTATATTTGTCATTTTTTGTTTGTGAAACAAAAGAAAAAATACGTGTACAATATTTTTAGGCAACCTAAGTGACGGAGTAATCAGTTTTTTGGACGATTGTATTCTTTTCCCGTTTTGGCACTCTGTTGGTGAGGAAATTTGAACAGCCGACTAAAAGATGAGTGTTATAAGTTTGATGTCGATGTCTGTGTATGTGTCTGTCTGTGGCACCGTGGAGCTCAAACGGTTAACGGATCGACCGCTTTCAATGCTTTTTATTTTATTTAAAAGTTAGTTTCCGTGCGGTAGTTGTTTGCTATATTTGGTTAATATTGATTCAAGATGGCGGCAACAAAATGGCGGATACTTTTTTTTACAACTTCCTTCAATACAATACAGTACGGGTATCAATTAAAAAGGCAAAGACTAGTAGAATACTAAATAATATGAGAAATTTCAAATCCAAGATGGCCGCTACCACAGAATCGCGAATTACACTTTTTTTACTACTCCCGCAATGTGAAACAGTTGGACTAGTAGAATACTCTACAAATTTCAAATCCAAGTTACGGTACGTTCACACGGCGTCGAGTGTTTCTCTACCGAATCGGTTTTTTGCAGGATTCGGTTCAGTTGTATCAGTATTTCAATGAATGAGTTCACACATGCATTCGGTTTCAAGACACGGCAAAAAAACCGAACCTTGCTGAAGTTGACATCCGATTTTGCGACTACAAACCGATTCGGTCGTACTGCAAAATGTCAGATCCGATCCAGTGGTATAGCGCATTCAATACATGCGTTCATACGATACACGCAGGGGTAGATTCGGTTTTTTGCCGGATCTTGAGACCGCGTCGTGTCGCACAAGCGGCTGTCGTCTTGCTAATAAAAGCCGGATGTTGTGTTCACACGAGATCCCGATACGAGGCTGTCGGATACGGCCATGCAAGATGTGCTGTGTGAATACAACATTCGGTTTCTCCAGATCCGATGAAAATAAGATTCGGCAAAACGTGGCTTCGTGTGAACGTACCGTTAGTCGGGGGTAAATCAAAATGTTTAATTTTGTTCTTGTTGAACGCTAACCTGAAATCCTTCGTTTTAACCCCTCCCGCGCTTTATGTCAACAATCGTTGCTTAAGAGAAGTTCTCTATTGGAAGACGGATTGTTACATTCAACGGATTTCTTGTGCAAAATGAATGTAGGTATATTATTGTGAATATATGTAGCGGCCTACATTACAGTAGTCGTGTACATCCCTCGGCATGCTGTTTCATACTGCGGGCGCGCTTCGTATTTACGCGCGACATCAGTTTGAACGGTGAACGACGACATCCCGGCGACCCCTCTGCGACTGGCGCGCGTTTTTTTTTTTTAATTAACCTATGGCAGCTGGCCGTTAGTCGCCTATACTACCGAGCTGACTATTCGGGTTGGCGCCGAGGGCGCAGGACCCAAAAGGAACCTAACCTATGTATAACGCGTTACGGCTGCTAGCACGAGGGCGCCTCAGACGGCGCGACCTCGGCTCGGGCTAGTGCCGGGGGACATAGTGCACCTCCTGGTGCCCTAGCGGAGTGGGTGCGCGCGCGCATCGACCGCAGTATATTTATATGAAACCAGCGGCCGCCGCCTCGTGCGATCTTACTTAAGCCACTCATTCATTTAGATGCTAATTGTAGATGGTCCCATGTATACTTTAACCAGATCGATTTAATAAATGCATGATAATTCTCCAATCACTATTTTACTTCTTAAACTATAATTATACTTAAGACTCAGGTTTACGCGGCGGACAAACTAAGAAGATAGGCTAAATATATAATATGAATGTGTGATAGCACGTACGCGACATCCCGCGAGTTCGCGTATCACAGTGGAAGAGTTAAACATCAGAGTTTATCCTCGGTGCAGGCATGGTGGGCATCCTGTTCCCGAGCGTGGCGTTCTCCGCGTTCTTCATGGTGCTGCACCTCGGCACCTGCCTCGTCTTCACGCTCCAGATATACTACGCGGGCCAGTTCCAGCTGGGTGAGTGTGGCCTGCTGGCGGGATAATGGCTAGGGGAAAAATACTCTAAGAAACCGACGCATTTTTTGAAGTAAAACTGCTTTTGGCGCGCTTCAAAAGATTGTTCGTGGGCTGTGAATTGAATTCTAGCGTCACGCTCGATCGGCTCTAGCTACTGAAAGGCTCATGGCTTCACGTATGATTTCAAGTACTCTGTCATGACGCCGTGAGTAATGACCCCCATTAAGGAGCACCCTGCATCCCACCAATATGTGCCTTGCTGTACATATCGCCTCTCCAGAAGTATAGCAACATTTTTCAGAGGCTTTTACCCACCTTACCAAGTTACTCTGGTCAAGGAGGGTCATTTGGAATGCATTTAGATAAAATTTTAATAAGAATCAATTTAATAAGAATGTAAGTAGAAAAATTTGTACGTATTTTGAGGATGGTTTCCTTATTTGATTCGAGAGTCGCCTGCACTCGTGTTCCACCTCTTCTGCTTAACTTTTTGATGGTAATTTTTAAGACAAATTCAATTCATTAATTACCCTAGTTAATAGTTGTTTTAAGCTGCTAGGAAATTTTTTGCTGATAAAAATGTTCACTTATGATTTGTTCTGTCAAAACTACCCTCAAAATATTTGAGGGTAGGTTCACATTTTTCTTCATATCATGAGCCATAACGTGACCAAACCCATTTGGGTAACGCCAACGATTTGTTTAGCCAAATCTACCCTCAAACATTTTGAGGATAGATTTGTTCTGTCATTAACTTTGTAACGTTTGATGGAGAAGTTGATGGAATAAAACATGTTGACTAGTTCACCTCCGTTTATTCAATTATCATTAGATAGATATTATTGTTCACAACACAAAAACAAAAATGAATAAACAAAAAGATAAATTCTTATATATAGTGAAACAAATGGCGGGCTTATCGCTAGCAGCGATCTCTTCCAGGCAACCAGATTATAAATAATCGTATTTCAAAGCTATCTTAAGCTCAGCACTACGTAATTTAAGGCGCGCGTGTAACCTGGAATTAGAATATCGCACTGTCAGGATAGTTGCGACACTTGTATACGCGAACACCTCAACTACCCTTTTTGAGGGTAGATTCAAATATTTTTGACGTAACAACGTCTAATAAATCGATGAACGCCGGCTGCATGCACGAAAAGGTGTCCCGGTATGTCCCGTAACGTTCATTGTACGCTTGCGCCGCATCTATCAATGTTTTGTTACGTTAAATTATCGTACGTAAGACTTTACAGACAAGTAATTTTTTGAGGGTAGATTCACTTTTTTATTACTGAAGTTGAAGTGAGTATAATATTGTTGGTCGTGGCGCCGCAGAGGCGCGCGCGCTGCGGGCGGCGTGGGCGCGCGCGCGCGCGGCGGGCGGGCGCGCGCTGCTGCCGGCGCAGCGAGCACGCGCCGCGCTGCTCGCCGTCGCCAACCTCGCCAACGTCAGCTTCGCCGTGTACGCGTGAGTACCGCCCCTGTATCCGATCACATTCCGATTCACATTCTTAACCGGCTGTCGAGAGAAACTGGGTGTATGTGTGTGGGTGTTGTAGGCAGGCTGTGTCGAGAGAAACTGGGTGTATGTGTGTGGGTGTTGTAGGCAGGCTGTGTCGAGAGAAACTGGGTGTATGTGTGTGGGTGTTGTAGGCAGGCTGTGTCGAGAGAAACTGGGTGTATGTTAGTGGGTGTTGTAGGCAGGCTGTGTCGAGAGAAACTGGGTGTATGTGTGTGGGTGTTGTAGGCAGGCTGTGTCGAGAGAAACTGGGTGTATGTTAGTGGGTGTTGTAGGCAGGCTGTGTCGAGAGAAACTGGGTGTATGTGTGTGGGTGTTGTAGGCAGGCTGTGTCGAGAGAAACAGGGTGTATGAGTATGGGTGTTGTGGGCAAGCTGTGTCGAGAGAAACTGGATATATGTGTATGTGTGTTGTTCGGTCACAGAGTGTATGTGTATAGATGTTGTTCGGTCACAGGATGTATGTGTATAGGTGTTGTTCGGTCGCATAGTGTATGTGTATGGGTGATGTAGCAACCTCTAATCAATCAATACACACCTCCAAGCAATCCAGGTCACCTACGAACTAGAAATCGCATACGTCGGCTCAATATCGCTTGCGAGGACGGATAGCTCAGCTAAAGTGTGATTTACCTCAGCTAAAGTGTGATTTACTTCAGCTAAAGTGGGATTTACCTCAGCTAAAGTGGGATTTACCTCAGCTAAAGCGTGATTTATCTCAGCTAAAGTGTAATTTACCTCAACTAAAGTATGATTTACCTCAGATAAAGTGTGATTTACCTCAGCTAAAGTGTGATTTACCTCAGCTAAAGTGTGATTTACCTCGACTAAAGTGTGATTTACTTCAGCTAAAGCGTGATTTACCTCAGCTAAAGTATGATTTACTTCAGCTAAAGCGTGATTTATCTTGACGTAACTGTAGTTTAGCTCAGCTGAAGTGTTGTTTGTTTAGCGTGTACTCACGCAACAAGGTCGTGTCGCTGTTTCTCTCAGTAGGCTGGCTGTGTCGAGAGAAACAGAGTGTAGGTGTATGTTGTTCGGTCGCAGGGTGTTTGTATTGTTCGATTGCTGAGTGTGTGAGTATTGTTCGATTGCTGAGTGTGTGAGTATTGTTCGATTGCTGAGTGTGTGTGTATTATTCGATTGCTGAGTGTGTGTGTATTGTTCGATTGCTGAGTGTGTGTGTATTGTTCGATTGCTGAGTGTATGTGTATTGTTCGATTGCTGAGTGTATGTGTATTGTTCGATTGCTGAGTGTATGTGTATTGTTCGATTGCTGAGTGTGTGAGTATTGTTCGATTGCTGAGTGTGTGAGTATTGTTCGATTGCTGAGTGTGTGTGTATTATTCGATTGCTGAGTGTGTGTGTATTGTTCGATTGCTGAGTGTGTGAGTATTGTTCGATTGCTGAGTGTGTGAGTATTGTTCGATTGCTGAGTGTGTGTGTATTATTCGTGCTGCTGTGTGTGTGTATTGTTCGATTGCTGAGTGTATGTGTATTGTTCGATTGCTGTGTGTGTGTATTGTTCGATTGCTGAGTGTATGTGTATTGTTCGATTGCTGAGTGTATGTGTATTGTTCGATTGCTGAGTGTATGTGTATTGTTCGATTGCTGAGTGTGTGAGTATTGTTCGATTTCTGAGTGTGTGTATTGTTCGATTGCTGAGTGTGTGTGTATTGTTCGATTGCTGAGTGTGTGTATTGTTCGATTGCTGAGTGTGTGTGTATTGTTCGATTGCTGAGTGTGTGTGTATTGTTCGATTGCTGAGTGTGTGTGTATGGTTGTCGTTCGGGCCCAGGGTGTACATGTGCGGGTGTCGTTTCCCCAGCGCGTACTCGAACAACAAGGACGTGGCGCGGCAGCTGCTGGTGATCCTGATGGGGAACGCCATCCTGTACCTGTGGTTCTACCTCGCCATGAAGCTGTCGCGCGGCGAGCGGCCGCGCGCGCACGCGTGGGCGTACTGCGCGCTCGCGCACGCCGCCTGGGCGCTCGCCGCCTACCAGTTCGTGCACGGGAACACGAGGTGGTCGGTCAGTACCGCGCCGCTTCTGTCAGCTGTTCATTGAATCGGATCTCATCTCGTTGTATCAAATGATATCGCATGACAGCATATCCTGTTATATCATACCGCATCACATATCCCATCGTATCGTTTCATTTGTCATCGCTTTGTATCCCATCACGTATCCCATCATATCTCATCACTTTATAATGCATCACGTATCCCATCATATCTCATCACTTTGTATCGCCTCACGTACCCCATCACATCTCATCACTTTGTATCGCATCACGTATCCCATCACATCTCATCACTTAGTATCGCATCACATACCCATCACTTTGTATCACATCACGTATCTCATCACTTTGTATCGCATCACGTATCACATGATATCATATCCCATCACATCATTTGTCAATTGTAACGGATGAGTGTGTCACTCCCTGTGCGTGTATGTGTGGCAGGAGACGCCGGCGCAGTCTCGGCGCCGCAACGCCGTGTGCTCGGCGCTGGCGCTGTTCGACGCGCACGACATGTGGCACGTCAGCTCGGCCGTCGCCTGCTTCCTCTCCTACAACCTGCTGCTCGTCATCGACGATGACGTCAAGCTCAAGAGGACGCTCATACCTACCTTCTAGTCCAGTGGCAACCCTAGACGCAACCGACCAATCACAGCCCGTGACGCGTTGCTGTCTGGATCGCGCAAGCGAAGTTGAACGTCGCTACAAACATTATTAACGAAGCAGCAACCTTCAATACAACCGTCAATGAAGGAGAGTCATAAATATAGTGATCAAGTTGGTCCGCTACCATACATGCAGTTGTGAGGTGTGTCTCTAAACAAATACCCTCAAGCAGACCCTCCCATTGAAAGTACTATCATAGGAAGAAACACCAACGATCGCTGCCGCCAAGAACACAAATATAGTGACCAATTACAGAACATCTCGCTTCTATGTCTGAATCGCTTAACCTCAGTTGATCGACAACTATAGATCCAGTTCTGAGGCGCCATGGAAACAAAACTATAACCTTGGCATTGACATTAATCTAATTGAAGGTACTATTAAAGCTACAACAAGCATTACCCCGCTGAATGGCTAACGTTTGATACTCTTGTGAGCTCGGCAGTCGCCTGCTTCCTCTTCTACAGCCTGCTGCTGGTCTGGTAATGTCAAGTTGAAGAAGACGCTCATACCCACCTTCTAGGGGCAGTGCCAACCCTAGCAGACGATACTCGACCAATCACAGCCCGTGTTGCGGTGATGTTAGGAGTTGGCTTCTTCATGTTCCAATAGTTGCGTGTCCCTGTGCTGGTATGTTGCTAGCCTGATGGCTAGCAACATATGTCCTGTTCGTTTAATCACTCTTTACTAAAAAAAGCTAGATCATTCAAGTAAATTTGAACATTGCTTCAAACCTTATAAACATAAAGGAGCAGCAGCCACTACAAAGCTACAAACCACAAATGAAAATCAATAAACAAATATTGGTGGACAATTCCCACACAACACCATCTGACCCCAAACTAAGCTTGTAATATGGCGGCCAGATAGCTGATATGATACTTATATAGTTGTAAATACATACTTATTATACATAGAAACACCCAGGCACAATGAAAATATTTGAATTCATCACACAAATATTTGCACTGGGTGGGAATCGAACCCGCGACCCTCGGCTTCGCAGGCAGAGCTACTACCCACTAAGCTACGAGGCCAGTCAATGAAGAAGAAAAAAGGACAATCAAGCGTAAATGCGTACGTTGAAAAACGTAAATGAAGAATTAGAACAAAATGTTGCCAAATATATTTTTTTACAAAAAATAGATTTTTTTTTAAATGAACTTTATGTATATTATGATCTCCAACCTATTGTAAGTTCATGTATATTATAGAACGAAGTAGTGATACGAATAATTAATACATAATTTTGAACAGGGCTACGTAAGATAGGTGCACGATGCTGAAAGTGCAGTAGAACCTCAATGATGCTAACCGTATGGGACTGAAACTAGGTCGAATATAGAAACGTGTTTTTTGGATGTGATTATAAACAACACTTTTTTGAATTGGAAACTCTTTTGACGCACCACAGACAGATTTTTCGTGCCAGTTTTCGTCTCCCGGCCCAGAGCCTCCACTATTTCTGTCCCAGTTCTACTGCACTGATATTGCTGCCATTATGAATAAATCAATTCTCCTCCCGCTTTTTGTAGTAGGAAGTAGGTCCATTGTAAATGTTGGTTTGTGCCCATTGTAAATGTTGGTTTGTGCCCATTGTAAATGTTGGTTTGTGCCCATTGTAAATGTTGGTTTGTGCCCATTGTAAATGTTGGTTTCGGCCCATTGTAAATATTGGTTTGTGCCCCTTGTAATTATTGGTTTAGGCCCATTGTAAATGTTGGTTTCGGTCTATCGTAAAATTTGGCTTGGGCCCATTGTAAATGTTGATTTTGGCCCATTGTAAAATTTGGCTTGGGCCCCATTGTAAATGTTGGCTTTAGTGCCATTGCATGTATATGTTGTCCAAATGACAACAACTAACCTAGCCCCTTCGAGTTAGTTCAGTTTTCGTGCGTACCCCTGCTGCGTAGGTATAGAGATATTTCTCCCTAACTTTAGCGGGTGTAGAATGAGTTCAAATAATTTATTATAAATATAATCTTACGAATTTGTATTATGCTCAGAAGCTTAGATTTGTAATTTTTGTATTATCTAAAGCTAAAATATGGAATAAATGAATTGATTTTGTATGTTATTTGTGGTTTGATTGACCTGTCAGGAGTCAACTTACCGGTTCCTACACGCGCGTTCGGTTAGAACGTGCCTTCAGAATAGGACGTCTAGGTACATGATAAGGCGTTGTTGGAATTTTAATTGACCGACTACAAAAAAGGAGGTTCTCAATTAGATTGTTTATTTTTGAAGTGAAAACTTGTTTTGGCGCGCCACAGATAGCGTGTGATGCCACAGATGCGATGTGCGTGGGCTGTGAATTTATTTCTAGCGTAGCGCTACGCTACGCTCGAGAATGACTTCGGCTTTCGGCTTCAGGTAAACTTGGGACCATGACCATTGGCTATCTAGAAATGCGGCGGCCAATGGGAAATGCTGAAAGGCCCTGGCCTGGCCAGCTAGAAAAGCGTCAGCATTTCCCATTGCCTGACGCATTTCTAGATGGCCAGGCCACGTCCTCCGGTTACACCCGCGTAGTTTGTAGTTTCCAAAGTAAGCTATCAAATTCTAAATTATACGTTTTTACTTCGGCAGTTCCCATGCCTGCCTTTTTTTTTTAATTTAGCCTTTATGCTAGAGCGACACGGGGCTAGTCTTTCAAGCTAGCTAGCCGGTACTCCCAGCTTCGTGTAGACAACGTTACGCCACGCCAGTTTTGTCTATGCGAAGTTTAATATAGTTCTACCGATTTTAACAAGACTTTCACTGTGTAGAAAAATGAAATCGGTTTCCGCGAAACCAAAATAAATAAATTCGATATTCAAGAGTTTACGAAAGCTGCAATAAAAGGGCGCAGCTAGTTATTAATGAAATCCCAAAAAAAGCGAATAGCAACATTGTTTCACATAGGCTGCAGGCCCGTGAACAAAATGTATGGGTCATCTGATACAGCAGGAGACCTATGTAGGATGATAGAAGGGTATAAAGTAATAAGATTGAGCACTATGCCGGCACTTGTAAGCTGTCCAACTGAGTGCAGTTGAAGAGGGGGGGTTCTCAACCACGATCATTTCTCCTTGTCGCATGATTTTTGTACGGCGTTGCGGAATAATAGATTAGAAGAGGTATTGAAACTATAAAAATTATAAATATTAAAATTCTAATTGTTAGTTTGTGAAAAAAATTCATGATTTTCCGACGATTTACAGAGTAAGTTTGGTCATTTGATTGTGTTCGGCTTTGGTTCCATACAGTTTCAATACCTCTTCTAATACGTTATTTCGCGATGCCGTACAAAAATCATGCGACAAGGAGAAATGATCGTGGTTGAGAACCCCCCCTCTTCAACTGCACTCAGTTGGACAGCTTACAAGTGCCGGCATAGTGCTCAATCTTATTACTTTATACCCTTCTATCATCCTACATAGGGCTCCTGCTGTATCACATCTAAAAAAGTATTTGCCCTAACGATAATTGTTCGGTGGAGGCACTGAAATCGCGCGGTGACTACACATCGTTTAAGTTGTCCGTACCGGCTAAAAATATCAATAACTATATGAAACCTGAACATTGGGCTGTAGATGTGCACATTAAGCCCTGGCGTAGTGGGTTTCGACACCAACGTCAGGAGTCAACGTAAAAAAAAGGATCATATAACATATTCGATTTTCTACCAAAACGTCAGAGGATTACGCACAAAACTGGACGAGTGTAAGACGGCTGTTCTAACCACATCAGCGGATTTATTTGTGTTCACGGAGACATTCCTAATCGGTAGCGTAAATGATGCGGAGGTATTCCCGCCGGGGTACACCGTGCTGCGCCGGGACCGCACCGTGCGGCGCGGCGGCGTGATGGTCGACGCCGGCTGGGGCGGCCTATTGCTTGCTGTGCGAGACTCCTACACCGTAGCACAGGTCACCGACGTAGACGGCTACGACGGCGACGTAGAAGTGTTAATCGGATTGATATCTTTTAGATCTAAAAAAGTGGTATGCGGCGTTGTTTATATACCACCTAATTCAGCCGATTCTAAATACATCGACACATTATCTGTTTTAGAGAATCTGAGGATAAAATACCGAAAATACAATATGTTACTGTTAGGAGATTTTAATCTGAATTCATGTAGTCAGAATGTTATAAGACATTATAATTGTTTCATTGAATTTTGTGAGCTAAAACAACACAACAATATTCGTAACGAATTTGGTAGTATATTGGATCTGGTATTGAGCGATCAGAGCGACGAGTGGATCGATGTCTGTAGTGACGTAGACCCCGTAGTCAAGATTGACCCCTATCATCCCCGCTGTCGGTGAGCGAGCGATGCGCGCGCCGCGCCGCGAGGCCGCGCGCTGAGTGCGCCGGTGCGCGCTACGGCCGGTCGCTCCGGAGATAGTGACTCATCATGCGCTTGGAATTTCCGCAAAGCGGACTTTACAACATTGTATTCTGAGTTAGGTTCTATTGTCTGGGACGACTTGTTTTGATTTCTGATGTAGATGAAGCTGTTAATTTCTTGTATACTAAGTTAAGACAATGTTTTGAAAACAGTGTTCCTATTAAGGAAATAGAAAACAATCGTCTAAATGGGAGTATAACTATCCGACATGGTTTACTGCGGAGATAATTACTGCATTGAAAAACAAACATTTTCATTTAAAAAAATTTAAACGACATAATTTGGATTTTAATCGGGAATTATTCAAATATTATAGGCAACAAGCCAAATCTCTCATAGGACTGGAATACAAAAATTACATTTGGCGGACTGAGACGAATATCAGAAGAGATCCTAAAACTTTTTGGTCATTTATAAAGGATCAACAAGGCCCCAGGCAGACGTGTAGTGAATTCGAATATGAGGGGCATATTGTGTCGGGAGTTGAAGCAGCAAATGCGTTTGCAACTCATTTCAGTTCGGTGTTCTTGCCAAATAGTACTGAGTTGTCCGCGGTGGACGCCGAGCGGTGCGCGGCGGAGGGACGGGGCTCTTCTTCGCGGGATGCGCTGGACACGGTTTGCCCGTCTGACGTCGTAATAGCGGTTCGACGTTTAAAAGCGCTTTCGTCTGCGGGGCCCGACGGTGTCCCGCCATTTATATTAAAGGACTGTGTCTCAAGTTTTATGACACCGCTTCTTTATATCTATAATTTGTCTCTCGCTATGGCTTCGTATCCGAACGTTTGGAAAACCTCGCGAGTCACACCGATACCTAAGGGTGGTTCCGGATCGAAGGTAGAGAACTATCGGCCTATAGCTGTTCTTTCAACTTTCGGAAAGGTATTTGAATCAATAATAAACCGCCACATCACGAGACAGGTGAAAGTGCAGCTCAGCGAAACTCAGCACGGCTTTAGGGTTGGTAGATCTACCGCTACGAATATGATAAACTTTGTGGACTACGCGGTCACTGAAATGGATCAACGAAAGCAAGTAGATGCTGCTTACTTTGATTTTAAGAAAGCTTTTGATCGCGTAGATAACAATATCCTGCTAAAGAAGTTTGCAGCTGTAGGATTTACGCCGAAGTTGCTGAATTTTTTTGAGCTACTTTACCAACAGAGTTCAGTACGTAGAGTTTTGTGGGTTTCGTTCAGCTCCGTATTTAGTCTGCTCTGGCGTGAGTCAAGGCAGTACGTTGGGACCTACTCAATTTATAATTATGATTAACGACCTTCCGAGGGTCGTGAGGACAGCTGAATGTCTCATGTTCGCTGATGATTTGAAACTATTTTGGGTATCGGTAGTGCGAGTGATTGTGAGGCTCTGCAGATGGACATCGACAATGTGATAAAGTGGGAGACGATAATATGTTAGAGTTGAATGAATCTAAGTGTAAAGTCATCTCATACTCACGGTCTCGGAGTCCCATTCAGTTTGATTATCGTATGTCTGCTGTTAATTTGGAGCGCGTCACAAAAATTCGCGACTTAGGGGTGACTTTAGATATGGAACTTACTTTTAACAAGCATATAGAAAACGTCTGTAACCATGCTTATCGATCGCTCGGTTTTGTAATGCGGCAATCGGCTAGATTTTATGATAGGCGAGCTATAGTAACTCTATACTCTTCGTTTGTACGTAGCAAGCTCGAATATAATGCTATTGTTTGGGATCCGCATGAGAAATGCTATAGTGTTATGTTGGAGCGTGTGCAAAGAAAATTTTCCCGATTTCTTTATATAAAAATATACGGCTATTATCCTTATTTATATCCGTCACTATTCGTCACCGGAATGGTGGGACTTGACACATTAGCGCTAAGGCGAAAGTGTGCGTTGTTGATTCACTTCTATTGGCTGTTGAATGGTCAGATCGACAACCCTGGCGCGCTGGCTCGCTGCTCGCTGGCGGTGCCGGACCGCCCGCGCCGGGGGCGCGCCTGCGCGGTGCGCCCGCTGTTTCAGGCCGCGCGCGTGCGCACCGACACGGCGCTGTACGCGCCCACAACCCGGGCACTTAATTTGCTCAACGCTCTGCTCGCTCAAAGCCCGGAACTAGACTTATTTTCGGATAAATTTAAGTATGTAATAGATATATGTGTCATTTTTTTTTTTACTTATATAAATGAATGTAATTAATGTATTTAATGTATCTCTGTTATCTGTTTTAATTTGTTTATCTTATTTCGTGTTTCTTTTTTTGTAATTAATGTGAATTATGGCCGTTTGTGCGTGTTGGCTACGCTGTTAGCACATGTCGGCAATTCTTTATAAATAAATAAATAAATAAATAAATAAATCAGATGACCCATAAATTTTGTTCACGGGCCTGCAGTCTAATAGTTGATGTTCGAAAGACTCGAACGAAAAGGTTTGAGAATAACGTATAGGATGTGGAATACGTTGCCTGAGTGGGTTTTTTCGATGGCTACAATCTTGGTGTCTTCAAATCAAAAATGAATCGGTTTCTTCTAGGTAAGCACGCTCCATCGTGGACCGCATCGTCGCTTAACATCAGGCGAGACCTACCTACCTACCTGACATAGTGCGAACCTATTACAGTTAAAAAAAACGACAGTGGTGCGTGTGGGATTCGACCCAGGAGGTCCGGATCAGCAGTTGCCGTTCTCGTGACTAGACCAGGCGTAACTTTTGAATGAATAGGTATGTTGATGTTATGTAACTCCAAATGTAAGTTTTTTTTAAACTACTGAATGGATTTCGATGGAATTTAATTCAGAGATAGATTAAAGTCTGGGATAACACGTCGGCTACTGTTTATTGCGGGGAAACCGCTGGATTTTACCAATTAATAAAATTATTGTACGCTTCTATTCTCGACGCTCTAAAGCCAAAACATAAACATTTTACGAATCTAAGCATATCATCCGAAGTTGGCTCAAAACACTAAATTATAATGAAACAGAAACTATACTGAAAAGGGGTTTTTAAATTTATTTATGTTTCGTGTAAGTACCTAGTACAGTCCGCGAGGTATAAGCTGAGCTTTGCATTAGTGTGAGTGGTCACCAAAAGTACAGTCAAACAACAAACTCTTAAAAATTAATATCATTATATTTTAGGTAGGTACTTACATGCGCGGTCCGAGGGGGGGGTCACAGGGGCATGACCCCCCCAAATCTTATAAGTTAAACAAACAATCTAAGAAAATTAAAAATATCTAATAGCACATAGACTATTTTTAACGCGGGAAAACAACTAGAACGGGAACTACGCGGGTAAAATTTTGGGGGACTACTAGTAAAGTATTTTTTGGTCGATTTATTGTATTTCTACTGGTGACCCCCCCCAAAACCTGAGGCTGCGTACTGGTGACCCCCTCCAAAATTCGAGGCTGGGACCGCGCCTGGGTACTTAAGGCATAACATAAGTCGGAGAAGTATTCTAGTATTAAAATAAAATAAAACTAAATTGATAAAATAAAGTCCAGCTGTGTATTTGACTGATGAGTACATATTATTGTGTGATTATTACTAAAAATTCAATTTGAAACAACAAAATAACTACACATCTTCTACACCAGACATTGCACCATAGTCACTTTCTTTATCACTCTCGTTATCATTTTCACTCTCGTCTGATGTGTCGTTTGTTTTAATAATGAATCTTTCCGTTATATTTTCATAATGAAACTTTTTTTCTTCTTTTATTGCATGGTCACAAACATTTTCCATTCCTGTACAGTGATACTTTCAATTTTTTCATTTGCTAACCTCATTATTGTATCCATATTCATTGACACGTTTTTTTTCGCGACGTATCCTTTTACCATTGCCCATATATTTTCAATCGGATTGAAATCTGGGTGATAGGGTGGTAGACGAAGGACGCTGTGACCATGTTCTCTTAATAAGGTGTCCATTTTATATTCAATAAATCGTTGTTTATTATGCAGTATCAATTGATAAAGTTGTGGTTTAAGCATGGATATTGAGTGATCGATATTGCGTAACCTGAGCCACCACCTATTTGTACCCACCTATTCATTGTAACAATGTAATAATCATTAATTTAGTTTAACCTGTCAAATGTTGTCTGTCTTGAATGCGAGACTTGGTCTAATTGTTATTGTTTCCTCTGGATTTTGGTTTTCCCGATACAGGCTTGCCTAGTGGGCAACCAACGGATATTACTATATTATTAACCGACTTCAAAAAAGGAGGTTTCTCAATTCGACCGTATGTATGTTTTTTTTTTTTTTTATGTGTGTTCGCGGATAACTTCGTCGTTTATGAACCGATTTTGATGATTCCTTTTTTGTTGTAAAGGAGATATTCCCAGGGTGGTACCATGATAAGGAAACCAGGATCTGATGATGGTATCCTAGAGAAATCGAGGATAACTTTCGAAAATTTTAAAGATGACTAGTGCGTTAGTTAAGTTTTTGCTTGAGCATTTTAAAGCAGTATAATTTAAAGATGGTCTGGAGTCGATCTGATGAGGGAACGGGAAGACGGTCGAGGAACTCCTCGACGGTACATAGTAGTTACCTTGTGTTTGGGCTCGATGAATTTGTATTGATGAGAACTTTTTACATAGATGGGTTGTGACTGTCATTAGTGGTCTGATGATGAAGATAAAGGACAGTCAAGGGAATTCCTTAACGGTTTACAGGAACTACCCAGTGTTTGGGTTTAATTCATGTATTGAGATCTCAACACGAAATCGTGCAAATGCATTAGTGAAAACTTGTTTAGCACTAAAAGGGTAAAATAAACTATTTTTACAAAAATTAAACCGACTTCAACACCACAAATAGGCACTCAAAAGCGAAAAATAATTTAATATAGGTAATTATTATAACCTCTACTCACTCATCTATATGAAGTCGGTGCCAGCCAAATCTAACAGGTAGTAGATAGATACTACTTACCTATGCCTACTTACTTACTACCTCGTACATAGTATATCTACTAACTTTTAACTAGCCTGGCACCGACTTCATATGAATGAGTGAGTAGAGGTTATAATAATTACCTATATTAAATTATTTTTCGCTTTTGAGTGCCTATTTGTGGTGTTGAAGTCGGTTTAATTTTTCGTAAAAATAGTTTATTTTAATGATTGTGTACAAAAATTCAAAAATCGATATGATTGTTCTACTTTTGTCTTGTAAATCTTGATAATATTTGTGATAATATTTTTTTTTCATTTTCATTTCAAACATGGCCATTGACCAGTGTATTTAGACATGTGATTGCGATAAATCGTAGTGAGTTATAGGATCAACTAATTCCGGTAAGACCCCCGTATTTTAGTGCATAACCGTGAACAGCAGTGGGAACATTTAGTGGGTAAATTGTTTTTTTTTTTTTAAATAAAGAGTGACGAGACGATCAAGACATGTGCCTGATGGTAAGCAACATGCCTGACACAACAGCACAGTGACACGCAGCTATTGGAACATGAAGAGTCTAAATCATTACCTAGCACTGCAGTGCGCTCGTCACCCAGAGATCTAAGATCTTATATCTCTAAGCCCGGTAATTTCTCTGGAAACATTGCCCTTCAAACCGGAACACAATATTTACAAATTTACCCATTGCTGGGATTTGGGGCCTTCTCTCTCGAGGCCATAATCCAGCACTGACCCAGTGTGGGTCGGGGGATCGGTGGTGCACGTCTGCACGTATGACCTCGAAAGATTCTAGGAACAAACAGGTTTTCTCCCGATGTTTACTTCACTGTTTTTTATGTTAGCAGCGTAACAAAAATGACTTCGAAAATACAGTGGTGCGCAAAAGATTCGAACCAAGGGCTCCGGATCAGCAGTTGGTTTTTTTTACAGTTAAGAGTGACGATACCAACAGGACATATGCCTGATGGTAAGCAACATGCCTGCCACATAACAGCACAGTGACACGCAGCTATTGGAACATGAAGAGTGCACATCATTACCTAGCACTGTACTGTGCTCGACACCCAGAGATCTAAGATGTTACATCTCTAAGCCCTGTAATTTATCTGGAAACATGGCCCTTCAAACCGGAACACGAATAACTGGCAAAGGTGTGGTACTTCCCCAGGCGGACTCTGCCAAGAGTCCTGCCACTACAAAGTTACACTTAGTTTAGTTTATCGGGCATCGCGAAATTCAGGCGTGTCAGAAGGAGAATCCTCTAAAAGTAGTTTGATTCAATAACCCGCCGAATATAGGCTGAGAACTTGCCAAGTGCGTATCGACCAGTTGTTTTAGTGGACTTTAGTATTTTTTTAGCACATAGGTCCTCGTTTGATCACCAACTCGCCTGATGATAAGCGCCGATGTGACCAGAGTTAATGCACGCTAATCTAGAACATGCCTACTCACTATACCTTGGAAACAATGAAGCCGGCGGCTTATTCCAATGTTGGCTGTTTGGTTCGAATTTTGGGAAAATTGACTATGAATGGATGGTAGTGCATCAATATTCGACTATAGCCCTTAAATAGATCGCAGTGGAGTCATTAATCGTCTGGCAGCAGTAGCCCGTATGCAGCTAGCTACGACGTGAGCTTACGGCAATTCAACAAAACCATTCACAAATCCCGGTTAGCCTCAGCACGACCTAGATACCGACCAATTTACCCCCATATGTGGTCAAATCGAAGAAATAAAACATCAGCGCAGAAGGTTTCAGTTTTGTGAGTCAAATTCGATGGTGGCTCGATCCTCAATTTTATAGATAAGTCGGTCGTAGTTTGTAGAAGCGATGTGACCTCAAGTTGCCCCAGTCGATGCCCCAGTGGCCTAGATGGTGCGGCCACCGCGCTTGCGCCCTGCCGGTCCTGCCCTAGCTTGACCCCACTGGGGATGGCTTCGGGAACCGGGAAATTTCTACCGAATAACGTTTGTTCGTTAGGGAGAATTTCCGGGAAGTGGCAGCCCCGTGAGTCAGGGGCGGTCAAATGGGGTCGACAAAGGGATGAATCAGACTTTGTTAAAAATGACGATGCTTGGAGTTTCATTGTTGTGCAATAACATGTAAAATATAGGTACCGTGTTCAAAAAGCTAAACAAGCTATTTGTCCGTTTGATTGGAAGGCAAAAACCTTGACCTAGGTCATTAGAATTAGGATTAGGCTTACCTACAGATCAGCGCTGTTCGTTATTTATTCAAAAGTTGGTTGTCTGTAAAGTCGGTTTGTTTACGGACGATAGTTTAACGCGACAACGTCATAACAAAACATTTACTGATGCGGCGCAAGCGTGCAATGAGCGTAACGGGACATAACGGGATACTTTTTCGTGGATGCAGCCGGCGCTCATCGATTTATTAGAGGTTTTCACGTCAAAAAATGTTGGTTTAGGCATATTAATATCTTTTATATGAGTTGCTAAAATCAATCTCTCTTATCCTGTTGACATTTGTTGTTATTATATAGGTAGTATATTTTTTCATCACGAATTTCATGATTGTATTCCATTCAAAGTCAACTTCATAGGAGATCTGATATTAAGTACCTATACTAACGTAACAATTAACAATTAATGCTATTTAAGCACTCATAATAATGAATTGCAAATATTATGTAACGTCTAAAAAGATGTACCTATAAAGATGTACAAGAATAACGATGTATTTACTACTTCACTGTGTTTTATTCGTGATCTCATAACCACGCTGGTAAATTACAAGTAGGTATTCCTCATGTGGTCGTATTAAATAACAGAATTTACACAAAACAATAAATAAATAAATATTGGTGGACAATTCACACACAACACCATCTGACCCCAAACTAAGCAAAGCTTGTAATATGGCGGCCAGATAGCTGATATAATACTTATACAGTTGGAAATACATACTTATTATGCATAGAAACATCCAGACATAGTGCAAATATTTGAATTCATCACACAAATATTTGCACTGGTGGAATCGAACCCACGACCCTCAGCTTCGCAGGCAGAGTTACTACCCACTAAGCCACGAGGCCAGTCATATTGCTATGACCCTAAGAAAAAAATCGATCTTGAATTCATCATCATAATTCTCAGCACAAGTCATTGTTTTTTTAATAGTGATGCCTATTCACGGTTCATTGTTTACCAAAATGAACAGGCAGTTGTATGAAATCACTGCTTCCTCCTAATTAATAATAGCTATGGAGGCCTGGCCACGATTTTATGGAACAAGTTAGGAAGTAACTAACAGTAATTTGTATAAGGTCAAGATGACGAGGCAATGACGTCATGTCACGGCGAGTAGGATTCATTATTATTGCAACTCACTGTGTGACGGCGCTTAGTCACATTCACGAAATGAGGGGCGGTCAGAGGGATGACTCCAGTAATATCGAGTGGGCAAAGCGGCTTATAACATCTTTCTTTGTTTCCGACAAATTAGTAATAATGTTGATCTGCTAGAGTAAATAAGTATTATTAAATTAAGTAAAAATTGTATGTCTTTAAATTAAGTACTGTTTTTAGTAATGCATCGTGATTCAATGTTTTATTATCGTGTATGGATAGAAACTTATCTGGTGCTTAGATTGGAGCTATATACGTAAGTTTTATTTTTATGTATGAAATAAACGTCCTTTGGTGCGTGGCGCTTTGTGTGACTGAATGTACGAATTTTCTACAATTTATAGTAGCAGTATGAAAATAAAAAAGGGAAAATAATTTTGTACTCTAGCAACACCGTGTGTTGTTTCGAAGAAATAAAGATGGCCGACGTATGGAATGTCAAAACTTGCAGGGCGAGCAACTACGCTGAAAACGTGTAAAATTCGCGGAAATTAGCGAATTAAGTGCTTACTCAGTGGCAGTGACGTGTTACAGTGATTATAGTTCTACATCTTGGTTTTGTGCCCTATTTGACATGATAACTACAATTTTTGGAATAGTAATATCAACCTGATACATAAATGAACGGTACGTATTTCTACTTATAGTCTGCTTGGAAATTACAAAACCGTGATGTAAACTACTTCCTAATAAAACAGTCTTAATTCTCAACCTGAGCCAAGTTGAGTAAAATAGTTATTTGCTATCAAAATCAATGTAACTTTGATGTGAGTTCTGAGCAAGTTTGATTTATTTTGAAGGTCTCAGTTCGTCCTTAGTGGTGTTTAAACAAGGTAAATGGCTCGAGCCATCGCTGGCGAGGCTGAGTGGACTCGTTTTTGCAGTAGTTTCGTGGTCGCACGTCTGCGTCGCATCATCCTCGGGCGAGTTGTGTCAGACGCCATAAATAGAATCTCACGTTGGCGCTCCGTCGTTATCTCGTACCTATCTGCGTGATTACTCGTTTATCGGTCAAGTAGATAGCGCCACTCCATACTCAGTAATGATACCTATTCACATGTACCTACTGTGGGCCTTTCAGTATGTTGATGAGTACTAGCTCTTACAATCTCAGTATACATAATATCAGAATGTTGTGGATTGTAAAAACAACATCCTTCTGTTGTTGATTGACTTGTGTTGTTGTAATCATAGTCACATAAGTAGAACCCTGGTTAATAGGTCTATATCTCTGAAATAACTAAACCAATTGGACCAAGTCTTCCACCTGTAGATAGAAAATTGTAATTCAAAAGCGAAAGACAATATCTTTTTAACAGACAATTATCTATGATATGCTATTTCAACACATATAGGCATATCAGCTAATAATACTGCTCGCCTATTAGTCAATAAATAAATAAAAGTAAGGAAAAGTCCTGATACAATACACTCTTGGCTACTCTAAAGACAAACCAATTCAAAACCACACAGTTGTAAACTACCCTAGCTGTAATTAATTTTAAGATACCACTTATTTCATTATTCACTAGGTTTACCCATGTAGTTCCCGTTCCTGTTATTTTCTCAGTATAAAAAGGAGCATATGTGTTCTTCCAGACTGTAATCTATCTGGGTTCCAAATTTCAACCTGATTACATGTTATGATGCGATTGAGCAACATTCAAATGTAAATTCATTGTAAATTGTAAACAAACATTCATAATATTAGCAGGATAACATTTTACTTTTCTTACAAGTATTGTAACAGTGTTATAGCAATATGGCATAATGATAAACACATTAGTACGAACTCGCCTAAAAAAGTAAACTAAACAGGTTTTTTACAACGGAATATGACACTTGTCTCTTAAGGACACTGTTTACTGAAATTGGGCTAGTACGTAATCCACAGGGTCGTTCTAACCTAAACACTAAGTATACTGTTGCAAATAAGTAGTAGATAATATGAAGCATAGCTGAAAAAAATGTTTTTGATTGAATCATCATGTTATACATTCACAACAGAATTTATGGCACAACATTATGTTGCATCTACTGTAATGTTGTGTAAGCACAGTGGCACCAGAGATTAATTGAAACATATCACAATCATACAAAAGCATTGCTTGTTCTTTCTTATATCAAAGCAGATTTTACTACAGAAACAGTTTTGGTTATCCGCTTTGTCTTAAAACACTTTTTATAACGTTAAACATTAGAGGAAAAGGAGACAAGTGCAAACCTAAGATTAAAAAAAAGTTAATAAATGATGGCTGGTCTAGTCTGGAGAATTGCGACTAGAAACCCCTCCTGTTTTGGATATGACATGCAACACTGTCTTCAAAATATATGGATATGACTTCAAAAGTCATATATAGCCACCTTAGACCAGTGTGATGGGTCCCTAAGACCCAGCAGCAAAGGCGGATCCAGCTTTGCCTCTAGGGGTGGGGTTACATGGAGCCAGGGGGGGGCTGCTTATGCTAAACCAATTATTGTTAGAACATCTTAACCGTTGTCATGTCCATGTTAACTAGTAGTCAGCAAATTTATGTCATACAAAAAAATTACAGTCATAGGAACTGCCGATAGATGTGAAAACGTATAACTCATATATATAAAATGTAATAACTGCTAGCTTGCTTTGGAAACTACTCGGGTGAATCCGGAGGATGTGGTAATTTTTTTGAGAGTTTATCCAAAGATTTCTTATCATTCTCGAGCGTGATGCTAGAATTCAATTCACAGTCAAAAATCACAAAAATTGCCTATGGCGCTCCAGCCAGAAAAAGTTTTCACTTTAAAAAAAAGTATGGGCACGGCAGCAGTTAAGAGTTTTGAAGGTTTATTAAAATTGTTCAATGCAACAGGTTAAGGGCTGAGTTATTTCAAAGATCAAAGAGTTCAATATCCTTCGAATCTCACCGAGTTATTTCAGTAACCGTAAACAACATTAATTTGTGAAGATGTCAAACGGAAATAGACTATATTGACTTCAATAAGCCATTTCTAAAAGTCTCAGATCATGTGCCAAGTGCTTAAAATGATTGTTTTATTAAAGTTCATTTTTGTCAATCAAATTATTCTCTATGAGCTCTGTATTCTGCTCTTCAAATGAAGTTGTAGCAATTGTTGGGTATAAAGTAACCGGTTTTAATAAAATAGGCTATAAATTAGGTTTTCTTTTATAATAAATAATGTGTGACGAGACGAGTAGGACATGTGCCTGATGGTAAGCAACATGCCTGCCACATAACAGCACAGTGACACGCAGCTATTGGAACATGAAGAGTCCAAATCATTACCTAGCACTGCACTGCGATCATCACCCAGAGTTAGATTACTGAGTTAGAGATTAGGGGTCCAAGTCACCTTCGTTCGTGGGGAAGCACCTGTATATTGAAACCCCACATGTGGTCCCCGGGTGGTGCTAATCAGGTGACAAATTACCGGTGGTAGGCTTCGGCCGTGGTTGGTGACCACCCACTAGACTAAATCACGGCGCCAAGCGGCCTAGCCGTGTTCCGACGTGTTGTCTAGTGACACCATTAGGGGAAAATGGGTCAGAACAGTTGCTGCATAACTACAAGACAGGTCTGTCACACACCAATACTATACATCGGGAAGCTAGTCATGGAGGGTAGCGGGATCCGAGGCACGGTTGCCGCGACCGACCGCAGATAGTTGGGGGCCCAAGTAGTGAGCTAGCCACTCATGAAAGGCTGCCCCGCCATCTAGCGAAAAATCCCGGGATGCGCTATCCTGCCGGTTGGCGACCGGATGACAAGGCCAGATAGACATCCCCGGGGGGGCTCGGGCGTCCCCGCAGTCTCCAGGCTAGCTTCCTAGCGATGTGTTTGTGTTGTGTGTTGTGACCAATGGTCAGTAGTGTGCGGCCTCGTTCTACTGCCGTTTTCCCACCGATCTCCCTCTCAAAACAAAAATGAAAAAAGTTAGAAACAGAAACAAGTGTAAAGAGCGGCCGCACTCCTTGTCGGTTAAAGTGCACCTCACAAATATTCGAGGTCTGCACTCAAATCTCTCAGCAGTCCATCACCACCTCGACACTGAGCAGCCGACACTCTTATTTCCGACGCAGACGCAGATAGGTTTTCCGTCGAACGTGGCGTACCTTATACCCTGGAGCACAAATTCCGGCCTCGTGCTGGAGTGTGCCTGTACGCCCGTGACGACATCTGCTGTCGGCGTCTCCGTAACCTTGAGGACACTAGGTTTTCTGTTCTTTGGGTACTGAAAGACACAGGCATAGACAAAATTGTCTATTCTGTCTTATTATATCTATTCTATTACTAGTTATGTGACCGACTACCCTCATATCCTATCCACACACTAACACGCACCACGCAGGGTAGTGCGTGGATGCGTGTTCCATCGTTGTATGCAAGTAGATACTTGAATTGAATGTTGAATTGTGCGAATGTTGAATGTTACTATGTTGAATTGTGCGTGTTGTTGTCTGTACAAACGGATCTCCGTTTGTACAGACAACACGCACAATTCAACACATCGAAAATACATCCACGCGCGTTCATGCAGATTACGCACTTACTGAAATGCGGAGAAACACGTAACCACGCGCGTGGATGCGGGGCAGCGAGCCCCGCAGTGCCGTGCGTGAATTTGGACGGGCTTGGCGTCATCGATATAAACCAATGGATGTGTTCTCCCAAACTTCAGGCGCACGGTATTATGTCATCGTTGGGAAGAGTGAGCCCACTCATTCCGTTCTAGTCGGTTGCAGGAAGCGATGCACGCCAGACGTTTTTTTTACCTATCACTATTCGTTGTCAACAACCAAAATAAGTAGAACTACAGCATACCTCGCCGCTAGCGATTCTTGGGGTCAAGTAGATTGGTTGTGTGTAAACTACTTACGATACACACAGAGACGTAGCTTATTATCAATTTCAAGGTGTTCAGGGCATATCGATTAGTTTATATCGATGCTTGGCGTGTGTTGAATGAAATGAGTCAGAGCCGCCGTTAATCCACAAAACGTAACGCGTGAAAAACTCGCGCGATGATGCAGATCTGCACTCGCGCAAGTACGCGCGTAGATGCAGCGACATGCAGTGTGGTCAGCGTGACTCGGCGATGTCTACAGCCGACTGTGTAGCAGATTTTTTTTCCTTTTTCTAACTGACGAGAAAGAATTTGAGTTAAGCCCTAGCTAAAAACGAAGTATCTGACTCATACGATATGTATAGATATACCGAGTGCTAGCACTCTGTGAGTACTATCGGAGCGTGTGACGCATATACGCGACACGTCTATGTCGCCTGACTTATTTTGAGGGTAGTTCAACAAAAGCTGTGTTGCAGATGTGAGCGTCGCGGCATGTGGGGCGCCGGCTGGTGGTGCGGCGCGCTCGCCGCCGCCGCGCTGCTGGCCGCCCTCGCCGCTGCGCGCCGACACCGGCGGCTCAAACCCGCGCACACCGCGGTACGTGCGTCCTGCACCCGCTACCCTGCGTCCTGTACCCGCTACCCTGCGTCCTGTACCCGCTACCCTGCGTCCTGTACCCGCCACCCGGCGTCCTATACCCGCTACCCTGCGTCCTGTACCCGCCACCCTGCGTCTTATAACCGCTACCCTCCTGTCCCGTACCCCCGCTACCCTGCGTCCTGTACCCGCTACCCCTGCGTCCTGTACCCGCCACCCGGCGTCCTATATACCCTGTCCTACCCGCCGTCCTATACCTATACCCTGCGTCCTGTACCCGCCTACCCTGCGTCCTGTACCCGCCACCCTGCGTCCTGTACCCGCTTCCCTGCGTCCTGTACCCGCCACCCTGCGTCCTATACCCGCTACCCTGCGTCCTATACCCGCTACCCTGCGTCCTGTACCCGCCACCCGGCGTCTTATACCCGCTACCCTGCGTCCTGTACCCGCCACCCTGCGTCTTATACCCGCTACCCTGCGTCCTGTACCCGCCACCCTGCGTCTTATACCCGCTACCCTGCGTCCTGTACCCGCCACCCTGCGTCTTATATACCCCCGTCCTGTACCCGCCACCCTGCGTCGTCCTACCCTACCCTGCGTCCCCGCCACCCTGCGTCTATACCCGCTACCCCTGCGTCCCGCTACCACCCTGCGTCCTGTACCCGCCACCCTGCGTCTTATAGCCCCCGTCCTACCCTGCGTCTTGCCACCTGTGCCCGCCACCCTGCGTCTTATACCCGCTACCCTGCGTCCTATACCCGTCCTGTACCCGCCACCTGCGTCCTATACCCGCCACCTGCGTCTTATACCCGCTACCCTGCGTCCTGTACCCGCCACCCTGCGTCTTATACCCCTGCTACCCTGCGTCCTGTACCCGCCACCCTGCGTCTTATACCCGCTACCCTGCGTCCTGTACCCGCCACCCTGCGTCTTATACCCGCTACCCTGCGTCCTGTACCCGCCACCCTGCGTCTTATACCCGCTACCCTGCGTCCTGTACCCGCCACCCTGCGTCTTATACCCGCTACCCTGCGTCCTGTACCCGCCACCCTGCGTCTTATACCCGCTACCCTGCGTCCTGTACCCGCCACCCTGCGTCTTATACCCGCTACCCTGCGTCCTATACCCGCTACCCTGCGTCCTGTACCCGCCACCCTGCGTCTTATACCCGCTACCCTGCGTCCTGTACCCGCCACCCTGCGTCTTATACCCGCTACCCTGCCCTGCGTCCTGTACCCGCCTTATACCCGCTACCCTGCGTCTTATACCCGCTACCCTGCGTCCTATACCCGCCACCCTGCGTCCTATACCCGCTACCCTGCGTCTTTTGTTTCACAAACAAAAAATGACGAAGATACACTGCTCAGAAGTTTTGTGTGACGTCACTTCATTATATAATATTTACAGAGACGTGATATCACAACCCATCCCACTCCGGAAATTTGACGATTATTGAATCTTTGTCGATTATAAATAATTTGGTAAAACAAAAAATACGTGTCCCATAACCTGACGGACTAATTAGAATGGTAATTTTTTTTCACCCATCCGTCATCCTAATTGACAAAGATGTCATTATCGCACACATTTATTTTAAAAGTCGTTCCGTTTAGTGACTTGGGTGGTTGTGCGTTGCAGGTGCACATAGTAGTGGGCCCGCTGCCCCGGCGCGCGCCGCGGCCGCCGCGGCCGGGCCGCGCCGCGCCGCGCCGCCCGCCGCCCGCGCCGCGCCGCGCGCTCGCCGCGCTGGCCGGCCGCCCCGCCGACGACCCGCCCCCCACCCCCCCGCAGATCCTCATCGTCCACAACTCCACCCAGCACACCAACGACAAACCGACCACCTCCCAACCGGACTACAAGGGACTCCCCAAGCTGCCGCTCCCGGAACAGTGGATCCACAGACGTCCTCAGGACTACAAGTACACCTCCATCCCCCCGACACTTAGCTCAGCTGAGCGTGGATTTAGGAGCCGACCTCTGCCAGGAGTCGCGCGCGAAGAAGTTCAGCGCGACGCGATCTCCGTCTTTGGAGAAAGACGACAAGTCTCCGTTCCCGGCGAAGTCAGACGTGTTCGGCTTCGAGAGTGATTGGGTTCAGAAGCTGAACGACGGGAAGGAAGCGACCATGATGTCGCCCAAAGAAACCGGCGACAGCGGCCAGGACTCGTCGCCCGGGCACCTGCGGCGGTTCCGCTCCGTCAGCACGAGGCTCAACATGTGCTCCGTGGCCGAGGCGGGCCCGGGCCACCCGCAGGAGCGGCTGGAGCTGCAGTCCTCGCCGCGGGTGCTGGAGTGCAGTTCTGCCAAAGAGAAGTCTAACGCGTCCAAATTCGATTTTTCCCCGAAACTGTTGGACACGATGAGTTCCCCTCGGTTCTTCACCCCGCCGGAGACGGTGTCGCCGATGTTCTTCAGCGAGCCGTCGCCGAAGTCGGTCTACTACGACAGCGTGCGCTCTCCGAAGTTCTTCCCCGAGACTCCGAGAGACGCCGAAGTCCCGCAGTCCCCTCGAGCCTTGGGAGATCATTTGAATCGCAACGGGATCGAGAAGCCGCCCTCCCCCGCGAGTGCTGAGCGCTCGCCCGAGCCCCAAAGTCCACAGCTACAACAAAGAAAACTACTTCACCTTCGAACACACGACGTTAGACGAGACCCCGCGACACTCCCCGCGGCCGAGGAAGTACGGGGGACGGAACTCGATCGAAAAAGAACGGTTCACCCCTCCCGCGGACAAAGATGTCCGGAAGTACCGCCGACACAACAGCTGCGACACTTACAAAGCTGTAGAATTGAACATCACGAGATGCGACGATAACAAAAACTTGCCCGATCAGGACGTCGTCGACTGCTGCGCGCAGATAGAGGCCATGGACATCCAGCCGACGGAAGACAAGGCGAACGAACTGACCCCGAATGCGGCAAACTCGGCCCAAGCGAGGAGACAACGACTCAAATCTATATCCCTCGACTCCGACAACGCGAAGATAATCGAACAGAACCTCGGGCTCCCGATAGCGAAGCAACTGAAGGATCAGATGAACGAGGCTTACAAGAACGAAAGCACGTCGTGCGACAGCATCGAGCGGTACCAGAAGACGCCAACGAACGAACACCCTTGTTTCAAATTCGACGAAGAGAAGAAAAAGCCGTCGGAAGAAGAAGAGGAACCGAAATCGCCCGATCTTCTGCAGAAAAAATGTCTGAGACAGAGCTCGGACACGCAGTCTTTTATCGACATGCCGAGGTTCTCCCCCAAGGAGTTCGAGATCACGGTGACGTCGGAGGAAGGCGCGACTTGCTCCGCCGAGGCGCAGTCGAAGCCCAAAACGAAAACTGCGGAACCTCACCATCGATCTGACGAAACGAGACAGCGACCTCGAAAAAGAACTACTTGAATTCGACAAATTCTTCGAGAAGAAAGTCAAAACGCCGACTTTGAAAATCAAAGCGACCTCCTTGGACTCGTCCGAGACCGCGAACTTATCCCTTCCTCAACAGAAAACTTTGGAAGTGCCCCAGAATTCCGTATCAGTCCCGAACACACCGAAACGACAGATGAAGAGGATCCTAGCGCAAAAGAATATAAAACCAGATTTCGTTGGAGCGAAGCTGGGCTACAACACGATACAGTCGAACGCCGAACAGCGGCGACTGTACATGAAAGGCCAGGACAGCGGCATCTACCTGAGAGAGCACCACGCCAACCTCATGCTGTACCAGCCGGGGACCTCGAGGATGGGCTCCCGAACTATGGGATCCTTCGACGAAAACATGGACTTTGAGACGACACCAGAGATCAACATCTGCGGAGCGGACAACAGGTCCTATTTAGATACGGGGCAGACGTTAGGCTCAAATTTGCTCAACTACAAACAAAATTTGAGTGTCTCCAGCACTAATCTGAAGACTCTGCCGGAAGGTGTGCCATCAGACGATTTCGAGCCTAGTGTGGAGGATGAAAAGATTGTTAAGAAACTGCACAGAAGAAATTCCAACCAAAGTTTATTGTTAAGTACTCACAGCCTGCAGAGTTCTAACTGCTCTCTGAACAGCTCAGGCGCCTCCTGCCACAGCCTGGCCGCCGTACGGACCAGCGTCTCCAACTTCAGCCTCAACGACAGGAAGAAGCTATCCCTGGAACGACGGGACTCCAACGCCTCTCTCATGACCGACCACCTGACCCCGACCACCAGAGTCATCTGCTCTTCCAACACAAACCTATCCGGAGACTCCAAGAACTGCCTTCTTCAAAGACGGGGCTCCAACAACAGCCTGACTTTGAACATTCACTCGACGAATTTGAGTCGACATTCGAGTAACACCTCCTTAAACAAAGATGCTAAGATGCAGAAGAAAGGCCTTCTGGAGCGGAGGAGTTCCAACACATCTTTAACTTTGAACATCAACAACTCCAACCCGCAACTGTCCGGGAACTGCGGCCTGTCCATCTCCAACTACAACCTGAACGGGTCCGCTTGCAACCTGAGTAGGTACAACAGCAACCACAGCATAGACAACGCCAACGAACCCAAGAAAGGGATCTTGGAGCGACGCAGCTCTAATACCTCCCTCACTCTGAACATACCTCAGGAACCGCGCGACATCGAAATCGAAGACCATCAGATCATAGACAACAACTTAACCAAACCCCCACACCGAGACAGTCACAGAAAGTCGTTAAGCACAGAGAATTTGATCCCGAAATCTTACAAAAACCGGACGCGACTGCGCTCAACAGAGAAAGGCTTAGGGTTCGGATCCCACGACAACCTCTGGTCGAGTTCGTACACCGAGCAAGACTACCCTCAAAACCTGACCTACGTTTGCGGGGATCAGGAAAACGAGATAATTTACGCATTCGGTCGCCAAGACGATCCGAACTTCCAAGCTGGGTTCGTCCGCAACATAACCACCAAACCGTTGAGCCCTCAAAGCACGTCGGAAGACTTCCGTCTGTACCTAGCCAACATGCAGCATCTCCAAAACGCGTCAAGCGTGCTTTCCAGACAGCAGTTGCGAGACTTAAACGACGTATTCCAGAACGGGTACTCCAAAGTGAAGTGCCACAGCTCCACTGAAGGCCAGCATTGCTGCACGGGCCGAGTTGAAGACGTTTGCAAGGAAAACCCTCAGATGGTGATCCCGGAACTGGTGTCTCAGCCTTGTTCTGAATACCAGAAGAAGTTGCTGAGGAATCTTCACCAGGAGTTCTGGGATATGCCGACGAACTTCCAGGAGAAGCCGATAGTGTCGGGGTCGCACCCCAAGAACAGGTATAAGACGATACTGCCCAACGAACACCCGCATCCTGCTGCGGCCCGAGGCCGGTGGTACGGAGGGATACATCAACGCCAATTTCATCAAGGTTAGTATTTCTATTTTTTTATCGGATGGGCATTTTCACAAAAATGTAAACCCCCTGTTTTACGCCTGTCCCTCGAATTCAATTGTAATTTCTTACGAAATAGTTTTCACTATATTTAATTTTTATTCATGAGTGCATAAACAAATAAACAAGTGTCACAACAAATTTTAAGAAAAAATACAACATTTGACTCTAAAATAGTAAAAACTATTCAGAAATGGTTAATTTTTTGCTGTCCCCAACTGGTTCTTACGCACAATAATCTCTGTTTATAAGTTTTTTTCAAGTAGCACACTTTTTTTGTGGTTTATATAATAAAAAAGTACATGATTTCCGTAATATTATAAGCCAAAGATTTACAAATTTAAAATAATCTAGTTGTTAAAACAAAATAAAGTAAAATTCAAAAATATTGATCATTTTCTTTCGTTGTTGGCAGCATATTTGTATATACTTTTTGAACGAAACTAAATGTAACTGTCAGTGTTTTAGAACTGCTTGAGAAGGAGAGATGTGTCTCACAAGTCGGTGCGTGACTTAATTTTCACTCAGGAATGTGACCATAATTTGTCCTGTTCCAATCTATTTTATTGTGTTCTTTTTAATAAATTAGTTTGAAAATATTATTGTTTCTAAGTTATTCAAAAGTTCGTATGAATAAACATTTACATTATTTTTAAACGATTTTTATGTGTCAGAGGACATTCAAATGTGACTTCCGTTGTGTGACTATTTGAGCGGTCACATATAAGTGGAACAGAAAGTCACTACATTTCTGAACATCTAAAGCTCAGTTTACATTGCAGAATTCTTAAAATTTTGTGATCGTTTTTGAAGAATTAGATTTTTTATAGTAAACAGTGACGAGAGAAGCAGGAAGCGTGCCTGATGGTAAGCAACATGACTGCCCATAACAACATGGTAACACCAGCTTTTGAAACATACAAATCTTTACCTAGCACTGCACTGCGCTCGTCACCCAAATATGAAAGATTATCTTTATCCTCGGTAATTTAATTAAACACATTGCTCTTCAAACCGGAACACATGTTTTCAATATACTGTTTGGTGGTAGAATGACTGGTAGACTTCCCCAGGCGAACTCTGTAAAGAGTCCTACCAATACTATTATAATATAAAGCCCAATTGAAATTAAATTTACAAAGGTAAATATTTACAAACAGCAAAAAATAAGTATTAATAATAACAAATTAATAAATACAAAAAAAAAAAATTAAGTGTGAATTTTACGGTGACAAATCAATTTTCTTGCGTTCGGTATATGTACTGTACTATTAACGCGTCATGTAAATGCGCCCTTACCGTTTTCTGGTGTTCGGTTTTGTGACTGTCCCTTAATTTCAAATAACTAAAATATATTTAAAGAAGCCAATTTCATATTTTAAGTCTGTTAGAGTACTCTCTGGAACGAAAATGATGATAATTAGGGCAAGAAAGTACCAAGAGTCACACAACTGAAGAGTTTAGAATTATTGATGAAAGTACAATAAAAATGCAAATATGAGTTTTTTATGTTAAATGTCCAATTTATAAGTGGTAGACGCTTTTTCAATCAAAGTGGTTTTAACGTTTTTTGAGAAATAGTCACACGGATATTAAATTGTGTGACTTTCCATTATGTTTCAAATATCTAAACTAATATAACATTCCAGTGTTTCCAAAAATATATAAATTAAATCATAACAGGACCAAACACAATAAAAAAATAATAAAAAAATACTGTATTTTTTAAGTATACATTTTGTGAAAACGCCCGGATACACTTTGGAGAGCGTGCATCTAATCTGCATGATCTAATGCTCTTTTTTCTATCAGACTGTCCGTATTTCATCTGATGAGCAAACTAAGCAAAGCTTTTGATGGTTGCTGATAGCTGATATAATACTTATATAGTTTTAAATACATACTTATTATAAATAGAAAGACCAGACACAGTGCAAACATTTGAATTCATCACACAAATATTTTGTGTGGAATCGAACCCACGACCCTCGTCTTTGCAGGCAGAGTTACTACCCACTGAGCCACGAGGCCAGTCTGTGTTGTCTGTGTGGGGTTTTCCCGATGGTTACAATCTTGGTGTCTTCAAATCGAGAGTGAATCGGTTTCTTCTAGGTAAACACGCTCCATCGTAGACCGCATCGTCGCTTAACATCAGGCGAGATTGCGATTAAGTGTAAAACTGTAAAAGTTAAAAAAATGAGTAGTCATTGGGACGAATGAATATGCCGATAGCAGTGATAACTAATAACTCAGAATTTTATAGCTCACTTTGGAAACTACGCGGGTGAAGCCGGAAAGCGTGGCCATGACCATGGCCATTAACAATCCAAGTTTACCCGGAGATTTTTTTCATTTACGAACGGATTTCTTTCAACTTGAGCTTCTGGAATTTCATGTGTCCCATTTCATGTGAAAATTTGTATGTGATGCGTCAAAAGAAGTTTTCACTTCAAAATAAACCCGGGCTCCGGATCGGCGGGCGCTCTAGCCGGGGCTGGGCGTGTGACGTATTTGATCGAACTGATTGTGTGGGAAACCAGACTTTGCCCCATTTACTGATAACTAGTTTATGTTATTATGAAATGATATCATAATATCGGAATGATATCACGGCTAATGACGTCATTTGAGGATGATGATGGCTATTGTACAAGCAACCCACATAACTGTTCCCACTGCTGGGATTGTGGGCCTGCTCTCACAAGGAGCTGGCCCAGTTATGGTTACCGGATGACGCATGGCCTCGAAAACTTTTCCTACAGGACTTTAGGCTAGTGAACAATCGAAATTATTTAACTCTGAAAAACTGGACCGGTTTGAAGGGCAATATCTCCAGAGAAATTATAGGGCATACAGCCTAATTATTTTTAAAGGTTTACTCTTGACCCCCGTCTTACCTGATGTCGAGCGATGATGCGGTCTATGATGGAACTCGTTCACATAGAAGAAACCGATTCACTCTCGACTTGAATACTCCAAGATTGTACATATGTGTTATTCCTCGTGCTAAAAAGTCAAACTTCAACCATAGAAAATATCTTCGACGCAAGAAGTATTAACCTGAATTTAGTTACAATATTCACTATAATATTGACCAGCTAACTTCAGGGGTGTCTGGTTGTTAAAAGTGGTTCTATTAAAAATGTTGTTGAAATGATATTGTCTCATTTCCAGGGCCATGAGTATTCGAAAAACAGTTACATCGCGACACAGGGGCCGCTGCAGAACACTATCTACGACTTCTGGCTGATGGTCCATCAGAACAGCACACACTATCGGCTGCGAGGAGCCTCTGACCCGGGGACCACTGATGCACAGGGACTTCTTCAATCGAGTGCAAAAGTTGTGATGCTCACAAATTTCATCGAAAACAATCGACAGAAGTGAGAAATACTTTCCACTAGAGCTAAACGAAGAAGTAGAAATAAATAGTCCAGACGAAACATGTGGATTTGTGGTTACAAATCAGGGAATGATCCGGAAAGCCGGATATACCATTAGGAAATTGGACGTGAGATACCTCCAACAAAGTTCTCCAAAAACAGATCATAACGAACAAAGTGATCAAACGGACTCTAAGAATAGTGACACACGTGATAGTGAATTTAGTGAACAAAGTGAAACAAAAAGTGAAAGTGATATTGACACTGCGGTCACCGTGTACCACTACTGGTTCCATAATTGGGCCGACCACAAATGTCCTAAAGATGTTAACGCACTCCTCAATCTGAGCTTGGACGTTTTGAAAGACTCTTTGTATGACTTCAGTTGTCCGACAACTGAAAATGAGGACGTTTGTAAGTGTAACGATAGCCCTAAACCGGAGTCCAAGTTCCTGTTTCCACCGTTGGAGACTCCAGTACCTTGTGAGGTGAAAGTCAACGTGTCCACTCCACTGGATCTTTCCGGAGGGTGTGTCGCCTCCGACGATAGTCCATTGTTCAGCTGGTATCGGCGGACAGGCTGCCTCATTGCCATACTGAACGGTATAAAACAGTTGAACAATGAGCAGAAGGTAGACGTTCTAGGGATTGTATGCAATATGAGGTTGAACCGTGGGGAATGGTACAAAACTCGAACAGTATGAATTGATCCACAAAGTGTTGTGTTTGTATGAACAGGCATGCTTACCAAAGTTATAGGGTGCAGTTATATTGTAGTTAGACTAAGCTTTACCATTAGAATGTATTTGTTTATTGACGTATTTCCAAATTGACAGATTGATCATGAGACAAATGAAGTAGTAGAGGCAGCAATCTGCCGTTGCAGTGTGGCTATTTTTAGAGTAGGCATCTGATGCAGCTATTTATTAATAGCTTTTCTGTACTCTGTGGTACTAATATGATGCTGGACCAAAGTGATATTTATTTGGGTATTTTGTTTCATTTAAAAATGTTTGAGAGATAAAATATTTCATGAGTTGACTATCTGTATTATTATGAATATACATTTTTAAGATTTTTTATTTATTTTTTACTAATGCGCGAATCTACAGACACTGGGGTCCGTGACCTTTGTCATTTTCTCTTATTTTTGACATAATTCTTGGATTGAGTTTGGTTAGATGGTTGGGTGGAGTTTCTGGATTTCATGGACTGAAGGAGAAGGTCTTCTCGTGACCACGGCGGTTGTAACGCTGCTGAAACGTCGAGGTAATTAAACAATGAATTATATCGTGACTAAGCCTGTACAATATAGACATTATGTGTTCAAATCGCGTAAGTTTAAAAACAGAAATAAGAGGAATTTTCGTGTTTTAAAACTCTTGTTTGATTGAAATTCCTACTAGTAGGTCATAACTAGTCACACTGTACGGTAGAACGCCATGTTTTATTGCTCGTACAGTCTATTCCTCTAAGGTTTGACGTAAATCTTTGATTGTCCCGATGAAAATGAATTATTATTTTATTTGCAAATAAATAAAATATTTAACTAATTCAATGTAATATAAGTATATATATATATAAAATAAAGTATAGTCAAAAACAAAATGTTAATTTAGTTAATACACAGTACACATGTGCATAGAAAATATTTATCTGATAAAATATGAAGCAGATTTGGTGAAATTATGTTAAGTTCTCGTCAACATGTCATTGTTTGTTCACTTGAATGGTTGTATGGATATTGTATGTGTAAATCTTTAAGAGTCATATTATATCACATATCTAATGCAGAAAACCAACTGTATAAGACCTTAATGAAATCGAAGAGTTTACATTTACTATGTATAGAGTTAGATTTTCCGCACAGTTCCTTTGTGTCAATCGTGAGTACTTTAATATATATATATAAATATTTATACCTCCTTTCTGCATTAGGTATTTGTATTTTTAGGTGACTAGTTGCTCCCTGCAGTTTCACTTGACTTGTTTTCTTTGAAATCTTGCTGCCTCATTGGAACAGTGTGTTTCACTAAAATGAAAACAAACTAATATTTATAAAGCTGAATAGTTTGTTTGTTTGAACGCTAGGATCTCAGGGACTACTGGTCCGAATTGAATGATTCTTGTTCTGTTGTATAATCTATTTATCAAAGAAAGCTATAGGCTATATAACATTACGTTACCATCAATAGGAGCGGAGCATGAATGACGAATGCGACAATAACGGGCAAAAATAATCCTTTTGAGAGCTTACGTTGCGTGCGTTGACGTGCGCTGAAGTCCGTGACAGCATGTGTCTATCGTCCATCTTTTAAGATTGTGTCGTTATAAACCTTTGCTAAAAGAAGTCGTTCTAAGTCTGAGTTGGTACGAGCAGTTTCCGCCAGGTGGCGTAGGAGCGCGCGCGGGGCCAGCTGATGCTGAAATAGTCGAATTTCTGAGTTTACCTTAAATCGAAGTCGGTTTATGTCTTTACGAAGAAAATTACTAACACATATTAAACAGCTGAAAATATTAGTTTAAATGCTCTAATATCCGGAATACAAAAAAAATACAAAAATCTTTATTGCTGTTTGTAGGTAAGATAAGATGATACAAAACATTTTAAAAGTTGCCCCATACAAACTGGCCTCTGCGAGAGGCATGCAATATGTCTGGTGAGACAATTTGTTATAGTCTTAATTTATAAATCAAAAACAATTAAATAATAGTCAGCTGATTAAAGTCTTCTTCTTCCTCATCTTCTATCAATTTCTGGTTTTTATTTATGTCATCTGATTCTTCATCTTCGATTCATTTCTGGCTTCTATTTGGTTGTGATATATATTTGTGTGCGATAAATGCTTGGTGAGCACAATTTCGCGGAACTTATGGACCGATTTCAAAAATTCTTTCACCGTTCTTACATGATCCCCGAATGCTTTAAGCTATACATGTACCACGGGCGAAGCCGGGGCGGACAGCTAGTTATTAATATTACCGACTCGCCAATCAGCTTACACACGTGTATATCACGTGAAACTGCAGGGTGTTAGGTACTAGTATGTACGTACCTAGATGTCGTAGGTCAAGTTTGGTTCGCAAATTCATATTTTCGAAGTACATTAGTTATTTAAATGAATGTATTGTGTGATCGGGGTTGTTGGCGACACCTTGCATTGTATTCTAACTTTTTGTGATATAGTTTTTTTGATGCAAAAAATACCTTAAAATTTTATTGAATACCTTTGTTAAAGATAAATAATGTTTGACGTAATGTTTTTTTAAGGGATACTTGCGAGGTGTTTGGTTTGAAACCATTGTTCGGTGGGTTTGTTGTGTAATATTTAAATTTATTGAAAATTGATGTGAAATATGTTTTTACAGGTTTTCGTAGAAAGGATGCGCCAAAACAATTCTAATTGAGACTTATTTTTCATCAACTCCAAAATTAATAAAAATTGGCCAAGTGCGAGTGGGACTCGCGCACGAAGGGTTCTGTACCAATATCTGTAATCTAATCTTGCAAGTTACAGACACTTTAGCACTTTACTTAACTATCAACTTTAAACCGCCCATAATTGAACAAAAAACAAGTTTGTTGTATGGGAGGACCCCTTAAATATTTATTTTATTTTTAGTATTTTGTTGTTATAGCGGCAATAGAAATACATCATCTGTGAAAATTTCAACTGTCTAGCTATCACCGTTCTTGAGATACAGCCTGGTGATGTGGTGACAGACGGCCGGACGGACAGCGAAGTCTCAGTAATAGCGACTAAATTCAGCGAAATGTAATAAGGCCCTAAGCGTTACCGCGTCCTTTCTCCGTTAGACCTGTATCTACTTTCCTCTGAGTTATAGTATATACATAGTTATAGTCTTCAAACATAAAAAAATCTGTTTTGACTTTTGAAAATACTTGCGTGATTTTCTAAAACACTTTAGTTAAATAAATTATTGAAGTTACTTGTTTTGACGCGATAGGAAAAATATATGAGAGTACATTTTTACGACGCGCGCCGTCACGAAACACCGCCACTGAAGTTAGCAAGTCAACATTGCAGTGAACATTGTAACTAACTTCAGGATAATACTTCTGACGTTGAAGACATTATCTATTATATGGTTGAAGTTAGACTACTTAGCGCGAGGAATGAAGAGAAGTATTTTAACTTGTAGCGTGCATACAAAACTACATACTCCTCTGGCGTCATGGCTTAGTGAGTAGTATCTCTGCCTGCGAAGCCGAGGGTCGTGGGTTCAGCCCACTCAGTACAAATATTTGTGTGATGAATTCAAATGTTTGTACTGTCTGTTTCTATGTATGATAAGTATGTATTTACAACTATATAAGTATTATATCAGCTATCTGGCCGCCATAGTACAAGCTTTGCTTAGTTTGGGGTCAGATGGTGTTGTGTGTGAACTGTCCACCAATATTTATTTATATATACACTAGCTGTACCCTGCCACGCTTCGCTGTGGCACATTATGATGCAAAAAATTAGATAAAAACAATCCTTGATGCGGATTATATATCATTGTGAAATTTCAGCTCCATCAGTGCAGAACTTTGAGTTTTTGAAGCGCACACAAACCAACATAACATTTTTATATACAAAGATTTTATTTCATTGTAGGTTCCTTCTCAATTGTCGAAACAGGTTTTTTATTTTTTGTAAACTTTATTACCTACGCACTTGAACTTAATTATTTTTAAAAATATTCCTTCCTGTGTTTGTTGAAAATCTCAATTTTTATAAAATAATAAGTTTTAAACTTTATAAAAACTACGTTTTTATTAAATCTATGAAATTATTTAATTTATTCCGCGGATGTGGAATAGTTTTTCGGGATTAAAGTATCCTACGTGTTAATCTATGACAAATTTTATAAAGAAAAATATCCAAATGTATTAGCGGTAAAATTACTCAAATCTGGGCGCCCCGTGTTTTAAATATCGTCTTTGTTGGTGCGGTTTGAAGGGAGTGTGCGTTGACCTTAATAGGCAATATGGCCATATCTAGTAAATGGCGTTGAGGTTTTACTAAATTTTATATGTATTATATTGTAACTCATGTGTACCGAAATAACTTGGAGCGTAATGTAAGAACCTTGTACTAGTTTCCTCACGTTGCTTGCTAGGGATGCACATGGGAATAGCATGAAACGTTTTCAAACGTGTATAAACTATCAAACTCTTGGGAAATACTAGGTGTTTTCAAAATGACAGAAAAATATTACGTAATAAATGGCTAGTGTCTCTAAGTCTATAAACCTAACGCAAATATTCATGCTAGCCCCAATGCCGTCGTATTCAGGATTTTAACGAGTTTTATCCAGAAAATGTTAGACCGCGGGCCCGAGTAGATACGAGCTGTTTGTAAGGCGTTTTCTTATTGACAGACGGGTGAAAAAATATGTCAAATTATGGACATTGACAAATGCCTATTAAATTTCTCTCACATAATCTTTACCTCTGCTAACTGCAATCAAGAATTAATTTTTGACAGATTTTATCATTCTGAAGACGATAAATTGTTTAAATTTTAAATTATTTTTAGGAGCTTTTGAGTATTTTATTGTTTTTTTAAATATTTTCTATCGATACTAGACATGTGCTTGACTGCCATAACACCTGATTGTTATACGACAATACAGTACCATTGAGCGTGCCTACCTAAATAAAGTTTTATTACCTAGCCTGTCTCAAACTAATATTTATACACATACATACGCTTCGCGTGAACTAAACGTGATGATGAGTTAACAAAATTGAAAAAACGATAGACCAGAACAAGAATGAAATCTGTCAAAATGTGTTCAACGCATGTTATGTTAAGATGGCGGTTAATAAACCTATCATAGTTATACAAAATTGGTTATTTGTAAAGTCGGTTGGTTTACAGACAGTACTTTAACGTGACAACGTCATAACAAAACTTTGATAGATGCGGCGCAAGCGTACAATGACCATAACGGGATAATGAGGGTAACGGGATATAACGGGACACTTTTTCATGCGTGCAGCCGGCGTTCATCGATTTATTACGACGTTGTCACGTCAAAATGTTAAACGTCACGCCAAAATGTTGACGTGACAACATCTAGTAAATCGATGAACGCGGCACGAAAAAGTGTCCCGTTACGCTCAATGTACGCTTGCGCCGCATCTATCTCTCTTCCACTCGATTGAATGTATGCAATAATTTCATCAATGTTTTTATGACGTTGTCACGTTAAAACCGACTTTACAAGACTACCAATTTTTTAGAACCGATTTCTGGTTTTGTCTAAGGTCTCATTATAAGACGGACTCCAGTGCCCTATAGTAAAATATGTTTATAATGATAACTAATCGGGTTCTTTCGACATCACACCGTATGTTTTTCAAGTACATACGTGTAGGTACGTATAGTAAATAAATATATTGTACATGTTAAATTGGGACCGCGATTTAAAACATTTTTGTTCGAAATGATTTGGACAATAATTATTGTATCGCACTCTGACAAAACTGACTTGCACCCCACTACTCCCGCACTGCAGAATGTTTCATTGGAACATAGGCTTAAATTCGTACCACGTAGGCACAATTTACAGTGACAGCGTAGATGTGATAATTTATTACGGTGCTTGGTAGGTATTTTATTCATAAAAAATGAACCTGCTTATATTTTTATTTGGTAAGAGCTCTAGTAAGTCTAGCATATACCTACGGACGTACAAATAAATTAAAATATTGAAAGATTGGAAGATCTTTTTTTACTTGACATATATCTCAATGTGGATTTCTAGATGCAATAAGACCTGTCAAAGATAGTTCCCTATTTCACCATAGGTGGCGCTAATGTTTTATTTTGTTAGAAAATTTCACAAAAACAAACAGTGGTGCCACACTTGGCAAAACTTAGAACTATCTTTGACAAGTCAATTTGCTTCTGGAAAACTCTTCATTCTACTGTATTTTTAAACGACTTCAAAAAAAAAACGAAACTTTTTTTTTAATTTCTGATACTTCAGAACTCTTTTTATACCGATATTGATAATAAATTTGAAAGTGAGTGCATCTCATGTAGCTCAGGTTATATTTCATTTCGATCTGACTACATAGTAGTTCTAGTTTTCTTTTAATATAGATATTATCTAGATTTCCTTTTTTATAAAATACATTTTATTAGCATCACAAATTACCTACAAGGTATATTTTCGAGAATAAAATAAATTTAAAATTTACTAAACATTAAACATTAATTCATACTAAACTCATTGGTTTATGAAATTTATGTTAGTGGATTTTTTCTTAATTTTACGTGGAAATACATTTTATATTCAAATTATTTACTTTTAATGTATTTGCGTGTTCTATAGAGAAACGAATGGTCTGATTTGTTTTTTCGTTTGTTTAGTACAAGATACTATAAGATTTACGGTAAACGCTCTTCTCGAAGGCTTTGTTGTGTCATCAGTGACGTAAATTGTATTCTTAGCGTACGAGTTTAAGCTCATTTTTGAGTGTATATTTTTAGTAGTGTGAGTTCGGTATGAGTTATCTGCGGTAGATTGAACAACAACATTTTGACAAATATTACAAAGTGGTGACGTCATAGCCGACTATACTATGTAACTATTTCTCCCTGGTAATATTTATAAATGTACATTTTTAGCATAGTTCTATTAAATAAAATATAGTAACTTATTTCTGTGTGTGTAGATAAATGAAATAAATAATTTATTTCCGTTTTTGTTGTGAAAAATATATAAAAGTATATAGCGTTTAAGATATTAGTCAGCATTTAAATTAATACCTTAAATTTGTATATATTAATGTGTGCGAACTGTAATGACATGATTTTTAATATATTTTATGCGAAGAAATATAAAGTATAGTACAAATAAGTGCCGCAGTTTCATTTATGACTAACGGCGTCCCGCGGTTACTCGCGGTCCCGACATTTCCCCGGGATAAAAACTAATCCATGTGTTATTCCAGGCTATTATCCCTGTTCCTAATTTCATCCAGATTCCTTTATTTAGTAGACACTATTTTTTTAACTTTTATAGGTTTACACTTAGAGTATATGTAAGTACTTTAGTTATTTATTCTCTAAGGGCTTACACTTGACCGCCATCTCGCCTGATGGTACCTAAGCGACGATGCGAATGAAGCGTGCTTATCTAGAAGAAACCGATTCACTCTCGATTTGAAGACACCAAGATTATAACTACCAGCTACCGGGAAAACCCACTCAGGCAACTCATTCCACAGTCTAGACGTTCTTGTCACAAAAGTAGAGTCAAACCTCTTCGTTCGTGTCTTTGGAACTTCAACCATGAAACGATGCCGCTTTTTCGAGCTACGAGAAGTCCGAAAGAAAAACGGCAAAGTATTAGATCCATCCCAATGGTGCGAACAGTACCTACTCCATGCAAGAGCGAATCTGTGTTTTATATAACAAAAGCAATTAATTGTTCAGATTTGAAGTACTTTCACACCTTTGAGAAGACACCTATTTTTTTGGCAGTTAATTTAAAAGTATTTTAAATAAATACACGGGTAACTCACGTTTAATATAGTCAGTCCAGTCCGACTCAAGTATCGATCGCGTCCGGCGATCTTTTTCAAGGAGAGTGCGCGCGCGGGTTCGCAGCTCGTTTAGCATTACCCGTGTTTAGAGTTACCCGTGTATTTATTTAAAATGTGTAATAAATAACCATTAACCACGTTAGTTTTCATACTAAAATTTAAAACTACTAATTTAATTTCACTGCCAGTATTCTGTTAAGATTCTAGAACGAAACAAAATAAAATACTAAAACCAAAGAGTTTACATACACTACATACCTATAGTGTTAGATTTTCCGCACGGTTCCTTTGTGTCAATCGTAAGCAGATGACGTGCATACTTTCTTTGGCAACAGAGAGATGGCCGCGACAAAAGTATGACACTTCCACAAGAGCGACAAGGCAAGAACGATGCCACCCGTGCTTTCTGTGTAAAGCGTTTGTGCCAACTCTATACGTTGTATATGTAAACTCTTTGACTATGTAAACCCTAATAAACTCTACTCTGGTTTAACAGACTTTATGATTTTAAATATTAATTAAATAATTATATTATATATAAATTAAATAATAATTTATCTAATTTATATTGTGTTCGGCAACCTTTGTTGGCTTGTCAATTATTAATTTAATTCTTTATATTATTATCTCTTGTTTATTTTTGTTCAAAGTATAGATAGAGTTAAATAACTTAAATGTAAAGTAATGTATTTTCACTAGATTAATTAAGCCCTAATTTTATCTGATTGTTTTGTAGCCTCATACCAAAGAGGCTTATTTTTACATTATTAATTTATTTTTGCAAAGGGTAAAACTTGTTTCTTTTTCTCTGCTACTGTATTAAATCTTTGTACACAGTTTACGCAATAAAAAAATCGGATCGGATCGGATTTGCAATTATAAATCGTAAGGTATGGCTCGGTATACCTATACGACATACGCCACTCAGCCCAACCTTGTTGTATGGGAGAAACCTATGTCCAGCAGTGGACGAGGACAGGCTGGTGGCTGATGATGACGATAATACCTACCTATTATACCTATCATCTAAGCTGATCCGGCGAACTTCGTACGCCCATATTTTCTTCGTCATAATTTTCTAAATTTACAAATATGTCCCGACAATTATATTAACAAATACCTACCTATATATAATCTCCAGAACAGTGGGCAATAACACATACTTACTAGTAAATAAGCCACAAAGCGCTAAACGTATTGTTCGTAGACGTACAATCGGAATTTTCCATGAAACAATACTCCTTACGTTTGCATTCGATAATCGATTACAGTAGTAACAATAAATCGCTGACTTTTGCAGATGTACGCAGCAATTGTTGGACTGTTGACCGTCTCTCGAGCCGCGTCATCACTCAATATTTGCTGACGCAGATCAGAGAACGACAGATGTACAACTCGACTGTAATGGTCGTAACAAGAATGGACATTGCGGGCCATGTCCTACCTTGAAAAATAATGTGCTACTTAAAAATACTTACCATACCATAAGCAACCCACTAAAATGTTCTCACGGGGACAGATGACCTCGAAAAATTACTGGTACATGTCGGTTTCCTCGCGCTGTTTTCCTTCGCCGATTTTAGGTTAGCGGCATTAAGCACGTCTTCGAAAGACAGTGGGGCGAGTGGGATTTGAACCCTAGGCTACGGAACGGCAGGCGCCGTTTTCCCGACTTCTTCTTCTTCTTCTTCTTGGTCGTATCCTCATTACTGAGGGTCGTGACCACCATCGACGTCCTTTACCACCTTCCTCCAGGCACTCCTGTCTTGAGCCATCTGTAAACAAGTTTGGATGTTTGTCCTTGCTGAGGCCTTGATGGTGTCTATCCACCGGGATGGTGCTTTGCCTCTACTTCTCTTCCCTTCGACGCGACCGACCATTATTAACTTTTCTAAGCTTTCTTGTCGTCTAGCCACGTGTCCGAAAAATTGAAGTGTCCGCTGAGTGCAGATGGTGGAGAGTCTCGTACGTATCTTCAGCTGGTTTAGGATTGATACGTTTCCCGACTAGAGGAACCGTAAAACAGTTAAATCGCCCCCAATTTTCGGTAGAATCAAAAACAGATTAACATTAAAATAATTAAGCGTGAGTCGATCAAACTTTTGATGGTTTCAGTGAATTCTTAGAAAATCATGGCAAAGTTAGGACAAAATGCAAAAAATATAATTGGCAGTCATAGGAACTGCCGATAGATGTGTAGAAACTCAGAATTTGATAGCTCACTTTGGAAACTACGCGGGTGAAACCGGAGGGCGTGGTCACGAGCATGGCCATCTAGAAATTACGCATTTCTAGAATTCAATTCACAAACCCACGAAAAATGTGCCTGTGCCTCGCCAAGAGAAGTTATCACTTCAAAAATACATGAATGTACAATGAGGCCGGTGGGAGGCCTGCGCAGGCTGGGGCTAAGCCACCTCGACCATACGGCCCGTCCGGCGTTGAAGAGTTCCCCATCTGGTGTCTGGTATAATCCGCCGCTGTATGATATACGCTTAAAGGCAAGTGTGATGTTGTCGTTTCGATTAGCGCTGAAATTCGCACGTGAGTTCCGAGCGGGTTCCGGATCCACGTCTCATAAACGTCAACTTCGCGTCACCTTGGCCATGTACAAGGTTACGGGTGTACCTATGTTTCATCACCTCTGGCCCAGCAATATGACAAAATATTTCTTCACAACCTACCATATGGGTATCAAATGAAATGGCTTAACTAGTAGAATACTATACACTATAAAAAAAAAACAAATCCAAGATGGCCACCACCACAAAATGGCGAATTATATTATTTTTTTCACTACTACCTCAATATGGGTATCAAACGAAAGGACTTGACTAGTAGAATACATTGCACTATGACAAATTTCAAATCCAAGATGGCCGCTTCCACAAAATGGCGAAAAACATTTCTTTTTCACAACTCCCTTAACATGGGTATCAAATGAAAGGGCTTGACTAGTAGAATGTTGTACAGAAAACAAATCTGAGGTAGTCGGGGGTTAGTAAATTTTTTTAATTTGTTCAAACGTCTACTTTTGGACATAGTCCTCCCACCAGATAATTCCGCAATGCGTCTGCACTGCGGCTACACTGCGTCTGCGGTTCGTGGTCGCCATTCGGGAACGCTCACTCCCCAGCGGTTATCGGTTCTGCGATCAATGGTGTTGTGTGTGAATTGTCCACCAATATTTATATTTCAATATTTATTTATTTATTTATATGACCTGTTCATTTCCACTTCAACTTGCTAATTTTAAAAGGTATATCGGTCCAACCAAGGTCACCGAAATGCACTTATGCGGTAAAAAGTTACCGCGTAAGTCCGGTAATTATTTCCATGTACAAGTTGGAAGATGCTACTGGTTTCCGAAACACAGTTGTTACTAGCTCGGGGCCAGTGGACTCCTGTTTTTGTATAGGCTTTGTTTTTAAGTTCCAAATAAATACATTTGATTTAATTTTATTTTTACATACTTTTGAGTCATAAAACTCGTCATGTTTCGTCACACAACCACTTGAGTACTGAAGGGAGGAGGTACTATGTCCGCTGAAACGTGTCACTCTTGTCGCATTCAGTAGAATGTTTCATAATAAATTGTTAGTTCCACTTTTGTTTAAGGTACTTCCTAAGTTTGGGAGCATGGAACTGTTAAAGTCATTTAGTGTGAAACTCAATAGTAGGTAGGCCAATTTGCTCTTTTTATAGTTGGAAGAATGTACATACAAACAAACAGCATTGGACGAATTGTATGTTTCACACAATGGAACACGAAGAGTCCAAATCATTGCCTACCCACTGCACTGCGCGCCCATACTCGTGTAGGATGTTTTACCTTACCTAGATAAGTCCTGTAATTTTTCTGGAATTCTGGCTACTATTCAAACCAGAAGACAGTGATGTTTGGACATTCCTGCTTAGCGGTTGAATAGCTGGCAAAGGTGTGGTACTTCCCTAGATGTTCTCTGCAAAGATTCCTGCAAATAAAATCCTACGAGCCATGGGCGCCGCCCGAATTTTATGTTTATGTATTGTGTGTCTCAATGTACGCGCATTTATGCGCGCATATGCATCTTTTTTAAACTGTAATAAGTTCGCACTTGACCGCCATCTCGCCTGATGTTAAGCGATGACGCGATCTACGATGGAGCGTGCTTACCTAGAGCCTTTAGGGCTTTAGGCATCATCTGCCGTGCAGGACACGGACTCGATGTCCATTTCATTTTGGAACCGCTCTCGCATTCCTCCCCGAGCCCACCCTGGGGCACTCCACAGGACCCCCTACACACCCAAATGAAGTGTAAATAGATTGATAACTCTTTATTGTGATTCAAAACATAGAACCATAACCTACAGTAAAACACGAACAAGCGCCACAACTGGCGGCGCCGTGAATATTGCTTAACTAGACTTTATATAGGCTTGTTTCAAAAGTACCTAAGCCCTAATGAAGTACCTACAAAAATGTCAGCACATACAAAAGAACTTTATTAGTTTGTTTTATCATACTACTTACTATTTTTTGTTTGATTGTTGTATATATTTAGCAGTCCGGAGCCGGAAAGGGCCGCCAACTATTTTTTTATATTTATATTATTATGTATTCACAGAGCGTTAAGTAAATCATTTTATAGCGGTATGCAGCAGAAACGATATAAATAAATAGATAAACTCTTTATTGCACTTAAATTACAACAAAAAATAATAAAGAAAAAAAACAAACAATAGAATAAAGTAGCAATTGGCGACCTTATCGCTAAGAGCGGTTTCTTCCAGGCAACCGTAGGATGGTAAAAAAGAACTTAATAATGGAAGACGGGGAGTACAATTAGGAGTATATAGATACTTCCGAATGATAATCTGATTTTAATAACTAACAATTAATTTTAAATATACATAATACATACATAATATACCAATTTTACGTCCTAATACACAAATTATTTTATAATAATAGACTAAATAAACTAATAATAATATGTTCAACGAATGAAAATATTTGAAGATAGATTACAATTTTATTACGACTTTAAGGAGAATAATGACTTCAACTACATGGTGACTGTAACAAATAGAATTCTTTGACCTGGTTCTTAAAAACAGCAAGAGAACGAGCTTGCCTAACGTTGACGGGCAAGGCGTTCCACAACTGGACAGCTTGGAAAGCAAATGACTTCCCATAAAAAGTTTCGCTGCGCGCCGGCGGTGTTTCAATTCAATTCAATTTATTTATTCGAACCATTATTTCAAAAGAACACTTGGTAACGTCACTTTCAATTAAATTATAGATCATTATTCAGTGTACCTACATAATCTATTAAAACATCTTTGTAATAAAATAATACCCAAAAATAATGTCAAATAAAACTAATCAGCTGTAAAGGGGCCTTGTCAATCAGATGCAGCTGTAAAAAAGCTTTGTTATGACAAAATTCAATTATCTAAATAATTAATACATACAGCACTTATAAAAAATTACATTAATGTCCAGGATTATTTAACCTTGTTCAATAGTTCCAATTTCGACATATTCCTTTTCCAAACATCACTGTCCTTTACAAAATCATCTACAGTATAATATGCTTTGCCCATTAGGTAGCTCTTTATTTCAGTTTAAAACCTAGTTTCATTGAGACCTTCCACTTGTACTGGTATTAAATTATAGAAGCGAATACCATTACATTTAAAAGAGTCATTTGTTTGTTGCAGCCTGCATTTAGCAAATACAATTTTATGTTTATGGTGTGCTTTTGGATTCAAATCAGACAATTTCTTCAGACTTCAGACAGATCTTCTACATACATTATACATTCATATATATGCAATGTAATACAGAATTTGAATGTCATCGTTACTTTATTTTTGTGAGTTTATGATTCTTCTAACTACAATTTAAATAGATTAGTTATTTCATAATAATCATAGATATTTTTTCTGAATAAAGAGATTTCACCATATAAAAAAAAAGTATTAAAAATCTCCCGTAATGATTATATACCTAGCTGACAAATTGTACAGAGCACGGATTGCTCGCTTTTATAATATGAAAATGGAATTTCTATCCGCAGCAGATCCCCATAGTAAGATCCCGTAGGACATTATACTATGAAAGTAACCAAAATAAACAAATCGGGCTGTTGCTGCGTCTGATATCTTCTTAATTTGTCGAACGGCATGGGCAGCTGAACTGAGTCGCTCAGCCAGTCTCTCTATGTGAGGACCCCACTGAAGCTTCGAATCTACTGAAATTCCCAGAAAAAGAGAGTAGATTGTACAGGTTCAATGAGTTTATCTTTCGGTCTAATATCAAGTTTACAACCTAGTACATTGCAGAGAGTGAACTTCATACATTTAGTTTTATTTGGATTTAGTACCAGAATATTTGCATCGAACCATTTGTAAATGATGTCTAAAATTGCGTTGATTTCTGTAAAATCATTTATTCCTCTTTTAACCTTAAATAGACGTGACTTAAGTGACTTATCGTCAGCGAACATAACTATTTCTATATTTTATATCATAAAAGGTAGATCATTAACATATATAACAAACAATAAGGGTCCAAGTATGGAGCCTTGAGGTACACCCATCTTTATAGGGGACTCATTTGATTGTACACCGTCAATTTTAACTATCTGTACACGATCTTTAAGATACGAAGAAATAAAATTTAAAGCTGGTTTCGATAGCCCATAAAACTGCAATTTCTTCAAAAGAGTGTCATGATGAACACAGTCGAAAGCCTTCGACAAGTCACAAAATACGCCGAGAACATCATGATGGTCCTCCCAGGCTTTTATTATGTAATTAGTCAGTTCAACACCTGCATCTATAGTGGACGGTCCTTTTGTAAATCCAAATTGGTTGTTATGTAATAGATTATTAACATTAAAATAAGATAGAAGTTGCTTGATTATGAGTTTCTCAAATATTTTACTTAGACAGGGCAAAACAGAAATGGGTCTATAGTTGCCAGGTTCGTTTTTGTCACCAGATTTGAACAGCGGTATAACTTTGCTATATTTCATCATGTCAGGAAATGTGCCACCTGTGATGCACTCGTTGAATAATTCCGCTAGGTAGGGGGCAATTCTATCAATAATTCCATCAAGTACTCTTACCGATAATCCCATAAGTCTTCAGTATTCTTTACTTTAATATCTTTGAAGGTTTTTAGTATTGCAGTGGCAGTAACTTGATCAAATGTAGATGATGGGCAATTAACATTTTCCTTCAACATTTCTTTAGCGAGTAATGGGGGATGATGTCAGGTGTTTGGTTGTTTCTAAGGGAATATTAGCAAAATAAGTCCCGAAAGCATCCACCATGTCCAATTTCTTTGTAGTGACTCCCTCACCAATCCGAAATGCGTTCATCTTTTCACGACTCTTAGATCTTCCAGTCTCGTTGTTTATTATTTTCCATGTGCTTTTTATCATATTATTAGACCCCCCCCCCCTATGAATACCACAGACAGGAAACGGCCCCTAGTCCCCGGTGGCTCCGCTATTCCAGGCGCTGGTGGCAGCCTTGGTTCCAGCGGAGCATGGGGTGCTAAAAATCACGGACGCTGAGGGCTGACGAAAAGATTGTGGAGCTGGAAGAAGAAGTGGACAAGTTGCGCTGGGATATCATGGGTTTATCCGAAGTCCGTAAACAGGGCGAGGACAGGATAACCCTCGAATCTGGCAACTTGTTCTACTACCGGGAGGGAGATTTATCCCAAAGGGGTGTTGGGTTTATCGTCCGCAAGTCTCTCTTCAACAACGTGATAATGATAGAGAGTGTGTCGAACAGGATTGTATACCTAGTACTTAAAATTAGCGACCGGTATTCATTAAAGGTCATACAAGTATACGCACCGACCTCGACACATCCCGACGAAGAGGTTGAGGCCATGTATGAGGATATCTCCAAAGCCATACATATCTCGCCAACACATTTCACAGTTGTGATGGGAGACTTCAACGCGAAACTGGGAAAATGTAGCGGTGATGAGTTGAGAGTGGGGAATTTCGGATATGGGCAGCGGAACCCAAGAGGGCAACGTCTAGCGGATTTCTTGGAAAGGGAGAGTCTCTTTATGATGAACTCCTTTTTCAAGAAACAGCCACAAAGGAAGTGGACCTGGATTAGCCCAGACGGTTCCGCAAAAAATGAGATCGACTTCATTATGACGACTAAATGGCAAATATTCAGCGATGTCTCTGTGATCAGCAGGGTTAAGACCGGCAGCGATCATCGTATTGTAAGAGGCACGCTGAATCTAAACATTAAGCTCGAAAGGTCACGTCTAATGAAGTCCACGCTCCGACCAAATTATGCTCAAATGGAATATCCCGATAACTTTCAACTCGAACTTCAAAATCGCTTCGAATCCTTAGATGAGTGCGTAACGGTGGACGAAATGAACGACAAGCTAGTGGAAACTGTCCATGCTGTTGGCAGAAAGTTCTTTAAGAGCCGACGCCAAAATAGAACTCAAAAGCTCTCCGATCAAACTTTAAGTCTCATGGCGGTCAGACGAGATATGCGGTTGCAGTCTTCGTTCGACATGACGGTATACAAACGGCTCAATAGACAGATATCTACTTGTGTGCGACGCGACATACGCTGCTTCAATACTTCGAGTATTGAAGAAGCAATCAAGCAGAACAAAGGCTCGAAAGTGTTCACAAGAAATCTGTCTCTTGGGCAAAGTCAGCTGACCAAACAGAAGACCGATAGTGGTAACGTCGTCTCGTCGAAACCTGAGATTTTGGAGGAGATTGAGAGGTTCTATGAACAGTTATACACCTCTACGCAAGCACAACCTGTCGTTAGCATGGCAAAAGACCCCAGAGCCAAGCAGACCCGACACTTGACCACACACGACCGAACGGATATGGCATCAATATCAACGGTGAATGCATCACTCACCTTCGGTTTGCCGACGACATAGTCATTGTGGCGGAGTCGATGGAGGACCTCGGTGCTATGCTCAGGAACCTCAGTAAAGTATCCCAACAGGTAGGTTTGAGGATGAATATAGACAAGACGAAGGTCATGTCAAATGTTCATGTCTCACCTGTACCAGTTATTGTTGGGAATACCACACTCAAAGTTGTTGACGAATACGTCTACCTGGGTCAAAAGATCCAATTAGGTAGATCCAACTTCGACAAAGAGGTCCAGCGAAGGATCCAACTCGGATGGGCAGCGTTCGAGAAACTTCGGCACATCTTTGAGTCCAAATACCCCAATGCCTAAAGACGAAAGTCTTTAACCAGTGCGTGTTGCCAGTGATGTCTTATGGAACTGAGACGTGGACCTTCACTGTGGGCCTCATTCCGAAGCTCAAAGTCACACAGCGAGCTATGGAGAGAGCTATGCTCGGAATCTCTTTGCGCGACAGAATCCGTAATGAGGATATTCGCAAAAGAACGAAAGTGGCCGACATAGCTCAAAGAGTAAGCAAGCTGAAGTGGCAATGGGTAGGCCACATCGCTCGCAAAACTGACAACCGATGGGGAAGAAAGGTTCTCGAGTGGCGACCACGAACCGGAAGATGCAGTGTTGGACGGCCTCCCACTAGATGGACAGATGACCTCACAAAGGTCGCTGGAAACCGCTGGTTGCAGGTTGCGCAGGACCGTTCGTTGTGCAAATCTAGGGGGGAGGCCTATGTTAAGCAGTGGATGTCTTGCGGCTGATGATGATGATGACTTTGGATTTGTTCAAGCCCTTTCATTTGATACCCATATTAAGAAAGTCGTGAAAAGGAAATGTATTTCGCCATTTTGTGGTGGCGGCCATCTTGGATTTGAAATTAGATGTAGTTTATATTATTCTACTAGTCAAGCCCTTTCATTTCATATCCATATTGAGGTAGGCAGAAATATTTTATCCGCCATTTTGTGGAGGCAGCCATCTTGAATCGATATTAACCAAACATAGCTAATAACATCCACACGGATATTAAAAATCAAATAAAAAACCTGCCTCGAAATCGGCCAATCAGTTTGAGCTCTACGGTGCCACAGACATATACACACACAGACAGACATCGACGTCAAACTTATAACACCCCTTTTTTTGGTCGGGGGTTAAAAATTAAAAATAAATGCAATCAATTGTAAAACCGCTCTACAGATTTCAGTACAATTTACATGGGACCATTCGGGGTCAACAAAAAAAAATTAGGTGTTTTCCAGATGCAAATTGACTTGTCAAAGATAGTATTTTCCACATTGTCTCCTTCTCTCCTCTTTTCAAACCGCCTAAAAACACAGGTTTTCAAATCGTATTAAATTGCGTCCTGTCCTGTGGCTTGTATCCTTTGCGCCCAGCCCAGTGATTTGTTACGGGTATATTAATATGTTATTATTAATTACCTACTGCTAAAGATTTTATGAAAATAATAAGAAGTTATTATTACCCTACCTAATTATAATTCAGTCTGCAAAATTACACGCGATGTAGATCATTAAATGTGGCATTAAGTGCTTTATTGTTGCCAAAATTTACTTACAGAGAACCGAGGTATGTTTGTACCTTTAAATTGTTATTAAACTTTACAAACTAGGCAATGTTTGTTCAATTTTTTATTGTTGCTAACCTTGACATACTAGGGAATGTTTATTTAGTTTCATTGTTGGTAAATTTTACATATGTACAGTGAACTAGGGAATGTACGTTCTATTTTATTGTTGCTAAACCCTAAATACAATGAACTAGGGAATAATTGTTGCGTTTCATTGTTGCTTAACTTTACATACACTGAACTAAGAAATGCTTGTTCCGTTTCACTGTTGTTTATCTTTTCGTACAGTGAACTAGGGAATGTTTGTTCAGTTTTATAGTTGGTTAACTTTACATACAGTGAACTAGGGAATGATTATTCCGTTTCATTGTTGTTTAACTTTACATATAGCGAACTAGGGAAGGGAAATTATTCCGTTTCATTGTTGCTATACCTACTTTGTATTCAGTGAACCTGGGAATGATTGGTCCGCTTTATTATTGATAAAGTTAGAAATCCGTTTGCGGCTAAGCATGTGTCTTCAGTACTACTTTACTGCTAACGTACTAACGTTGTGTAACCAAACATAGCTAATAACATCCACACGGATATTAAAAATCAAATAAAAAAACCTGCCTCGAAATCGGCCAATCAGTTTGAGCTCTACGGTGCCACAGACATATACACACACAGACAGACATCGACGTCAAACTTATAACACCCCTTTTTTTGGTCGGGGGTTAAAAATTAAAAATAAATGCAATCAATTGTAAAACCGCTCTACAGATTTCAGTACAATTTACATGGGACCATTCGGGGTCAACAAAAAAAAATTAGGTGTTTTCCAGATGCAAATTGACTTGTCAAAGATAGTATTTTCCACATTGTCTCCTTCTCTCCTCTTTTCAAACCGCCTAAAAACACAGGTTTTCAAATCGTATTAAATTGCGTCCTGTCCTGTGGCTTGTATCCTTTGCGCCCAGCCCAGTGATTTGTTACGGGTATATTAATATGTTATTATTAATTACCTACTGCTAAAGATTTTATGAAAATAATAAGAAGTTATTATTACCCTACCTAATTATAATTCAGTCTGCAAAATTACACGCGATGTAGATCATTAAATGTGGCATTAAGTGCTTTATTGTTGCCAAAATTTACTTACAGAGAACCGAGGTATGTTTGTACCTTTAAATTGTTATTAAACTTTACAAACTAGGCAATGTTTGTTCAATTTTATTGTTGCTAACCTTGACATACTAGGGAATGTTTATTTAGTTTCATTGTTGGTAAATTTTACATATGTACAGTGAACTAGGGAATGTACGTTCTATTTTATTGTTGCTAAACCCTAAATACAATGAACTAGGGAATAATTGTTGCGTTTCATTGTTGCTTAACTTTACATACACTGAACTAAGAAATGCTTGTTCCGTTTCACTGTTGTTTATCTTTTCGTACAGTGAACTAGGGAATGTTTGTTCAGTTTTATAGTTGGTTAACTTTACATACAGTGAACTAGGGAATGATTATTCCGTTTCATTGTTGTTTAACTTTACATATAGCGAACTAGGGAAGGGAAATTATTCCGTTTCATTGTTGCTATACCTACTTTGTATTCAGTGAACCTGGGAATGATTGGTCCGCTTTATTATTGATAAAGTTAGAAATCCGTTTGCGGCTAAGCATGTGTCTTCAGTACTACTTTACTGCTAACGTACTAACGTTCATCAGAAAAGAGGTGACGATGATCAGAAAATTGGTGGTGGCTCTGGGATCTTGGACTTCGAGCTACGCATCTTACGTCGCAGCGGCACAGCTTCATAACTCATCACACAAATGCCAGACACATTGACACAGTTTGTATGGGTCAATTTTAAAATGTTTTTATCATCTTATCTTACCTGCAAACAGCAATAAAGAGTTTTGTATTTGTATTTATTTGTATCAAACATCTTTGTATGTGCTATGTATATACTCGTTTATTTGTAAACTATGCATTTGATCACGCATCACACACATGATGCATGAGCTAAAGAAGGTTTCTGAGTTGGTGCGACCAATTTTCGACAGGAGGCGTAGCAACGCGCGCAGGGTACAGCTAGTGTCAAATAAATTTCATTTTATTTATCTGGATAGTAGGTACATCTGAGCTGGATAGTAGGTACATCTGAGCTGGATAGTAGGCACATCTGAGCTGGATAGTAGGTACATCTATGCTGGATAGTAGGCACATCTGAGCTGGATAGTAGGTACATCTGAGCTGGATAGTAGGCACATCTGAGCTGGATAGTAGGTACATCTGAGCTGGATAGTAGGTACATCTGAGCTGGATAGTAGGTACATCTCAGCTGGATAGTAGGTACATCTGACCTGGATAGTAGGCACATCTGAGCTGGATAGTAGGTACATCTGAGCTGGATAGTAGGTACATCTGAGCTGGATAGTAGGCACATCTGAGCTGGATAGTAGGTACATCTGAGCTGGATAGTAGGCACATCTGAGCTGGATAGTATCTCTATGTAATAGATCTCTGGTAGATAAGGAAGGAGTCCAAAGTGGTGATGTTTGCGGTTAAATAAAACAGTACTAACTCCTCGGAGATTCCGAGGAGACGAATCTGCGGGTAAGCACTAGAACATTGCATTTGAAAAGATAATTAATTATATTCCCAAAAGCAAATATAATAATAATATAATTAATAGTTAGAATAGATTTCATAAATAATGAAACCTCGTGCTAGTTGAGTTAATCTTCGGAAAATGCGGATGTTGGAAATTATATCGAGGCTGTGATTCCAGACGATTCATTTGAAGAATAATGTAGAACATTTCAAGGTATGAGTGACGAGGAATCTTCTAAGCCAAGAATACTTGATATTTATCAGTAGGTACCGAGTATTGTCTGAACATGTCACGTTATTTCTAGTGGCAGGGCTCTTTGCAGAGTCCCCTTGGGAAGTACCACACCTTTGCCAATTATTCTACCGCCAAGCAGTAATATGATAAACAATTTTCGTACAAAAAATTAAACCGACTTCAAAACCACAAATAGGCACTCAAAAGCGAAAAATAAACTAAAATCATTATTATAAACGCTACTCACTCATCTATTTGAAGTCGGTGCCAGCTAAATCTAACAGGTATAGGATAGATACTACTTACCTGTGCCTACATAGCATCAATCTACTAACTTTTTGACCTGACTGGCACCGACTTCAAATAGATGAGTGAGTAGCGTTTATAATAATGATTTTAGTTTATTTTTCGCTTTTGAGTGCCTATTTGTGGTTTTGAAGTCGGTTTAATTTTTTGTACGAAAATTGTTTATTTTACTCTTTTTAGTGTACAAGAACAAAATTAAAAATTTTGATTAAACCCCGACTACCTTGGATTTGTTATCTGTACAACATTCTACTAGTCAAGCCCTTTCATTTGATACCCATATAAAGGGAGTTGTGAAAAAGAAATGTATTTCGGCATTTTGTGGAAGCGGCCATCTTGCATTTGAATTTTTCATAGTGAAAAGTATTCTACTAGTCAAGCTCTTTCGTTTGATACCCAAATTGAGGTAGTAATGAAAAATATAATATAATTCGCCATTTTGTCGTGGTGGCCATTTGGATTTGAAATTTGTTATAGTACATAGTACTCTACTAGTCAAGCCCTTTCATTTGATACCCAAATTGAGGTAGGTTGTGAAAATATTTTGTCCGCCATTTTGTGGAGGCGGCCATCTTGAATCGACATTAACCAGAAATAGCTAAGAACATCTGCTATGGTATTAACCTTGAAATAAAAGAAACCGCATCGAAATCGGCCCATCTGTTTGAGTTCTACTACGGTGCCACAGTAGATAGACAGACACACAGACAGACATCGACGTCACTTATAACACCCCTTTTTTTGGTCGGGGTTAAAACAAGTTTTTATTAAAGCATTTACACAATTTTGTATTGACAGGGTCGAGATTCATAACTTTTGTGAAATGTACAACGTCATCCAGATATGCAATTTTTCAGTTTTTGGTTCATATTTCAAAAACTACTTGACCGATTTCAAAATGATTTATATGGGACCATTCGGGAAGCATACCCATCCGAACACAAAAAGAAATTTTAAAATCGGTTCAGAGGTTCTCGAGAAATCAGGTAACATACACAAAAAAAAAAAAAAAAAAAACATAGGGGTCGAATTGATAACCTCCTCCTTTTTTTGGAAGTCGGTTAAAAACTTTGCTGTGTTCCTGAAAACATGTCCCTTCATGTTTTCACTGAAATCACAGGGCATAGAGATAAAATAAAGTGCTAGGTGTTAAGTGTTCACAACACATCCCTATTTTCCTATTTTTCTCCTAATCCAGGAAATATGTTAAAAAAGATAATTGTAATGACGTCACGGACTAACAAGGTCACGGACCCAGGCTGTGGAGTGCCAAAATTTTAATTATTAAATATTTTATTTATGATGACCGTGCAAAATTTAAAATTTGTTGCAAGGAGTGAAGTGGAGTTTGGAGTGCCAAAATTTTTATTAATTTAAATTTAGGCACTCCACACTCCACTCCACTCCTAAATTCTGCACGGTCGTCAGAGACGCCATGAGCAGACACCGGTGGAAGCAGATAAGAAAATCTAGGAGTAGAGCATCCACATCCAGCGAAGACCACGATCCTCAGCCATGAGGGAGCGACCACAGAGAGAGAACCAATGTAAATACTTTTTAAATATAAAATTAAATATTGGCGTAAAAGACCATTCAGGAATGGCAAATGGTCACTTTCTTCGACCAAGGTTATAAAGTACTTTGGTACTGACAAATAATAACTCTCATTTATACTAACATTATATAATATGTGTCATATATGTAAGTCATTGAGCAATGAGCAACAAACATGCCAACATCAAAACTTTCGTATTTGTAATTTAAGTAGTTTAATAAGTAGTAAAATTGCAAAATTATTCAAATATATCCAATTATTCATATAGCAAACAACTAATATAAATATAACTTAAATGTACCGACAACAAAATTTACATGAGGTACATAGTTCCGGTCCGCATGCCATGGTCATAACAATACTAGTTATTATTATAAAGTAAAATAATAACTAGTTATTATTATAAAGTAAAAACTGCCTCTTAAAATTAAGAAAATTGAAGACGAGCGTAGGTTTATTAGGACCTTGAGAAATTTGCCACCGAAAGACTAGGTAGGTATTTATAATCTGTCAGGGGGTTTAACCGACGACCGAAGAAATTACGAGGGAAAATATATACTATGGAATATAAAACACTTTGCTCCGAACTCCTAACGAATAAATAAATTTATTTATTTATTTATATACATAAATAATTATAAAAATAAATAAATGTATTTATTCGTTAGGAGGAGGAAATACATTTATTTATTCGTGAATTTATGTATTGCATTATTTTTTGCATTTTTATCTATTTATATATTTATATAAAAGCGAAAGGTCACTCTTCACGAAAACTCAGAAATTTTGCATGGAGGTGTCTTTTAGCACGTAGGCGCTCGCTAAGACGGGGTTTTGCGAAATTCAACCCCTAAGAGGGTGAAACAAGGGATGGACGGTTGTATGAAGATTCCGTAATTTTCAATGTTATGAGCATGAAATCCACATATTAACTGGTTTTAATCAAAGTTGGTACACAGATAGACTTAATCTCAAAAAAGATATAGGTTACTTTTTATTACGGAAAAAAAGTTGAAATGAGGCATGAAAGTATATGGAAATTCGTAATATTTGAAGACAAAACCACGCAACTTCGTATCTAAACATTTGACGCGAAGCAAATTTTGTGTTCGTTCTTGTAATTTTGTCATTCCGCATTGCTCGGGGATGAAATGGGGGTTTAAATGGGAGATGAAAGTTTTATGTGAAAGTTCGTCACTGTTGAAGATAAAACCATAAAATTTGTATTTAGAAATAAATGTTTGTCCTTACGGCGATGAACTAGGGGTTCCCCCCTAGATCATCAAAATGGAGGATGAAAATTTATATGGAAGTTCGTCAATATTGAAAACCGTTAATTTTTTAAGCTAGACACTTAAAATGCATAGGTACTATTTTATAGTATAAATGTGAAAGTAAGCCTGCCTGGTTGTTAAGTTTTGATGCCTAAACTACTGAATTGAATTTTATGAAATTGTAGGTACAAAAATATTTTAATATTAGTAAAAGTAATTGTATGGGTGTACAACTGTTCAAGTAAATATTATGTACTGCCTCAGTTACCTTAATACTTATTTTACGCGGACGAAGTCGCGGGTAAAAGATTAAGTTAATAAAAGATTAATAAATATAATTATGTTTTATTATAATCAAAACGTGGTCACTAATTTATGGTGATATTTCTTCACTAGTAATCATTGCATTCGATTCAACTTATCAGCTTACGATTTTACAGTAACATCCTTAGTGGTTAAAAACAAAAAAGGTTAACTGACGCAACATTGTAGCGACGTGCAGTTCTTTAGATCGGAAATTGCTTATTATATTTAGAATGATTTATTAGCGAAAACAAATCGTAAAATTGCTCGTATCAGTCATTATTACAATAAATATGCAGTCGTAATAGAAAAAAATAACCAATGTGCAGTTCTAACAAAACGAAAAATATATTATTTTATGCCCGCCGTTACAAGGTTACGTTGTCGAATTTTGATGAATTGTCAAATGTTACCTATTAAAATGACCCGACTATAGTCCTACAATTGTATCCTATTAGAATATACTAAGGCCGCATTTTTGTCTATATAAACCTGTCCGTGCATGGTTGCCTGGAAGAGATCACTTTAAGCGATAAAGCCGCCAATTAAAATGTCTAGCATAAGATCTCCTTAAGTTCCTGTTGTAAATTTTTGTGTTTTTATTGTATGTGGCTTTTAATAAAGAGTTTTCATATAATTATCTTAACATCAGACGAGATGGCGGTCAAGTGTAAACTTATAAAAGTTACAAAATAAACTGTTTCGGGAGCTACAATCACACGAACACATACAGACACGTCGGACTAATAACACCTCTTCGTTTTTGCGTCGAAAGTATCAAAAATGACCCAGCGGTGAAAACGGCATTCGATCGAACGACCTTTTCTCTCTAGGCCACCACGGGTTTTGAGTCCAACCTTGCGTTTTTAGAGTAAAATATCTGAGTCAGACGTAAATTTGCGGCCAGCGCAAGGATTAATCTAGCTTCTGCGAATACAGGCTTCCAACCTTACCATTACATCGACCTTAGATATGTAACTATCCTTGAGCAGACACAGGCAGACATTCACCTAACATTGTATCACGGCGAATGGAGATCAAACCTAAAAAATGATGTAAAATCGATTTACAGACGATAATTTGACGTCATAACATATATACAGTGCTACCAGGGTGTTTTGGCTCATGTCCAAAATAGGAACTAACGCCGCCGTCAGGCCACAAAGGATTGCCAATTTCCCATTTCTCGACACCCACGCCCCCCCGACAAAACGTCATCCAAATACCAAATAGGCCTTGTACAACACAAGCCGAACGCTTAATATATTTTTCATCCCACCAGCTCGGAAAGAGTACTTTTGCTCCTCAATATCAGGGCGCAAAAGTCGTTTTTACCCTCTAGAGGTTAAAGTAAATTTGAATTTAGAACATCGTGTGTACTGAGGTTTTGAATTCAAAACATAATTCAACCTATTTATTTCTACCTCCTTGGTGCCGAATGCATTATAATTTTTTTTTACATGTTAATAACTCAGACTAGGAACCTCCTTGGTGTACTTACTTTTTTTTAATTTGCTTAGCGCGAAAACATTAAAAAATTTGCATTTAGTCATTTCCTCGCTGAGGTGGAATGAAAAGTTACGTGTTGCACTCGAGTGCAAAGATTTTTCACTTTGTGCTCTTTTGATTCCCTTGCTACACTCAGGATTCTAATTTTGAATCACTCGCTGCGCTCGTGATTCAATTTTAGAATCCTTCGCTTGCTCGGTCATCAAAATTGAGCACGCGGTTAAAAATCAACTTTGCACTCTTGTATAACAAATAACTATACCTGCGTTCCCTTTCTCATTATTATACCGGGATAAAAAGTAACCTATATGCATTGAGTATATATAGATAAGTAATGTTATTTGTCCTCAATGCCTATTTGCTATTCCAAACTATAATCTAACTGTATTCTAAACTTCAACTTAATCCGTTCTGGCGTTCTAACGTGATTGGGCAATAAGACTCCAAGGTTTTTTATTTTTAGGAATATGAAATTGGTGTTTTGTCGTACTGGGCACTTTATATCTTCTCGTTGGTTAGGAGTTTCAATTTCAACTTTATACAGCATACGCATGCTTTTTTGAAGTGAAAATTTCGTTTTGGCGCGCCGCAGATAGATTTTCCGTGGGTTGTGAATTGAATTCTAGCTTCACGCTCGGGAATGATAAGTAATCTTCGGGTAAACTCGGGACTCATTACTCATGGCCGAGTCCTCCGTTTTCACCCGCGTAGTTTCCAACGTAAGCTATCAAATTCTGTTATCGGCAGTTCCTATGACTGTCAACTTTTTGTTTTAATAAATTTGTGACAAATTTTGAAGGTGTAACACCTTCAAAATTCTGACACTCCTCACTACTTTATGAATAGATTTTTTTTTTGACGTGACAACGTCTTATAAATTGGTTTGCCGGGTGACACTTCAAGAAACTGCGTTACGCTCCGCTCACGTTATGCGCTCACAACGAGAGCGAGTGAGAGGCACGCGTCCCTTCCACTCGGGCATGGTTAGCCCGCCTAAGAGCGAGAGAGACAGACATAAAAAGTGAAAGGCACGCGTCCATTCCGTAAAATTATTTTACCACTCAAAGTCGTTGTCACGTAAAACTTTCGCCCGTATACCGACTTTACAGGCAACCAATTTTTTTTAACTTTTTTTAGATTACAGCAAACCGACAAACGCGCGGCAACTGCTGTATTACTTTACTCAACGGACACAATAATAATGTTCAAATATTTTTGAAAATAATGACACCACGATTAATTACCTAGTCTATGTTGAGAAACAATATATTCGCAGACTAATTTCATTTCAAGACTTTTCGCCGAGCTGCCATAGCAAGTTTTTTTTATTATTATTCTTATTCTGTCATTTATTTATTTCTCTTAATTTCTAAGTTTTTTACAATAAGTATAAAAATATAATAAACATTATAAAAAACTAGGGTGCCGTCAGTAGCGGGACAGGGCCCAAGCTCAAGCCAAGTTAGGGCTGCAGACTGGGAACCTCCTGACGATGCGCGCTGTGTCGAGGATGACCGCCGCGTGCATCTGACCCGCCATCCAACCGTTCTTATTCTTTTTGTTATTTAATTTGCGTAAGATGGTATTTAAATTTTTGTTTTGGGAGAAGCCATTAGGTACCGAGATACAGTACTATGTACTAGTTCGGACGTGATGGGTTCATATAATTATGTGTTTATGTTCTTATGACAAAACAAATATTACTTTATATTTATATTAAATCGAATGTCCTGTGATGAAAATTGGATCCTGTACAATAATGGGAAACGCACGCCAATGGCTAAAATCTGGTAAACCAGCCAAATCTTGCCCCAAGTTCAAGTTTTCAATTTTGTCACTCACTTTACAAATCGAAAGAAAAAAATGAAAGTGGTCAAGTGCGAGTCGGACTCGCCCATGAAGGCTTCCGTAGCAGCAAGTGGCATAGTATAAAAGTTCTTGTAGTTCGTTGTTACTATAATCAGTGTTTTAACAAAAGTGAATTTATGACGTATTAAAATAAAACTAATAATTGTCCTTGACAATTTACATGGTAATGTACATCATACACTTTTTTTTAGTTTTGTCATTCTCTTATTTTAGAAGTTACAGGGGGCACACACATTTTTGTCACTTTGGAGTATCTCGCGCAAACTATTCAGTTTAGAAAAAAAAATTATGTTTGAAATCTCAATATCATTTTTGAAGACCTATCCATAGATAGCCCACACGTATGGTTTTGTTGGAAAAAAATATATTTGAGTTTCAGTTCTAATTATGGGACACCCCTAAAATTTATAGGTTTTTTTTCTATTTTTTGTATGAAAATCTTAATGCGGTTCACAGAATACATCTACAAAGACAGACAGACAGACATGACGAATCTATGAGGGTCTCGTATTTTGCGCTTTGGGTACGGAACCCTAAAAAACCAATAGAGGAAAAATCAAATGAATAACAGTTTTCAAAACACATACATGAGTGAATAGTTGTATACACACACAGCCTGCTACAAAGTCTCCTTCACGACATAAAATAAATAGTGGTCGGCGACAGCGGATCGGTGAGATCTGACCCTCAGGGATCAACGATGGGCGTAGCGCAGGGATCATCAGTATCGAATATTCTGTTCTCTTTGTTGCTACATGACTTGCCGGACGCGGTGGCGGGAACCGAGATTCTGATGTATGCTGATGATGTCGCGGCCATAGTGACTGCATCCTCCATTGACTGCTTGGAACAGAAAATGAACAGGGTTGCTAGACAGTTCGTGAAATGGTTTTCTTCTAACGGCCTAGTCTTAAACTTGAAGAAAACTCATTTTCTTGATTTTGACTTGTCGGGCCGAAGTCGTAGGCAATTAAGTGTGCAGATGGACGGAGTGAAAATAGTCCAAGTTAAAAGTACAACGTTCCTTGGTTTCGAAATTGATTCTGCCCTCGTCTGGAACAAACACGTAGACAAAGTCTGCGCAAAAATAGGTAGTGCTTGTTTCGCACTAAAAAGAGTATCCCGGCTGACGTCGACGGCAGCAGCCTGAACGTGCTACTTGGCGACGATTCACTCTCTACTACAGTACGGCGCAGAAATCTGGGGACAGTGCTCGGAGTGGAGGAGAGTGTTTCGTCAGCAGACACGTGCTATACAAGCGATCGTGCAGGTGGCACAGGACACTTCGACCTTACTTCAAAAGTCTGGGAATTCTCACATTGCCATCAGTTATTATATTACAGATGGCAATGTACGCGAGGACACACCTGTCATCAAGAGAATCCAGTAATCCCGAAAGGAGAAAGGTTACCCTCATGAAACCGGGGAAGCTCACACACGGCATGAGTCACACCGTGTACGGTAACCTTCTTCTTCTTCTTCTTCGTCGTTATCACTCTTGACAGAGTGGTCGTGGTCATCACTTTAGGTTTTAGTGGCAAGCTTCACAACACGCTGCCACTCCTCTCTGATGGCCGCCTTTCTCGTGCTTTCGTGTACTGATGACGAACCAGTCACCACCGCTTTTATCTGGTCAGTCCACCTCATAGGCGATCTCCCTCGTGGTCTGGTACCCTCAACCTTTCCCTGGACCACAAGTCGCTCAATAGCTACCTCGCCTCGGCGGCATACATGCCCAAAAAAGGTGAGGATACGACATTGCACCAAGGATGACAAACGCTGCTTGATGCCGAGTTCTCGAAGTATAGACTCATTGGTACGGAACTCAGTCCATGAGACTCCGAGCATTTTCCTCCAGCACCACATCTCTAGGGCGTCTATCCTCTTCTTCTCCGTTTCACGCAGGGTCCACGTTTCTGCGGCGTACAGAAATATGGGGAATATAAGTGCCCGAACTAGCCGGATTTTTGTGGCTCTATATATGTTGCGATTCCTCCATATTTGCCATACGCCTCTTGACCTCGTCGATACATCCACCGTTGTTACTTATCAAGGCCCCCAGATAAATGTATGATTGTACAACATCACAATTGGCAATTTGTGTAGTTTCTGGAGCATTGTTATCCATGCGGTCGACAATCATTACCTTTGTTTTATTCCGGTTTATTCTAAGCCCAAACTCTAAACTAACGCGTTTCATCCTGCCCAGAAGTTCCCCCATGTGCTGTGTACTGGTGGCGAACAAAGTGGTATCGTCTGCATATCGCAAGTTGGAGATCCTCATACCACCGATCGAGATGCCATCTGTCCAATCCTCAAGTGTAATTCTCATTATGAGTTCTGTGTACACATTGAATAGAAGTGGAGAAATTATACACCCCTGACGGACTCCAGCGCTGGGATGGCAGTGATCGGATTGAACGTCATCTGCGCGAACTGAGGCTGTGCCATTCTCATACAGACTTCGCAGGAGGTGTACCAGATGTTTTGGAACACCCATTGCCGTCAGCGTTTCCCAGAGCTTGGGCCACTTGACAGAGTCGAACGCCTTAGAGAAGTCCACAAAGCATATGTAGTTCTCTATTGGCGATCCTTTCGATGGTATTTTCCAGTACCGTGGAAAAGCTCTCAACCTCATCATCACGTGCTGCACTAGTCGGTGCATAAACCTGGATCAGATTAAAATTTACAGGTGTTGCTTTAAGCTTTATCCTTATTATCCTGTCGTTGACCGGTTCATACTCCATTACACTATTCCTTAGATTTTTTTGGACCGGTACCGACCGGACGGTAACCTACAGGACTCTATAAAATCGGCCCCCAGCTTGCTAAGCCTCAGACATCGCCTTCAGCGTTGGCTTGTCGAGCACTCGTTTTATGACGTGAAAGAATTCCTTGAGTTACATGTGTAACTTATTTATTTTGTTTTATATTTATATAATTTGTCATTAGTTTTTTTTTTTTTTTTTTTTTTTTTTAAATTATTATACCATATAATAAAAATAAAAATAAACAAATTTACAAATTAAACACGCCGTCGAGATCACTACTGCGCGGCAGGGTACCCAGAATGCTGGCAGCGTTGCCTCTTTGAATAGCTAAACTCAGCTTTTGGGCAAAGTAGGCGCCAGCTCTGGGATCCCCTGAAGCGAGGACCAAACGTTTCGAAAGATCTTTCACAAAATTTTTAGTATCGGACGACCACGGGCCCATTGTCTCCACTGCCAACGCAAAGAATATATAATGTGCGCTGAGCTGGGAGTATTTATTAAATTTATTGATTTGTGCCTGTTCGGCTGTAACTCCGACATTGCGAGCGGATTGACTGACATGAGACGGTGCCAAGGTGTCTACGCAAGTAGCGTCCCAAACCAGCACCTTGCCTAGAGACCATGGTACTAGAGTGGCACCGTCAGGTCGCTTACCATCTATCAACATTCCGCTCGGTTCTAATGTCGAAGGTATTAGAGCTGTAGAGAGTGCCCGTCTGACTAAGTCATTAATTGACCAATGACGAAATTGTCGACCGGCACTCTTTACACATGAAAGCCCATGACGTCCGAATTGGTCCACGGTTCGCCCGCACAGACAGCGATGAGGCTCACACAACTTAGTTCCTACGCGGAGCCCCGTCACTACGCGTAGACTGTTAGGGTCTAGGATAGATCCTAAATTTTAGAAGGTAAAATATGAAGCCAATTACCTGATTCAGGCTCTGCCACAGCAAGAAGACGAGCTCGCTCCGTGTCATCATCAGCTTGATCTAATAGAGCCGAAAATGTAATTTTGGCAAGGGGAAGGTCCCACATACTCTGTACTTCCGGTTTCGAGGGCAAGTTGATATCTGGACAAGAAGCGCTCCAGGCTGCCAAAGCCTCTGCCTGACAGGCAATCCTAACATCGGCCAAAGTAATATTCAGGATCATGCCGATGAGGGACTGCGAGCCATGGCTAGAGGCCAAGAAAGCCGGAAGAGCGACATCTGTGCTGCGTCGGATGCCCAGCCCACCGAAAGATTAGTCAATTTGACATATTGGTTTGTATTGGTTTGGGATCAAAGTGGCCAGTATTACAGAACACCAGTTTCATATGTAACATTCTAATATAATAAAACTGTAACGGGTCGAATTCTGTACATTGAAGATATTTTGAAAAAAATTTTTTTTTGGAGCACTCCATAGTCGATACTGATTACGAATCTACATTTTTTTTCTTTCATGTCTGTCTGTCTGTCTGTCTGTCTGTCTGTCTGTCTGTCTGTCTTTCTGTATAGAGATCACGCATCACGCCGAAACTACTGATTCAATTCAGCTGAAACTTGGCATGATTTTAGTTTAAACTAAGGAGATTGCTGTAGGTTACTTTTTAAATGTGACAAAAGGCTCATAGGCAATGACATTCTCGTGCGAAAAATACTGCAAAGTCTCGAACACCGCCGGAAAATTGCTAGCTTATCGGTTTTTTATCGGATACACTTCGGAGAGTGTGCGACTGATTTGTACGATCTAATACCACCTTGCCCTTTTTTTCTATCGGAATGCTCGTAGCTCGAAAAAGCGACATCGTTTCATGGTTGATGTTCCAAAGACACGAACGAAGAGATTTGACTCTACTTTTGTGATAAGAACGTCTAAGCTGTGGAATACGTTGCCTGAGAGAGTTTTTCCCGATAGTTACAATCTTTGTGTCTTCAAATCGAGAGTGAATCGGTTTCTTCTAGGTAAATACGCTTCATCGTAGACCGCATCATCGTTTAACATCAGGCGAGATGGCGGTCAAGTGTAAACCTATAAAAGTTAAAATAAAATAAAATATGAATATTTAAATTTGAAATTCCAAACCAATACAAACCAAAGAGGATACCTCTTTGGTTTGTATTGGTTTGGGATCAAAGTGGCCAGTATTACAGAACACCAGTTTCATATGTAACATTCTAATATTAATTTGAATCCTATAATATCATCACGACCCGAAAGAACGGATGTTTGAACCTCAATCACGTCGAAACGGCAGAACGGATTAGATTGAACATTGAAATACAGTTAAGTACATTATACTCTGGAATATCACTAAGGAAACGAGAATAAATCAGGCAAAACCGCGGGGCGCACCTAGTTAAAATGTAAACTACACTGTACCTACGGTAATTTAGCATTGCAAAAGTTTGGTCTCATATTTCAAGGTGCTCAGATCATTAACTATCAAATTGCATATATATTATACATAATACTAGTGCTCGCCAATTGGATGAAATTAGAACACAAAGTAATATGAATCTACTAGCAGGTCTTGCACACGAAGATGCCCCTTAACGTATTTTTCTTGGATAAAATATTTTGTGTTATTTTCGAGTATAATCTAAATGTGTTCCAAATTTCAACTCGGTCCGTTCAGAAGTTTCGATGTGATTGAGCAACAAACATCCAAACATCGACATTTATAATATTAGTGGGATTTACAGCGTCTCGCGGTTTTATTTTCTAATTATTTTTCCGCGACATGTCCTATTTGCTAATCCAGACTAAATTCTAACTATTTTCGTATCCCGCATTGCCGTTCAGCGTGGTAAAGCCGCCAGCATGCTGGGCACGCTTCCGACTGATAGTTGATTTGAGCATCTTGATTACCTTTATACCTTCATGGTTTCCATTACCTATCCATAGGTGATCTTAATTACCTATTCAGATAGCCTATGGATATGTAATACAGATGTGCTTAGTGTGAGAAGTTAAGTAGGTTCGTAGCGTAGTGTAAGTTGTTCTTTTTGTATTCCTATTAAGTAGTTTGGATTTGGTAAATGTAAACGTAAAGGTATTGTGGTGTAAAAGATTACTATTAGATTACAGGCCAGTGTCAAAAATTGATGGGTCATATGAACCACCAGGAGACCTATGCAGAATGATAGAAGGATATAAAATAATAAGATTCAGCACTATGCCGTCACATGTAAGCTGTCCTGAGTGCAGTTGAAGAGAGGGAGAATACATTATTCCGCAATGCCGTACAAAAATCATGCGACAAGGGGAAAAGATCGAGAGTTGCAAGGTTGCAATATCTTGGACAGCTTACAAGTGACGGCATAGCTCTGAATCTTATTATTTTATACCCTTCCGTGTTTCTACATTGGTTCCCTGTTGTATAAAATGATCCATCATTTTTGAAGTGAAAACTTCTTTGGGCGCGCCTAGGACAGAATTTTCGTGGGCTGTGAACTGAAATGAACCGTCACGCTCGGGTATGATGATAGCTTTTCGGGTAAACTCGGGATGCTAGACCGAGAAACAAAATACAGGGAACAAGCGCGTCAGAGCGAGATAGATAATGTTTGTACGTGTGTTTATTATATTTATATGTTTTTATACCGACATTAACTTCTAGGTACTTACAAAATAATATTGTTAAATTTTTTATTTGCATTTCACATCCATTGCAAATTTTTCCAATTTTGTGTTGTAATATACTCGTTAAATTACTGTTTTATCACAGCACTTACACTACGTAAACACACAAAATAATACCTATTTTCATCACACATACATTTTAAACACAACATATATATTCAGTTTTAGCGAAATACCTATAAAATAAACAAATAGCAAATACTTAAAAATTTGCTAGTCAAAGTCTATTTCCGAACCGCGTAATTTTTTTTTAATTTTATTCTTGGCCATAGATACTAATCATTTCGCCACATGTTATTCTCGTGTTGCTGTGCTTATTAGGTATATACTAATTATCAATTTCTAAATAATTTGTATTTTTAATTATTAAAATTAGTTAGTTATATTTAAATATAAGCATTTATTATTTTAGTTTTCACTTCTGCCGCGCGGTTTAAGCGCACACATTTTTTTTTGACACAGGCCTGTATATCTATATCTCTTAGCCATACTTAAACCGGTTCCGTAGTTTAGTCGTGAAAGCGTAACGAGTTAATTTCGCATGTATAAGACTAGTGAGGACAGTAAGGATAAGGAGTAACGTTAATGATTACCTATTGTTTGGTTTGGCGACGCGACGGTAGTTCGTTGGGGGCCGGCGGCGGCGGTTCCACCGCATCTAAATCTGCTTTAGCTCTGTGATTACTGTCTCTGTCATTTCAAGAGAAAAGAAGAGATATACCAATATCTATGCTAAGACAATTTTACTAAGGCGGTAGTCTCCGGAATTCGCTCAGGGCGCGATGCGTCAAATCATTTTATAAATTTACTAGATGTCTGCCCCGGCTTCGCCCGTGGAACATATTTAGCACTCATCGAGATCCCGCACATATCCAACGGTGAAAAATTTTTAGAAATCAGTTTTGTCATTCCTTGAGAATATGGTTTTCAAACAAAACACGTCATCAGCTACCTGCTACGCCACCTGTCGGAAATTGGTCGTACCAACTCAGAGATTAGCAAAAAGGTTTTATATTCAAGAGGTATGTAATCTGTGATATTCAGTGACGCAATCTTAGACACACATGCTGCCATGTGTCATGTCAAAGCACGAAACGTACGAAAACTCTCAAAAAGGAATATTTTTTCCCGATTTTGTTACATTCTTGATTCATGCTCCGCTTCTGTTAAGTAGCCTATAGCCTTCCTCGATAAATGGACTATCCAATAGAAAATAGTTATTTGTTATACAAGAGTGCAAAGTTGATTTTTAACCGCGTGCTCAATTTTGATGACCGAGCAAGCGAAGGATTCTAAAATTGAATCACTCGCTGCGCTCGTGATTCAAAATTAGAATCCTGAGCGTAGCAAGGGAATCATAAGAGCACAAGGTGAAAAATCTTTGCACTCGAGTGCAACACGTAACTTTTCATTCCACCTCAGCGAGGAAAAATGACTAAATGCAAAATTTTAAATGTTTTCGCGCTAAGCAAATTATAAAAAAGTAACTACACCAAGGAGGTTCCGAGTCTGAGTTTTTAACATATTAAAAAAAATGTATGATGCATTCGGCACCAAGGAGGTAGAAATAAGTAGGTTGAATTATGTTTTGAATTCAAAACCTCAGTACACACGATGTTCTAAATTCAAATTTACTTTAACCTCTAGAGGGTAAAAACGACTTTTGCGCCCTGATATCGAGGAGCAAAAGTACTCTTTCCGAGCTGGTGGGATGAAAACAATTTTTCAATTCGGACCAGTACTTCCCGAGATCCTAGCGTTCAAACAAACAAACAAACTTTTCAGCTTTATAATATTAGTATAGATCCTAGTTTATTAGCCTCGTTTTTCTTTAGTTCTAAGATGTATTGTATAAATTTGTTTAAAGTTTTTTGAAGTGAAAACCTGTTCTGGCGCTAACACATACCGATTTTTCGTGGGATGTGAATTGACCTCAGGCGTCACGTCGTATTCGAAAGAAATATTCGGGTAAACTCGGGACCACGGCTATGGCCACGCCCTCCGGTTTCACCCGCGTTTCGTTTCCAAAGTGAGCAATCAAATAAAAAAAAATTAAGTTATAGTAAGTTTTTTGACAGCCATTTTTTTCACTTTAACTTTTCTAGGCTTATACCGCCATATTGCCTGATGTTAAGCAACGATGCGGTCTAAGGTGGAGCGTGATTACGTAAATGAAACCGACTCACTCTCGATTTGACACCAAGTTTGTAACCATCGGGAAATACCCACTCAGACGACAAATTCCACAGCCTAGACGTTCTTATCACAAAAGTAGAGTCAAACCTCTTCGTTCGTGACTTTGGAACAGCAACCATGAAACGATGTCGCTTTTTCGAGCTACGAGCAGTCCGACAGAATAAAGGACAAGGTGGCATTAGACTAAAGAGATCAGTGGCACACTCATCGAAGTGTATCCTATAAAAAACCGATAAACTAGCAATTTTGCGGCGATGTTCAAGATCTTGAAGTATCGTTGCTTGTTACTGGAGTGTCGTTGCTTATAAGCCTTTGGAAAGCCTACACTAGAACTTGGGCTGTGAATTAAATTCTAGCGTCACGCTCGGGAATGATAAGAAATATTAGGGTAAACGAGATTCAGATTTTTTTTTAACTTTTATAGGTTTACACTTGACCGCCATCTCGCCTGATGTTAAGCGACGATGCGGTCTACGATGGAGCGTGTTTACCTAGAAAAAACCGATTCACTCTCGATTTGAAGACACAAAGATTGTAACTATCGGGGAAAACCCACTCAGGCAACGTATTCCACAGCATAGACGTTCTTATCACAAAAGTAGAGTCAAATCTCTTCGTTCGTGTCTTTGGAACATCAACTATGAAACGATGATTCATCCGATTCAGCATTTCCCATTGGCTGACGTATTTCTAGATGGCAATGGTCATGGCCACGTCCTCCAGATTCATCCTTCACCCGCGTAGTTTCCAAATAAGCTATCAAATTCTGGGTTATATCGGCAGGTCCTATATCTGCCATTTTTATTTCTAAGTAAGCATGCTCCTTCGTATACCTTCGTAGCTTAACACCAGGCGAGATGGGGTCAAGTATAAACCTATAATAGTTAAATAACCTCTATAAAAAAGGGCCTAGAAGCGAAATTCGGATAATTGTGTGTTTTTTAAAAGCACTGCGCAGGAGTCGATCTGCGATCAGTTCCTCGTTGCGCGGCACACGGCAAACACGTTTGTCTTTCAAATTTAATATTCTATTGTGATGATATAATAAATTATATTATGTTTAAATTTATTTATTTATTTAATTACATTTAAATTTATGACTTTTTGGAAAAAGTTTTGCATTGTTTATTTGGTGATGAATAATTATTAATATTTGATTACTTTACTTTTACCAGTTTTATAGATTTTTACGTAAAAAAGAGTATTGTTAAAAATCAATAATTCAGCCAGATTGAACTGAAAGTACCTACAAGTGTTTTTAAAATATTTTGTTGGTGAGCGAATATTAATGTAAGTAAACATTGTTTTTTGTTTATTTTGAATTAAAACTTTAAAACTTATTTATTCATTTTTAAATTTATTTTTGGTAAACAAATTAATTACTATTTGTTACGAGTTCTGATTTTTTAAATTTAGGAATATGGCTTTGTTATTATTTCATTTATTATTTTCTAAAATTACTTATTATAAGTAAAAGTTAAAGTTTAGATATCTGTAAGTAATTAAATAACGCAGTGAGAACTAAAAGGAAATTCTGAAATTTTTAGCTCAGGTTGTAGTTAGAAATAGCAAAAGGCAACTTTTGACATCCCGAGAAAAGGTAGCGTTTTTTTTACTAAATAGTCTTTTAACCAAATTTGAAGCGGTTGTGGTAGTCGGCTATATACGAGTACCATCCTATCCTGTTAAAAAAAATGTGTGTATAGAGGTTTGTTATTCTTTAACTCAAAAAAAAAAATGTGCGGGGGAACCGGAGGGCGTGACCATGGCCATGGCCCCGAGTTTACCCGAAGATTTCTTACGGGACGATCGGGTCGCGATGTTTAATTTATTTTATACCCATACATTAAAACGTAACGTAAAACGTAGTACGTCGTCTTAAAATTGTCAACACCATCAGATTATAATCTAACGCGTGAGATTATAATCTCGCGATAGATTAGGTCAATTTGTAAGGATTATGTTAGGTTTGACTCAAAAATTTGCTAAATTTTTGGGTGGCGTAAACCTTGAGCGATCATTTGGACTACACGGTACGCCGGCCAGAGATAAGGTCGTATACTATATTTTGCACAACCAGTTTAAGTTAGCCAATGCCAACGTTTTAATTTATAAATCATATTGCAAACTATGATACATTTGAGATTTAATTTTACTATATCAAGGCACGGTGTCACGGTGTCAAGCCGTGGGCCCAGAACTTGCGATCCACTTCGTTCGGTCGCAGGTTTGAACCCGCTTGCACCATTTCTAAGCGACTTCAAAAAGGAGGAGGTTATCAATTAGGGTACTTGTTTTTTTGTATGTAGGTTATATACCTATTAGAGTAAGATCCCAGGGCCGCTAGACGTCACGTATTTTTAACCCCCGACCAAAAAAAGGGGTTGTTATAAGTTTCACGTCGATGTCTGTCTGTCTGTCTGTCTGTCTGTCTGTCTGTGTGTGTGTCTGTCTGTGGCACCGTAGAGCTCAAACGGATGGATCGATTTCGATGCGGTTTTTTTTATTTGAAAGTTAATATCCGTGCGGATGTTCTTAGCTATGTTTGGTTAATATTGATTCAAGATGGCCGCCGCCACAAAATGGCGAACAAAATATTTCTTCACTACCTACCACAATATGGGTATCAAATGAATGGGCTTAACTAGTAGAATACTGTACACTATAAAAAAATCAAATCCAAGATGACCGCCACCACAAAATGACGAATTATATTATTTTTTTCACTACTACCTCAATATGGGTGTCAAACGAAAGGGCTTGACTAGTAGATAATATTGCACTATTACAAATTTCAAATCCAAGATGGCCGCTTCTACAAAATGGCGAAATACATTTCTTTTTTCACAACTCCCTTAATATGGGTATCAAATGAAAAGGCTTGACTAGTAGAATGTCGTACAGATAACAAATCTGAGATAGTCGGGGGTTAATATTTTTTTTTAATTTTGTTCTTGTCTGATAAACGAAATGTGGACTATTGAGTAGAGTTAGTACGTACTAAGAACACATGCTTACTTACTAACTTGCTTAGACGGCCAATTTTGAGATATGGGGTCCAGATAATAAGTATGTATTTAAAAATATATTAGTATTATATCATCTTTCTGGCTTCCATAGTACATACAAGCTTTGCTTAGTTCGGGGTCAGCCAGTGTTGTGTGTGAATTGTTCACCAATATGTATTTATCTAAATAACACAATCTATATTTATATTAATAGATTATATAAATAGTATAATTTAATTATGCGTGTGTCAATTAGTAGTATAATATTTTTGTATTGGTTTAATGTATTTACAGATTTAAAAAAAATAACCGCGTGTGGTCCCTTTTTTTTTCGGGGTAAAAAGTAGCCAATGTTTTCTTCCAGACATCTCGGTTCCAAATTTAAACCCGATCCTTTAATAGCTTTGGACATGATTGAGCCAACACACAAACATTAACATTTAGGTACATTTAGGTGGCCAGCCTATCGGTTATATATCGGATACACTTCGGAGAGTGTGCCACTGATTTACATGATCTAACCACCTTGCCATTTTTTCTATCGGAATGCTCGTACCACGAAAAAGCGACATCGTTTCATGGTTGACGTTCCAAAGACACGAACGAAGAGATTTGACTCTACTTTTGTGACAAGAACGTCTAGGCTGTGGAATACGTTACCTGAGTGGGTTTTCCCTATTGGTTATAATAAATAAATAAATAAATAAATATTGGTGGACAATTCACACACAACACCATCTGACAATCTTTGTGTCTTCAAATCGAGAGTGAATCGGTTTCTTCTAGGTAAACACGCTCCATCGTAGACCGCATCGTCGCTTAACATCAGGCGAGATGGCGGTCAAGTGTAAATCTATAAAAGTAAAATAATAGGTATATATTATTAGGACAAATGTGCATTATTTCATGCTCCTCCGTCTTCGCAATTTTCTTAAAAAAGGAGTACAAAGTTATTACATCACGTATCAATATACTTACGTATCTTTTGTATTAACACATATGTATAAAGATTAGAATTAGAAACGAGAATAGATTTCTTAGAACGATCTTGGAATCTTTCGAGGACATGCGCCATCCGCTAACCCATATATTTGGCCATCGTGGTGGCCTTTATATCTATACTAATCTATACTAATATTATAAAGCTGAAGAGTTTGTTTGTTTGTTTGAACGCTAGGATCTCGGGAAGTACTGGTCCGAATTGAAAGATTATTTTTCTATTGGATAGTCCATTTATCGAGGAAGGCTTTAGGCTATAGAAAATAACGCTACTATTAATAGAAGCGGAGCATGAAACAAGAATGTGACAAAATCGGGAAATCGTTTTTGAGAGTTTTCGTACGTTTCGTGCTTTGACATGACACATGACAGCATGTGTCTAAGATTGCGTCATTGAATATCACAGATTACATACCTCTTGAATATAAAACCTTTGCTAATCAGTTGGTACGACTAATTTCCGAAAGGTGGCGTAGCAGGTAGCTGAAGAGGTGTTTTGTTTGAAAGCGAAATTCTCAGGAATGAGTGAACCGATTTCATTCATTCTTTCACCGTTGGATATGTACGGGATCCTGATGAGTACTATATAAAGTACCACGGGCAACGCCGGGGCGGGCATCTAGTTATATTATATCTTTGCGAGAGAAGTCCTCGAGCCCCAGCCGTGGGAACAGATAATGATCTATCCTTTTTTTTTAATAATGTATGTAGTGGCAGGACTCCTAGCAGAGTCCGCCTGGGGAAGTACCACACCTTTGCCAGCTATTCTACCGCCAAGCAGTAATGTGAAAACATTAAGGTTTCAGACACAGTAATGTTTTAACATTGTTCCGGTTTGAATGGCAATGTTTCCAGAGAAATTACAGGGCTTAGAGATATAACATCTTAGATCTCGGGGTAATGAGCGCAGTGCAGTGCTATGTAATGATTTGCACTCTTCATGTTCCAATAGCCGCGTGTCACTGTGCTGTTGTGTGTCAGGCATGTTGCTTACCATCAGGCACATGTCCAGCTCGTTTCGTCCACTCTTTATTTAAAAAAAATCTTTTAGATTAGGTAAGTATTTAATATGTTTGTCTGTTTATCTGTTTTGTACATTCGTAATGTTTCGTTTAGCGTACGAGGAACGATCGCGTTCTCAAGAGTTCCTAAAATTACAGCATAAATTATAATTGGTTATAAAATTAGCGCTAGTTAGAAGTGGTAGTAAACTGATTCCGCAAAACATTTTAAAGTTTGGTTACTGAAAGGTGGCACTATATTTAAAAAAATAAACGGAATATCCGACTCCATTGATGTTTGATTATTGACGTGACAACGTCTTATAAATTGGTTTGCCGGGTGACACTTCAAGAAACTGCGTTACGCTCCGCTCACGTTATGCGCTCACAACGAGAGCGAGTGAGAGGCACGCGTCCCTTCCACTCGGGCATGGTTAGCCCGCCTAAGAGCGAGAGAGACAGACATAAAAAGTGAAAGGCACGCGTCCCTTCCGTAAAATTATTTTACCACTCAAAGTCGTTGTCACGTAAAACTTTCACCCGTATACCGACTTTACAGGCAACCAATTTTAACACTAAATTACAACCATTAAATATTTACTGATTTAATTTTTTTAAAAGGAGGTGGTTCCTGAATTAATTTATTCAAATATAGATTGACCATAAAGTACAAAAGTAATAGTTGTATTTCAGGATAGTATTCTATAAATTGAACAGGTAAACGTAAAAATACAATATACTCGGAGTAATAATAATAAAAAAACGACTCTCCGAATAACCAACCTCTAACTGCTCCCGGCATAAAAGTGCCCGTGATGCTTGCAGCGTTCCCACGCTGAATGGCAATATTTATTTATTTCTTTATTGCTATAAATACATTATTTTTCTTAAAAAAACTAGTTTTTTAGGTTACAATAATTTTTTTTGTAGGTACACGATTTTCTAATAATTTCTCCGCTAATTTATTTTTGAATCGATTTTGGTGAATTCTGTTTGGTAGAAAACACGTCAGAGGTCCCAAATATATTTTATCGAAAGCGGTGTAGTGGTTTTTAGAAAGATCAACAAAAAACTAAAATTTGATTTCAAGACTTCAAAGTCTTGAACATCGCCGAAAAATTGCCAGCCTATCGGTTTTTTATCGGATACACTTCGGAGAGTGTGCGAATGATTTGCATGATCTGATACCACCTTGCCCTTTTTTATCGGAATGCTCGTAGCTCGAAAAAACGACATCGTTTCATGGTTGATGTTCCAAAGACACGAACGAAGAGATTTGACTCTAATTTTGTGATAAGAACGTCTAGGCTGTGGAATACGTTGCCTGAGTGGGTTTTCCCCGATGGTTACAATCTTTGTGTCTCCAAATCGAGAGTGAATCGGTTTCTTCTAGGTAAACACGCTCCATCGTAGACCGCATTGTCGTTTAACATCAGGCGAGATGGCGGTCAAGTGTAAACCTATAAAAGTTAAAAAATTAAAAAATCTGGACCGTGTAAGTAGTCATAGTTTCTAATGAGTCGAGTGTCTGATTGTAATTTTAAATTGAAGTTGGATTTTGATTTTTCTTAGCAAATTAAATTATGTAATGTAGATTACAAAAACCACTTCACCTATTTATAGAACACATTTAACAACAACCTCTAGACTTCTAGAGTATGGACAAACAAACAAAGAATCAACAATATCTATACTAATATTATAAAGCTGAAGAGTTTGTTTGTTTGTTTGAACGCTAGGATCTCAGGAAGTGCTGGTCCGAATTGAAAGATCATTTTTTCTATTGGATAGTCCATTTATCGAGGAAGGCTATAGGCTATAGAACATAACGGTACTATTAACAGAAGCGGAGCATGAATCAAGAATGTAACAAAATCGGGAAAAAAAAATCCCCTTTTGAGAATTTTCGTACGTTTCGTGCTTTGACATGACAGCATGTGTCTAAGATTGCGTCATTGAATATCACAGATTACATACCTTTTGAATATAAAACCTTTGCTAATCTCTGAGTTGGTACGACCAATTTCCGACAGGTGGCGTAGCAGGTAGCTGAAGAGGTGTTTTGTTTGAAAGCGAAATTCTCAGGAATGACTGAACTGATTTCTAAAATTTTTTTCACCGTTAATATTATAAATACGCAAGTTTGCATGTTTGTTGCTCAGCCACGTCGAAACATCTGAACGAATCGGGTTGAAATTTGGAACACAGTTAGATTATAGTCTGGAAGAAAACATATTATGCTAGTTATTATCTCATTTACGGCTGGTCGAGTCGGGAGAGCAGCAACCGCTGATCAGGAACTCCGGGTTCGAACCCCACTCGCACCAGTCTCTTCGTAGTCATGTCCATAATGCCGCTAACTGAGAAACTGTCAAGGAAAACATCGTGAGGAAACCGGAAGTACCTAAAATGTCTCGAGTTGGTGGATGACAAACGTCATCCACCAACTCGTAGTGGTAGGACTCTTTGTAGACCCCGCCTGGGGAAGTACCACACCTTTGCCAGTTATTCTGCCGCCAAGTAGCAGTGTGCGAACATTACTGTGTTCCGGTTTGAAAGGCAATATTTCTAGGATTACTGGACTTGGACTCCAGATTTGGAGAAATTACTGGACTTTATATTTCCGGGTGACGAGCGCAGCGCTAGGTAATCATTTGGGCTCTTCATGTTCCAACAGCTGCGTGTCACTGTGCTGTTATGGGCAGGCATCTTGCTTACCATCAGGTCATGTCGTGCTCGTCTTGTCACTAGGTATATTCTTTACGTAAAAATCGCAACTGGTCCAGCTTGGTGAAGGCCATTGACTCTCTCCTTGTGAGAGAAGGTTCAGAGTCCCAGCAGTGGGAACATTTAGTGGGAAACTTTTTACAGCGAAAAACTCACAGGAACGTGAAATATGTGAGTAAAACCGCGTTTCACTGCTAGCCACTACATAAGGTCACTAAACCCTTTACAAATGCATCTGTGATCGCGCACTAGTGAGTAGTGTTATGAAAGCGCGGTGACTCGGCCGGCTTCGGAGCGAGCGACCTTCATACTTGACCGCGAACTTTACACCGACTCAGTGTGCAAAAGCTGTTTCAATATTGTAATATCTACTACTGATTTATGACTGAAAAATTATGATGATTTATATTGTGTGCTTATTTAATGTATATGGGTTAAGTTACCTGAATTAAATTAATTTTGAATTTTGAATTTGAATAAGGTAAAGGCACCTTATTCCGTGGGGTTCTGGAATTGGCATCATATTCCGAGGTATTTAAAAATACGGCATTTACAAGAGATTTAATAACTGAAAAATAATGCAAGATCTTTCATAACAAAAATAACATATCTTTGCGTAGTTATATCGTCAAATAAATAGTGTTCTGTGTATACGTTTTGAAATTATCGGTTAGTAATGCGTCAGCAGCTGGCCCGAATGCATACTTCATACATTTTGGACCCTGTGCACGCGAGAACCATATTTTTACAAATAGTGTTATTATCGGATTTTTTGTACAGTGTGTTTACTTCTTTCTGGTAACTTATTGTATAAATATATTTTAAGTCAAAACACATAACTTTTGTGTATTTTTCTGAGTAAATTAAGTAAAAATGCATTTCTAATATACCGCGGAATTAGGTGCTGAATATTTTAGTTAGTTTCTTATTCCGATGTATACCGCGGAATAGCGATTTCATAGAGTTAATTTATGTTTATAATTTTAAACCTTTTTTGTATGATTAGGCATAAATCTGTTTGGATTTGACAAAAAAAATAGTGAATGAATATTAAAATCTATTTCGAGGTACATTTTTGCGTCACGTTCACTAATTATAACATGTAATAGGAGACTTATCTAACTGTTTTATTAATTCGTTGTATAGAAAAGATAAGAAAAAGAATTAAGGTTCATACACAATCCAATATAAGTGTAAGCAAGTATTTTACATATATGCGACGATATTGCAAATATTTTTTTTCTGTTCTAAAATTATACAAAAATCTTTTATATTTTAGTACTCGGAATTAGGAAACATTATTTTATTATATGAAACGCTATTCCGATGTACAGTAGGTCGGGATAAGGTTCTATAAGAACGTTAATCCGCGTCATAGACACAACTAAAATACAGCTGGTGTTCATAACTTTATAAAGGTTACAATGTAGTCGTTTTAGTTTCAGTAATGTCAACACTATAATTAAACAATAATAAAATTACTAATTAGCTGTCATAACAGTTATAAAATATCACAAACTAAGGTATGGCATTGGCATTTTGGACACTCGGAATTAAGGAACAAATACATCGGAATAAGGATTTTTCCATCGGAATAAGGGACTTTGGACTTTTTTCAGATTTAATTTAATATTGAATACAAAATGTAATCTTATAATCAAAAATACAGTTTATTTAAAAAGTAAAAACAATAAACCTTCTATTAAAAATAGGCAAACTGTCAGAGAAGTTCAGTTAATATCTAATTTTTAATATCCTATCGAGTTTTGGTGAAAATACCTCGGAAAAAGGTGCCTTTACCTTATTATCAACTAGTTTTTATTCCGAACGAAATATGACCCCTTTAGGTTTAGGTAATCTTATCTTATTATTATGCGTTTAAACGAGCAATTCTTGGAGATATATATGTCGGGGAAACATTTATTAGTTTCCCATCGACATTAGGAGGGCCATATCATGGCATATAGGATCCTTCTTGTGTCTCATATATTATTATTTATATTGTCTCATCTATATACCTATATAAAAATCAATGCCACTTTTCGTTGTAAGTAAACTCCCCCTAAACGGCTCGACCGATTTGAATGATTTTTTTTGTATAGGTACGTTTGGGTAGGACCTTGGATGGTTTAGATTCACAAATCAGCCCGGCAGATGACGCTGCAGTCGGTATCTATACTCGGAATTTTAATTCGATTCCAGATTTGACATTAGCTACTGTCATTTTGTGAAATAATGATATCACATATAATAGTGTAGTGATGAACACAAAAATCGATAAACAATCAGCTAAACCCTATCGAATTGATATGGGCGCTGGTAAAGGGCATGTAGCTCAAAATAATAAAACCTTCAAATTGACAGACGTGAGAAATTTATTTCAGGAAGGCATTCAAAAAATTACGGCTACCGAATGGTCTAAATGCGTATCCCATGTTGTCAAAGAAGAGGAAAAAATGAGTAGGCTAGATATGTTGACTGACAATATCACAGACACGTTTATAATAAATGTTACAGAAAGTTACAGCGATAGCGATGACGGCGACAATTTATAAAATAAATTATTACCATAATACATATTATATCTGTTTTATTTGTTATGTTCCTTCATGAGCACATTTTTTATTTATTTCTCACACAATTATAAAAGAAAAGTCTCAGATCGTTAATTAATCGTCAAAACTAAATTATCGGTTCAGAAATATTTAATATCCTGATAAACTTAGTTTACGAGAGTAAAATTATACTTTCAGCTACAATGGATCTTGTGACCAAAATTAGAATGGGGATTGATAAAAAATACATAGCTCTAGGAATATTTATCGATCTCAAAAAAGCATTTGATACAGTCAGTCACGAAATACTGCTAGATAAACTTAAAAAGATAGGGTTAGTAGGTCCTGCTTTCGATATTTTTAAATCTTACCTATCAAACCGTTATCAAATTGTCAAAATTGGCCAAAATCAGAGTAATCCACAACCTTTAACATACGGAGTACCACAAGGTTCCATTTTGGGCCCGTTATTGTTTCTTTTGTACATCAATAGTGTGCATATCATTGGGCTAAAAGGAGATCTGACGTTATACGCCGATGACACATGTTTATTTTATTTTGGTAATTCCATTGAGTCTGTTATAGCTGATGCACAAGCTGATTTGGATCTATTAAATCGTTGGTTCAGAGGTAATTTACTTACAATAAATACTGCCAAAACAAATTACATCATTTTGCATCCAAAAACCAAAAGATTGGTACCTTCTCCCCACTAAAGATTAACAATGAAATAATTAATAAAATTGACCAAGAAAAATACTTAGGCCTCATCTTAGACAGTAAATTAACTTGGATCCCGCATATAGAGAAAATTAAATCAAAATTGACTTCATTAACAGGTGTCTTAAAAGAAATGTGCGCTGTTTTTCGACACGAATTCGTTACACTATTTACAACTCTTTGATCAAACCACACATAGATTATTTAATAGAAATTTGGGGCACGGCTGCAAAAACAAATTTGTGTAAACTACAAATAGCTCAAAACAAACTTATAAAAACGTTATTTCACTACGACTATTTAACTCCTACACAAAAAATCTATAAAGAAACAAAGTTACTAAATATCTGTCAATCCTATATATACAATACCTGCATACTTATTCGAAAAATTATGAACAAAGACATACACGTAAATACAACCTTTACTAAAGCGCAGAAAAATAAAATGCCACTAAGATGCTTAAAAGATATTTCTCTTCCTTTGATTCGTACAAGATATGGTCTGAAAAGTATTGCGTTTGAGGGAGCTATGTTATATAACAATCTACCAAATGATATAAAAAATTCAAAAACCATGCCTACATATAAAAGATTACTTAAATTCTATGTGGTTAACAAAACTCCAAATTTATTATGAGTATTTAAGACAAACTAAAAAATTGGTAACGATAAATTATACAAAAAACAATATATGTTTAGCAAAAATATATATGTATTTATTTATAAACATAAATATATTGGAATAATTGTATGTGTGAGAGACTGTGTGTATGCATTTGCGTGTGACAGCGTGTGGGTGTGTGTGTCTGTGTATTCGTACAAACTACATATAAATATGAGTAATATAAGGAAAGTAATAATATGAAATGAGCATAAGGTACAACATTTAAAAAAATATATATATACATGTTAACCAATTACATGTTAAACAATTGAAACTCAATATACCTATTACCAACTATAAATAAATCAGTCTGAGGTGTATGCATATTTGTGCAAACGCATTTCAAAATGTTGTTTATATCTAAATGTTTGTACCATAACGTCCCTGTAGTAGGTACTTATCTTAAAACAGAATTAACAAAACCATAACATAAGAGAATCATTAAAAAAAACATATTTTATACACTTTTATTAAATACTTATATGATAAGTGTACATATTGCGTACGCATATATATATATATATATATTTATTTTATTTATGGTAAAGTAATAACTATGCTACTGAATTATTTTTTTTTACGTCGCTGAGCCGCTTCCAGATGCACATATATCCGTGGTTATTTTACCTGCTCCGAGTCTTTTGTTCCGCCGGCGGCCGGCGATCGGCGCCCGCACCGGCTTCGACATACAATTACTTATTTCTAACTACCCTCTGATTTTGTAGTAGACAGAATTTGCACGTACGATGTAAAATAAAATATTATACTTTTTTTTAAATAGCTATTTCTCATGTAAGTGAAAATGTAATTTTTTTTTTTATGAGAAATAAATTGTCTTAAACCCGAAATTATAAACGAGAAGAATCGATCCGGAAATATTCCATTTCCATATCGAATAATTCGCAACGTCACTATTTAGTACTTGTCATAACGTTGCAACACTGAAATTGTCAAATCTGGAATCGAATTAAAATTCCGAGTATAGGTTATTATTATCCGAGCGAAGCCGGAATGGGCCGCTAGTATGTTATATATATATATATCGTAAAACGAGAAATTCTTGTATGTATATTTATACTAGCTTTAACCCGCGGCTTCGCTCGCGTTCAGTAAGTTTTTTATTGTAGATTCCTACTTGGATAGCATGAGCGTCAAATAATAACATAACTAATGCTCGTCTATAATAGGCCTAAGGATAGTTTATGCGTTATCATTTATTTTAATTCCCTATTTTACCATCTCAGGGGTTGAATTTTGGAAAACTAATACTCTCATTATTTTTAATGTTCATGCAAATAAATGTTTTAACTGCTATAGGTTTACTCTTGACCGCAATGTCGCCTAAAGTTAAGTGATGATGTGGTCTACGGTAGAGCTTGCTATCCTAGAAGAAACCGATTCAGTCTCAATTTGGATACACCAGCGTTTTAATCATCATGAAAAATCAATTCAGGCAACGTCTTAGAGTATCTCTCCACTTAGTCTGTGTACGCCTTTCACAGCCTAGGCGTTATTGTAACAAAAGTAGTCCGTCAAAGCTCTTCGTTATAGTCTTTAGAACATGTCCAAGGGGTAAAAAGTTCGTACAAAATTTTATCCACTATTAAGTACCTAGTATGAATTTGAAAAATATCCTTCTTTCTTGTTTGCTTCATAATATATACATATACATGTAAATACATGTGTGAAAATGTAAGTATCTCCTGTGTGTAATATTATTTATAATAAATCAAATTTTCATACCCTCTTTTCATACACTTTCTTTGGGATTAAATTTAGGAAAACTCCACTGAAACACATAACTCATTACACGTATTAGTCGTACTCAATTTATACGAAATTTCATTCAAATATGTCCAAGGAATAAAAAGTTTCATAATACACACTTTCGTACATATTTTCTTTAGGCGTTGAATTTTGAGAAATCCGTCCTTATTGAATATGTCTACGTCATAAAAAGAATACGTGTGTGACAATTTAAGAATGTCATATTACCCTCTTAGGGGTTACATTTTGGAAGTAAATGTACTCATAACTCATTATTTAGGCCGTACTCAATTTCTACAAAATTTGATGCAAATAATATATGTACAAGAAATAAAAAGTTTCATATAAGCTATGATAGTTTTGTCACCCTTTGAGGGTTGAATTTTGATAAATGTTGTAATATGTACCTCGTGATGCTAGCTGAAATCAATTCATACGAATTTTGAAAACCTTCCTTGGTCGATGCCTACGTCATAAAAAGAATACGTGTGTGAAATTTTAAGTATGTCTTAAGAGTACGTCCTGTGCGTTATCATAAAACTTTCATCCCCTATTTTAAAACCTAGAGGATGAATTGATAAAAAATGTACTACGTAAGTCATTATTATGGCCGTACTCAACTCTTACAAAATTTGATGCCAATATGTCCAAGGAATAAAAAGTTTCGTACAAATTGTCAACCCTTATTCCACTCCTTTCACGGTTGAATTTTGATAAACACTGTAATACATACCTCATGATATTACCCAAACATAATTTATATGAAATTTCATGCAATTATGACTTAGGAATAAAAAGTTTCATACAAACTTTCATCCCCTATTTCATCTCTTTAGGGGTTGAATTTTGAGAAATCCTCCCTTGGCTGCCTACGTTATAAAAATAATACGTGTGTGAAATATTTTAAGAATGTCCTAAGGGTTTGTCCGGTGCGTTAATATTTATAAAACGTTCATCCCCTGTTTAACTCGTTTTAGAGGTTAAATTTTGAAAAAAATGTGATACAGAACTCTTTATTTTGGCCACACTAAATATGTCCAAGTGTCCAAGGAATAAAAAGTTTCTATAAACTGTCATCCTTATTTCACCCTTGGAGGGTTGAATTTCTAAAACGCTGTAATACGTACCTCATGATTTTAGCCAAACTCAATTTAGATGAAATTTCATGCAAATACGCCCAAGGAATAAAACGTTTCGATACAAAATTTCATCCCTTATTTCTCCCCTTTGAGGATTGAATTTCGATAAACGCTGTAATACGTAGGTACCTCATGATTTTAACTGAACTCACCTTATATGAAATTTCATGAAAATATACCCAAGGAATAAAAAGTTTCTATACAAACTTTCATCCCTTATTTCACCCCTTTGAGGGTTGAATTTCGATAAAAGCTGTAATACGTACCTCATGATTTTAGCCAAACTTAATTTATATGAAAGTTCATGCAAATATGCCAAAGGAATAAAAAGTTTCATACAGTCTTTCATCCCCTATTTCACCCCCTTGGGGGTAGAATTTATCAAAATCCTTTCTTAGCGGATGCCTACGTTATAACATCTACTTGTGTGCCAAATTTCAGCCTGATCCCTCCAGTGGTTTGGGCTGTGTGTTGATAGATCACTATGTCAGTCAGTCAGTCAGTCAGTCAGTCAGTCAGTCAGTCACCTTTGAGTTTTATATATATAGATAGAATCTGAATCTCGGAAACGGCTCGAACGATTTTCATGAAATTATGTATGCAGGTTTCGGGGACGATAAATCGATCTAGCTAGGTTTTATTTTTTTAAAACGCCGTTTTATGCGTATTTTAGACACTTAAAAACTGTTACATTAACATTAGTATGCGACGGTAAATTTCACAACACGACGTTACGCGACAGCGTAATAGCTCAGGCGGGAAGTTGGCGGTCATGATATGGTAGATCCTGGTTCGAATCCAGACGGTTCATTAATTTTTTTAGAAAATCTGTATGTCAGTATTCTCTGTGTTCAAACCGAGCAAAGTGACCTAGTGGCTTAGTGGGTAGTAGCTCTGCCTGCGAATCCGAGGGTCGTAGGTTCGATCCCCACCCAGTGCAAATATTTGTGTGATGAATTCAAATGTTTGCACTGTGTCTGGGTGTTTCTATGTATAATAAGTATGTATTTAAAACTATATAAGTATTATATCAGCTATCTGGCTGCCATCACACAAGCTTTGCTTAGTTTGGGGTCAGATGGTGTTGTGTTTGAATTGTCCACCAATATTTATTTATTTATTTAAAGTTCGGTCACCCAGGTTCTACAAATAAATAAATATTGGTGGACATTTTTCACACAACACCATCTGACCGCAAATTAAGCAAAGCTTGTAGGTAGGTACTAATGGTACTATGGGAGCAAGATAGCTGATATAACACTTGTATAGTAGTAAATACATACCTGTTTATTGTAGGTACATAGATACACCCATAAACGGAACACATAATTGTATTCATCACACAAATATTTGCATTGCGTGGGAATTGAACCGATGGCCCTCGGCTTCGGAGGCAGACTTACTACCAACTATGCCATGAGACCAATCATAGACATATATCAAATATATAGGATTGCGCTTGACCGCCATCTCGCCTGATGGTAAGCGACGATGCGGTCTACGATGAAGCCTGCTTACCTAGAAGACACCGATCCACTCGCGACTTGACGGGGAAAACCCACTCAGGCAAAGTATTCCACAGCCTCGGCGCACAAAAGGAGAGCGCAGCAAGCATCATCGTTTGAGTCTTTACAATCTCAACCATGACACGATGTCGCTTTTTCGAGCTACGAGCTGAACAACAGAAAAAAGAACAAGACGGTATTACATATTGTATATCAGTTGTTCACTCTCCGAAATGTATACTATAAAAATTTTTTTTTCACAAAAGTAGAGTGAAACATTTTTCGCATTAATAACTCTAGCAGCGGGTACAAAGTGGCCTAGTAACAGTACAATAAAAGTAGCCTAACTATTATCTATTTAATTAACTGTGTTCCAAATGTCACCCGATCCGTTGAGACGTTACCACGTGATTGAGCAACAAATGTCCAAAAATTGACATTTATAACATTAATATACGTAGGATAATTCTCGTTCCACAAAAGGGCGACATGGTTGATGTTCCAAAAACACGAACGAAGCGATTTGACTCCACGTTTGTGATAAGAACGTCTAGGTTGTGGAATGCGTTGCCTGAGTGGGTTTTCCCCGATGGTTACAATCTTGGTGTCTTCAAATCGAGAGTGAATCGGTTTCTTCTAGGTAAGCACGCTCCATCGTAGACCGCATCATCGCTTAACATCAGGCGAGATGGTGGTCAAGTGCGAACCTATACAAGTTAAAAAAAAAAAAGATAATATTATGTAGTTTAAGGTTATCATAATTATTATTATCATTATTATGGCACCCCAATACCGGACATAACGGATAACGGAGACAGTTACACTCGATACATTACATAATAAATGATTAACACCAGTATTCAGTTTAACGCATGTTGTAGACTTGTTCAACTTTAGCCGGTCTGACATTGACATTAACTATTCAACTTTCAACTTTTGAAATTATACTTTCTTGGCGCGTTAGTAGGGGAGCCCAGGCGGGGACTTCGGGATTTACTCGAGCGCGGCAGATCAATATACAAGTGGCTACATTGTACCCGGTTATATACCTCAAACAAATAATTATGAGCCCTATAAATAAGGCAGATAAAGGGTAAACAAATTGATCTTCAGAAATCCTCGAGCTCGACAGATAATAAATAAATATTGGTGGACAATTCACATAACCATCAAACTTATCCAAACTAAGCAAAGCGTGTATGTACTATAGCGACCAAATAGCTGATATAATACTTATATAGTTGTAAACACATACTTATTATACTTTGTTGTAGTGGTAGGACTCTTGGCAGAGTCCGCCTGGGGAAGTACCACACTTTTGCCAGTTATTCTACTGCCAAGCAGTAATGTGCAAACATTACTGTGTTCCGGTTTGAAGGGCAATGTTTCCAGAGAAATTACAGGGCTTAGAGATATAAGATCTTAGATCTCTAGGTGACGAGCACAGTGCAGTGCTAGGTAATGATTTGGACTCTTCATGTTCCAATGGCTGCGTGTCACTGTGCTGTTATGTGTCAGGCATGTTGCTTACCATCAGGCACATGTCCTGATCGTCTCGTCACTCTTTATTTAAAAAAAAAAAAAAAAAAACGTTGCTTAGTGTGGGGTCAGACGGTGTTGTGAATTTTGAATTGTCCACCAATATTTATTTATTTAATTTATACATAGAAACACCTAGACACAGTACAAATATTTTACCTCATCACATAAATATTTACAATGAATGGGTGGGAATCAAAACCACGATCCTCGGCTTCGCAGGCAGAGTTACTACCCAATAAGCCACTAAGCCAGTCGAGATTTGTGGGATAAAATAATAGAATGGTTCCTCCAGGCCACGTGGTTCGACAGCGTAGTTCGATCAATCGGACCACGTGAACTTTTTTTCCTCTTGGTTCGATTTTAGAATCGAACCACGTGAACTACTAATTATTGGGACCTCGTAGTTCGACTCCATTGTCGAACCACTAGGACAAGTTCATCTGGTTCGATTCATCGAAGTATACTCACAGGCACAATTAACTCGGACTAAGAAAACTTGGGATTAAGTATGTGCCTGTTAGTGGTTTTGATGACGGTTTAATTTTTTGTACAAAAAGAGTTTATTAATGTTAGTTACTGTATATAAAGTTATAATGTCCTTGGAAACGTTACGAAGTAAAGTAAAAAATGTAACATGGTTAAATGAAGATTAAAATATGCTTATTAACTTATTAACAACTTATAACTTATTGTGTTGTTGGATTCATCTAAGTTCAGCAATTTTACAAGGGTTGACTAAGTTTGATTAACCAAACCTATTGAAAAAAGTACACATAGTCAGATAAATCGAACTATCAGGAGTCTTAAAACACATGGTTCTATTGATCGAACCAGCTGGAAAAAAAAGTTCACGTGGTTCGATTGATCGAACTATCAGGAATCTCAAAAGCACATGGTTCGACTGATCGAACCAAGAGGAAAAAAAAGTTCACGTGGTCCGATTGATCGAACTATGCAGTCGAACCACGTGGCCTGGAGGGAATGGTTCTTCATTTATATATTTAATCCGAGTTTTACGACATGTTTATCTTGCACGTTATAACAAGACAGAAGAGAAAAGACAAAAGACTAAAAACACTTCATTCCTAGTTTGAATTTAAGAATAAGAATAATAATAAGAATATATTTATTGCTCGCACTGAGTAAAAATAGGTCTTAAAATATAAAAATGTACAACAGTGTACCCTTGACGGGCATGCAACATTAACAATTTAACATTTAACTAGCCACTAACATTACAAACAAATAAGGTTCTTCTGTGATAGGTATAAAACCTCAACAAGATTAAGGTAGGTGAGTTAATTACATGCTATAACGTGTAAATTCTACTAATCTGACAACTTGAGAGAACCGTAAAGAAAATGGCGAGCTACAAAGTTGTAAAAAAGTCATCTTGTGTAATGTTTTTTATTTTGAACGAAATAATTAAGGATAACGAAAAGAATAATATATAATCTGACGATTTGCACAAGCCAAAGTAACAAAAATTCGTCGATAAATCTGATTTTACATATTATTTGAAACTCTATAGCCCCCGCCGATGAAAAGATAATGTTAAATAAATTTTTTTTCTTATCATCTAAACTTTGCAACCCCATAAGTATCTATGACGCTCGAGTAAATCCCCATTGAGCATCGTGGGCTTCCCTACCATTAGGGTATTTTTTTTTTTTTTTTGTTAAAGAGTGACGAGACGATCAGGACATGTGCCTGATGGTAAGCAACATGCCTGACACATAACAGCATAGTGACACACAGCTATTGGAACATGAAGATTACCTAGCACTGCACTGCGCTCGTCACCCAGAGATCTAAGATCTTATATCTCTAAGCCCTGTAATTTCTCTGGAAACATTGCCCTTCAAACCGGAACACAGTAATGTTTGCACATTACTGCTTGGCGGTAGAATAACTGGCAAAGGTGTGGTACTTCCCCAGGCGGACTCTGCCAAGAGTCCTACCACTACTAAATCACCACTTTTATCACGTATAGGGCCGTGTTTGACCACAAACTGGCCTGATGGTAAGCGACGGTGAGGTCGATGACGCACGCTGACCTAGAAAGTATCTATTATTCACTCTGACCTTGAGAAGTTCTAGATTGTATCTTCGGAAATACAAGGAGGCCGGCCACTTTTTTTACTTTTATAATGGCAGGACTCTTTGCAGAGTCCGCCTGCGGAACTAATCATTTATTTTCTCCGAAAAAAACGACTTGAATTTAAAATTACCTAATTCAGACGCTCAATTTTCATAACAATCTATCACTGTGTCATGTAAATACATGACACATGACATGAAAGCAAAAGTTTTTTTATTCATATTTCGAAAACCGCCATCCCTATAAATTTTATATGTATGTTTAAAACCAGCTCTAACCACATCTGAACTATGATCTACTAGACGAGGTAACGATCAAAATCAATTCACAATTGACGGAGTTATCGCGTAATGCCTGGGCCACACTAACGGAAAATACCATTAATTATCGCGTTAACGGACGTTAACCGTATTTGTAAAATGTACCTTCGGTACCCGTACATTAGGTGTACTTTATACCTACGGTACACTAACGGGAAACCGTTAGTGTGGCCCCAGTATTACATACATACCAAAATAAATTATCAAAAGAAGTTTTCTCTTAAAAAATCATACAAACGAATTGAGAGCCTCCTTTTTAAAAGTCTCAGAGCTGCAAACGGGATCGGAAAATATGACCCTACGCTCCTACGCTTGTGAGCTCATGTTCTACGTTCTACTAAGCCACCACATCATCAACAGCCCACGAAATGTTCCCACTGCTGGGACTCGGGCCCTTCTCTCACACGGAGAGAGTTACGGCCATAATCCACCACGCTGGCCCAGTGCGGGTTGACACATGACTTCGAAAGATTCTAGGTACACGTCGGTTTCCTCACGATGTTTTCATTTTCCGTTTTAAGTTAGCGGCATTACGCACATGACTTCGAAAAGTCAGTGGTGCGTGTGGGGTTTGAACCCGGGGTCTCCGGATCGGCAGGCGCCGTTCTCCCGACTAGACCAGCCGGAACTGCGCCACCACGGCCGACAGATATTGTTAGTTATTAAAAAATATCGATCGCAACGCAAATTACGTAGTCTCCTCGCGGGGAGGTCGCTCTGTAGAAGGCAGCGAAGGTGACGAACTGTCTGTTGCGACACTAGCGCCCGCCGCTAGCGCCGCTCGCATTCCAATAACCGAGACATTCATTGACTAATCATATGCAAATCTCACTAATAGACAGGTATACACTTTATTGACATACCAAAACAAATATTCCAAGATATTGTTTTTAACTTTCGCGATTTCAACACATAATGTCTTCTGTTCTTATTTGCACAATACTTGGTCAAATATTATTTGCCATCCTAAGGTTGCCTGGAAGAGATCGCTTTCAGCGATAAGGCCGCCCATTGTCGCACTACTTTAAAATGTATTTTTTTTTTAATTTAAGTAAAATATTTTAAAAAAATGTTTGTTAATTAATCATATTCTGGACTGATTTTTTTAGACAACCCATTTGCAATATATTTGTTGACATAATATTAATATTAAATCTCTATATATAAAAATGTTATGTTGGTTTGTGTACGCTTCAAAAACTCAAAAAGTTCTGCACCGATCGAGCTGAAATTTTACAATGATATATAATCCGCATCAAGGATTGTTTTTATCTAATTTTTGCATCACAATGTGCCACAGCGAAGCGCGGCGGGGTACAGCTAGTATAATATAATAGTTATTTGTTATGCAAGAGTGCAAAGTTGATTTTTAACCGCGTGCTCAATTTTGATGACCGAGCAAGCGAAGGATTCTAGAATTGTGCAGCGCAGGGAGTGATTCAAAATTAGAATCCTGAGCGTAGCAAGGGAATCAAAAGAGCACAAGGTGAAAAATCTTTGCACTCGAGTGCAACATGTAACTTTTCATTCCACCTCAGCGAGGAAATGACTAAATGCAAAAAAAACATTTATAATCACAATATAACTTTGTTTCAGTTTAGGTATTAAAAAAGTTATTTTCACGCTAAGCAAATAAAAAAAAAGTAAGTACCTACACCAAGGAGGTTCCGAGTCTGATTTTTTTACAAATAAAAAAAAATGTATGATGCATTCGGCCCCAAGGAGGTAGAAATAAATAGGTTGAATTATGTTTTGAATACAACACCTCAGTACACACGATGTTCTAAATTCAAATTTACTTTAACCTCTAGAGGGTAAAAACGAGTTTTGCGCCCTGATATCGAGGAGCAAAAGTACTCTTTCCGAGCTGGTGGGATAAAAAATACTTTTCATCCAATACACAGCTGAAGGTCGTTGTATAGCGGGATCTTAGACTATTAGGAGAATGTATAATATGACATTACATCACGTATGGGGGGGGGGGGGGTCTACAGTAAAACCAGCACAACGATTTCGATTAAATTTATATGGTCAATTCAATTCAATTCAATTCATTTATTCATACCATAAATTCATAAGAACACTTGGTAACGTCATTTACAAAAAGGCAAAGAATCTGTGTACATAATATGATAAAATAACAACGTCAAAAAGAATAAAGCAGCTGTAAAGGGGCCTAGTCAATTACATGGAGCTGTAAAAAGGCTTTGTCGAAGACAATATAACAAATAATCAATACACACAGTATACAGATACTACATTAGTACAAACAATGTAACATCAAAAGTCTTAAAATCTATTATTTTACCTTATTACAAGATTCTAATTTCGACACATTTCTCTTCCATACGTTACTATCTTTAACAAAGTCGTCTATATTATAATATGCCTTGCTCAATAGGTAGCTTTTATTTCATTTTTAAACTTGGTTTCATTGAGGCCTTCCACTTGTACAGGGATTGCATTATAGAAGCGAATACCATTACATTTGAAAGAGTTATTTGTTTTCTGAAGTCTGCACTTAGGAAATACAATTTTGTGTTTATGGTGCGCTTTTGGATTCAGATCAGTTAATTTCTGCAGACGACTTCGATTTTTTCTTACATACATTATACATTCATAAATATACAATGAAGGGACTGTTAATATGTTAATAGTTTTGAACATCTCCCGTACTGATTCTCTAGGTGATAAATTATATAGACCACGGATTGCTCTTTTTTTGCAATACGAAAACAGAGTTTCTGTCCGCAGCCGAACCCCATAATAAGATCCCGTAGGACATAATACTGTGAAAGTAGCCAAAATAAACAAGCCTAGCTGTTGCAACGTCTGATATTTTTTAATTTGACGAACTGCGTGGGCAGCTGAACTGAGTCGATCAGCTAGTCTCTCTATGTGAGGACCCCATTGAAGCTTTGAATCTACTGAAATACCCAGAAAACAAGTAGATTGTACAGGTTCGATAAGTTCATCCTTCAGTCTTATATCAAGTTTACCGCACATTACATTGCAGAGTGTGAACTTTATACATTTCGTTTTAGTTGGATTAAGTACTAGATTATTTGCATCAAACCATTTGTACGCAATGTCCAAAAGTACGTTTATTTCAGTGAAATCGTTTATTCCTCTCTTAATTTTGAATAGAAGTGATGTATCATCGGCGAACATAACTATTTCTATATTTTTTATGTTTCTTTATCATAAAAGGTAGATCATTAACGTATATAAGAAACAAGAAAGGTCCAAGTATGGAACCTTGTGGTACACCCATTCTTATAGGCGACTCATTTGATTGCACACCGTCAACATCGACTATTTGTACACGGTCTTTAAGATATGAAGAAATGAAATTTAGAGCTGGTTTCGAAACCCCATAAAACTGCAGTTTCTTTAAAAGAGTGTCATGATGAACACAGTCGAAAGCTTTTGATAAGTCACAAAATACTCCCAGAACGTCATGATGATCTTCCCAGGCTTTCAATATATAATTAGTTAGTTCAATACCTGCATCGGTAGTGGAACGTCCTTTTGTGAATCCAAATTGGTTACTATGTAATAGATTATTAATATTAAAGTAAGATAAAAGTTGCTGGAGAACAAGTTTCTCGAATATTTTGCTGATGCAAGGCAAAACCGAGATGGGTCTGTAGTTTCGTCAAGTTCGTTTTTGTCTCCAGATTTAAACAGAGGTATCACTTTACTATATTTCATCATGTCAGGAAATGTACCATTTTTTATACATTCGTTAAATAATTCTGCTAAATATGGGGCAATGTTATTAATAATCCCCTCAAGTACCTTAACAGATAATCCCCATAAGTCCTCTGTATTCTTAACTTTAATATCTTTGAACGTTTTTAGTATTGCAGTGGCAGTAACATGATGAAATTCAAATGTAGATGAAGGACAATCAACATTTTCTGTCAACAATTTTTCTGCAAGAGAGGGAGACGAAGTTAGATGTTTAGTTGTCTCTAATGGAATATCAGCAAAATAAACCTTGAAGGCATCTACTATGTCCGATTTTTCGTAGTGACTTTTTCGCCAATCCGAAGTGCGCTCATCATTTCACGACTTTTAATTTTTCCAGACTCATTGTTTATTATCTTCCACGTGCTTTTTATCATATTATTGGAGTTTTAATTTGATCCCGTATAAATATTGCTTTTGCTCGAATACATACATTTCTAAAAATACTTGAATATCTCTTAACATATAGTTTTGTGGCATCATCGTTGCAGTATGTCTTTAGTTTGTATAAATTGTAAAGATTGCTTCGACTTTTAATAAGACCTGGTGTTGCCCATTCGGCAAACTTCGGTTTTGCGTTAATATTAACAAATTTGGTATGGAAAATATTATTAAATTGTGTACTCAGCATTTTAAAAACTCAGAATAATTATGATTAGGATCATCAATTGTCATAATGCAAAATTTGTTGGAAAATGATTAGTTATCGCGGTATTTAAAGCTGACATGCGGGACAATGTAATGGGTCTAAGAACTCTCTTCCGCCCTTTTCATACAGGCAGGAAGAGAAATGCTCAAGCCCCTATGGTCCGAACGCAAACAATCCAGGACCTCAGAATGAAAGTATTCACAGTTTACAAAACATTATCAATGCAGGTTGCAGAACAACCTTTCTTAGTTACTGCGACCCTAGTGGGTTCAGTGAACACTTTTGTCAAATTAAAAGATTGACATAACATTAATATGTTGCTCTTGTTACGAGATTCCGAAAGTATATCTGTGTTGAAGTCTCCACACATCACAATCTGTTTACTTTTCTCAGATATTCTACTCAATGCTTCTTCTAAAGTAGTTAAGAAGATCTCAATTTCGGCACTAGGTGGTTTATAAACACATAAAACAACATATCGATCCAATTCTACGCAAGCTAGTTCACAATGTCGTTCAACAGTTATATTTTCTACATCTTTTCGAGACTTATATTTCACATTATTGCTAACAAAAATTATGCAACCACCTCCTATTGCCAATTTCCTACAGTATATACTACCTATTGAATAATTATTTAGGCTAAAGTTCAATTCACATTTCGATAGCCACGTCTCAGTGAAACAAATTACATCGTATTTGTGTGAGCTTTCCAAGAATAGCTCTATTTCTTCTAGTTTACCTAACAGCCTGTTTATATTCTGGTATAAAATATAAACGGTGTTCTTTTGAACCATCTGAATAACATTATTTGTTCGTTTATTGCAAGGGGGCCTAGTTTGTTACGACGCTTTGTTGTAACATAATGAGGCCTCTCTGTTGTCAAGGATTTCAGTTTAAACAGACACTGTTGGTTGTCTCAATATTTGTCAAGTTTTGAAATTTCCTTTTTCGCTCGTTTGACAATATAAAAACAATCAGTTTAGCAATTTTAACTTTTAAGTGTCGGGCTAAGAACTGTTTTCCATTAGACAATACAAAATTGTGTATAAAATTATTAATATCAAATAATATAAAGTCACCGCCTTTGTTTGAAATAAGGTTGTGTAAAATAACATTCAAAGAATATATTTTTTGGTTTTGTCTATCACTCAAAGATGTTGAATAAGGAAATGTACATAATACAATTTTGCCAACTTTACCGGAACTGTGAAAATCCACTAATGATTCTATACAATTTATAAGATCTCTTTTTGTGGTACTCAATGAGTTACCCATCATTATTACAACATCTGACTTTTGTTTAAACTTACTGACCACAACTTTGTCTATTAGCTGCTGAAAATTTATATTTGGTATACACGTGTTGGTCAGTTTGTTATTAGTATGTACATGATTGAAAACATTTCCCAACCCAACGCCAATCCCGTCGCAGAAAAGTTCAACCTTGCCGGTTTTTTTCGACTCCACTAACATCTTGTACAGTTTGTTGATTAAAACATCTTGAAACACGCTAGCATTAGCAATCGTATCAGTTGATGAATTTATGTTCGATTTCCTGTTGTTGTTCACTGATGATAATGATGTAGCATGATCGGGGCCTATCATACAGGATACGTCATTTGTGAGTGTCGTAGTTGGGTCCGACAATATGTCTGCAGCAGAAATCGATTGCCGTTGCTTGGAGGACTAAGACCTATTAGACTATTCATTGCTGATATCAGTTGGGCTATTTCTTTCTGTGCTATGCTGTATTTGATGTTTAAATCTTTAAGTTGGTGTTCCAATCTATCCATCGTTACTATGTTTTCGTCGTAGTGTTGTTGTATTGTCATAATGGTGCTTTTGTCATCTCTGATCACCTCCCTTAATCTTATCTTTTCCTTGATAAGTTCGATATTACATCGATTATTACAATATTTTAAATTCTTATTACATTTTGAAATTGTTCTTTTAACTTTTAAGTACTTTTTAAGTGTGTTTCTTCCTTTGATCAAGTACACACGATTATTTTCCAAAACTGAGCTCTCTTTTTCCACTGTTAGATCAATCGTTTCTATTACTTTAGGTTTGTTGTTATCCACCATTAATTTGTTATACAGACTTAATATGTTTTCAGCATCTTTTTCGCTTTTATATAAATCTATACTTTTGATCAGTCAACTATGTATATAATCTACCAAACAAAGAATCTATTTTCTTCGAACACAAAAAACTACTTCAATATAAAATTTAATTCAGGCATTTCACCATTTTCAAAAGTAAGCAATAACATTTTTTTATATAACTGTAATAGGGTCGCACTTGACCACCATCTCGCCTGATGTTAAGCGATGATGAGATCTACGATGGAGCGTGCTTACCTAGAAAAAACCGATTCACTCTCGATTTGAAGACACCAAGATTGTAACCATCAGGGAAAACCCATTCAGGCAACGCATTCCACAACCTAGACGTTCTTATCACAAACGTGGAGTCAAATCTCTTCGTTCGCATTTTTGGAACATCAACCATGAAACGATGCCGCCCTTTTGTGCAACGAGAAGTCCGATAGAAGAAAGGGCAAGGTGGTATTATATCATGCAGATCAGTTGCACACTCTCCGAAGTGTATCCGATAAAAACCGATAAGCTAGCGATTTTGCGGCGATGATCAAGACTTTGAAGTCATCTATATCATCGAGGTAAATTTTAGCTGATTTTTGTTTATATTTCCAAAATCGCTGCACCGATTTTGATACAATTTATATGGAACTATGACGTACCGAACAAAAAAGGAACCATCAAAATTGATTCACAATTGGCGGCGTTATCACGTAACACACATACTAAAATAACACAAAAAACATCCTCCTCCTTTTCTAGAAGTCGGTTAAAAAAAAGAACCAGAATTGAGTCACAATTTACGTAGTTAGAGTTTTAAGATCCACAAAGTGTTCCATTTAAATTTGTAATTCACTTACTATGAAATAAAAAAATATTTTAATTTTTTATTTCTGTAGCTATCTATCGCCATAGAATAGATGATATTTATAATATCGCGTAACATACGAGTACATACACAAAAAAAAAATACAACTCCAGTTCACTATTTAATTTTGAGTTAATTGTGATATAGCGATAACTTTTCATAGGCGGTGGAGAGGAAAATATGAAGAACTAATAAGTTTCCGGTTGAATACATTCGACAATCAAATCGTTAGTTGAAAAGTATCCTCAAACAACCGCGCTTCCTCAGTACGTGCTAATGTGTTATGTAATGTCGACACCGTTTCAAGGGCGGCAGTTATTGTGATAGCGTATCTACAGCAAATATATACCAAGTACTCGGCATACCATTGATGTGTATTCCAGTGGAGACACTACCGAAGTTTATTACAGTAAAGAGTGACGAGACGAGCAGGACATGTGCCTGATGGTAAGCTACATGCCTGCCAAATAACAGCACAGTGACACGCAGCTATTGGAACATGAAGTAGCCAAATCGTTACCTAACACTGTAATGCGCTCGTCACGTCGATATAAGATTGTTTATCACTAAGCCCTGTAACTTCTCAAGAAATTTGGGTTTTCTTTAACCGACTTCCAAAGAAGGAGGATCAATTCGGTTGTTCGAATTTTGACGTGACAACGTCTTATAAATTGGTTTGCCGGGTGACACTTCAAGAAACTGCGTTACGCTCCGCTCACGTTATGCGCTCACAACGAGAGCGAGTGAGAGGCACGCGTCCCTTCCACTCGGGCATGGTTAGCCCGCCTAAGAGCGAGAGAGACAGACATAAAAAGTGAAAGGCACGCGTCCCTTCCGTAAAATTATTTTACCACTCAAAGTCGTTGTCACGTAAAACTTTCGCCCGTATACCGACTTTACAGGCAACCAATTTTTTAAATGTATACTCATATGACGCGCCAACTCCGGCAATAGGGAATATGCATGCATTTTTTTTGTATATTTAATTCCCTTTTTTACATTATTATAACACAATAAAAAATATAAATACTCTTGTAAATGTACAAATTGATTTTTAAAATAATATTTAAATTATCGATATAATTAGACCAGTTTAAACGCCGCCATCTTTTCCGCGCCTGCATGACGTCACAGGCCACGACCTGTGTTTGTTTACTACAAGTGTTGCAGTTACTTTGTACCGATTTTTGAGTTGTGCTAGCTAATCAAACTAGCTACTGTTTTAACGCATGTTAGTTTTTAGCTTTAAGTTCAGATCTGTTGGCCTAATTTTCTTTATGTATCATCACTAATGTAATGTTATTATTATCAAACCATTGAATTTAAATAATTGTTGTTTCTAGGCCCACATAGTTTGGAATGTAATACAGTTCTGTACAGTATACTCTTATGTTATAGTTTATATTTATTACATTCTGTTTTGTGTGCTCATTGAATTAATAATTAAATAAATAGAAGGAGAACATGACTTTTCTCTCTAACACTACTAGCTCAGTACGAATATCGACACCGTTAACAGAAAACATGTCATGTGGCGTCACATTTGGTTTCGACCAATAGTGATGCATTTCGCAAACTTGAATTTCCCGCGCCTATTTTTCACTTTTTTAAATAATATTTTTTATAATAAATAACTAAATAATAAAATAATTGTTTTGGCAAAATGGCGGGACATTAAGGATTCTACGAAAAAAAAAATTGGTTGCCTGTAAAGTCGGTATACGGGCGAAAGTTTTACGTGACAACGACTTTGAGTGGCAAAATAATTTTACGGAAGGGACGCGTGCCTTTCACTTTTTATGTCTGTCTCTCTCGCTCTTAGGCGGGCTAACCATGCCCGAGTGGAAGGGACGCGTGCCTCTCACTCGCTCTCGTTGTGAGCGCATAACGTGAGCGGAGCGTAACGCAGTTTCTTGAAGTGTCACCCGGCAAACCAATTTATAAGACGTTGTCACGTCAAAAAATGAATGTATTTCGCCATTTCGTGCTGGCGGCCAGCTTGGATTTGAAATTTGCCATCGTGCATATTCTACTAGTCAAGCCCTTTTTAGGGTTCCGTAGCCAAATGGCAAAATACGGAAACCTTATAGATTCGTCATGTCTGTCTGTCTGTCCGTCCGTATGTCACAGCCACTTATCTCCGAAACTATACTAGAATATATAAGAGCTATACTATTGAAACTTGGTAAGTAGATGTAATCTGTGAACCGCATTAAGATTTTGATACAAAAATAGAAAAAAACTAAATTTTTTAGGGTTGTCCCATCCATAGAAATGAAACTCAAAAAAAAATTTTTTGATTAATACCATACGTCTATGGATATGTCATCAAAAATTATATTGTGGTTTTTAACATATTTTTTTTCTAAACTGAATAGTTTGCGCGAGGGACTCTTCCAAAGTGGTAAAAAGTGTGTCCCCTGTAACTTCTAAAATAAGAGAATGACAAAAGTAAAAAAAGTGTATGAAAGTGTGTGTGTGATGTACGTTACCATGTAAACTATCAACGAAAACTGGTTTGAATGAGATCTAATAAGTAGTTTTATTTTAATACGTCATAAATTGACTAATGTTAAAACACTGATTAAAGTAACAACGAACTACAAGAACTTTTGTATTATGTTACTTGCTACTACGGAAGCCTTCATGGGCGAGCCCGACTCGCACTTGACCACTTTTATTTTGAAATTATAATCTTAAAAGCAAGGTTAGCCGTCTAATCGAATCTTATCTAAGCCGCAGAGCAATCATCGCTTCTGAAAATAAAAATGATACTTAATTAACAATTTTTTTTAACGTGTAATAGATCTATATTGTGCATTCAGAGAATTAACTGTTCCTATGTTAATTTAGCGAAAAAGTAAAAAATATTGCGTTCAATTACGTAATACCATTATTGTATGTTCGCGAGGACAAAACTACTGAAACAATTATGTATCCACCTACCATCTATGTACACAATTTATACAACAAAGACATTCTTATTCTGAATCTGGTATATTAGCTTACTGAATGTTTTTTTTTTTAACTTTTATAGGTGTACACACTTGACCGCCATCTCGCCTGATGTTAAGCGACGATGCGGTCTACGATGGAGCGTGTTTACCTAGAAAAAACCGATTCACTCTCGATTTGAAGACACAAAGATTGTAATCATCGGGGAAAACCCACTCAGGCAACGTATTCCACAGCCCAGACGTTCTTACCACAAAAGTAGAGTCAAATCTCTTCGTTCGTGTCTTTGGAACATCAACCATGAAACGATGTCGATTTTTCGAGCTGCGAGCATTCCGATAGAAAAAAGGGCAAGGTCGTTATACCACCATCATGCGAATCAGAAGCACACTCTCCGAAGTGATATTACGTGTATATAATGATATTATGGGTTATTTGCCTAAACAAACACATTATTATTATATTACACACTTTCATTAAATACTCGTATTACACTTAATTGACTTATTAACTGAATTCTATAGAGACTAAATTCAGTTGACTAAATTAAAAAAATCCTCTCCAGTGTAATAATACCTACAGCTACTCCAGTCTTAGCTGGTAGGTGTGTCAAAAACACATAAGTAATTTGTAAGTTAAATAGATACACAGTTTGCGAGTGTATGTTGGTATGTCACCGCAAATATTGGCGGACAAGCGCGATCGTGGCGTGACGACGAGCGCGAGGTCATTCACGTGTGTTCCGCGAATTTGGGAAGCAAATATCGTTTATAATCACGTTTCTATCACGTCACATTACTACTCTGCCGATGTATCCTGCTAATATTATCTGTACACGCGAAACAAACATGTTGTATTTATTTTATACGAAATATACAGCAAACAAAACAGATTCATTCGTCCGTGCTATTATCGTATCTTATACGAAAATAGCGCGGACGAATGAATCTGTTTTGTTTTTATACGAAAATAACGCGAACGAATGAATCTGTTTTGTTTTTATACGAAAATAACGCGAACGAATGAATCTGTTTTGTTTTTATACGAAAATAACGCGAACGAATGAATCTGTTTTGTTTTTATACGAAAATAACGCGAACGAATGAATCTGTTTTGTTTTTATACGAAAATAGCGCGGACGAATGAATCTGTTTTGTTTTTATACGAAAATAGCGCGGACGAATGAATCTGTTTTGTTTTTATACGAAAATAGCGCGGACGAATGAATCTGTTTTGTTTTTATACGAAAATAGCGCGGACGAATGAATCTGTTTTGTTTTTATACGAAAATAACGCGAACGAATGAATCTGTTTTTTTTTATACGAAAATAACGCGAACGAATGAATCTGTTTTGTTTTTATACGAAAATAGCGCGGACGAATGAATCTGTTTTGTTTTTATACGAAAATAGCGCGGACGAATGAATCTGTTTTGTTTTTATACGAAAATAACGTGAACGAATGAATCTGTTTTGTTTTTATACGAAAATAACGCGAACGAATGAATCTGTTTTGTTTTTATACGAAAATAGCGCGGACGAATGAATCTGTTTTGTTTTACACGAAAATAGCGTGGACGAATGAATCTGTTTTGTTTTTATACGAAAATAGCGCGGACGAATGAATCTGTTTTGTTTTTATACGAAAATAACGCGAACGAATGAATCTGTTTTGTTTTATACGAAAATAACGCGAACGAATGAATCTGTTTTGTTTTTATACGAAAATAGCGAGGACGAATGAATCTGTTTTGTTTTTATACGAAAATAGCGCGTGTTACGATGCCCGGTTACACGGATTTCGCTGACCAACAAGACGTACTAAACATTACTCAATTGGAGGCGGTGGCGTGATTCCCACCGTGTTGCAAACAGTTCCGCGAAGCATCGGACCACCCGGAAGACGGACACCGATCGGCGATCGGCGTCCCTTAGCCGTCACTTCGTAGTCTTACATCGACGCGTTGACACCTAATATAATTAGTAGTAATTTAAATGTAATTATAAATTTTAATAAATTATTTAATTTGCAAAAAGGTTTTTTTTGCAACTCCTGGACGCGCTCAACTTAACTCGCGGACGAATGAATCTGTTTTGTTTTTATACGAAAATAGCGCGGACGAATGAATCTGTTTTGTTTTTATACGAAAATAGCGTGGACGAATGAATCTGTTTTGTTTTTATACGAAAATAACGCGAACGAATGAATCTGTTTTGTTTTTATACGAAAATGGCGCGGACGAATGAATCTGTTTTGTTTGCTGTATATATTATAAAATGTATATTTCATAATTTATACAAAATGAATGAAGAATAATCATAATATTTATAAATTACGCGTCACGTTGTTCGCCCGTAACATCATTATTTTATGCGCGTTTTTAGACAATGAAGGTTCGAATCCTGATGGTTACACTCGGATCTTTTCTTTTTTTTTCTGAGAAAATCTTTTACTTAGAGCCCTTTATAAGCTCGGTCAACCAGGTACTAGCCTATTCAAACCGGAACACCGTTATGTTTGCACACTACTGCTTGACGATAGAATAGTAAACATATTTAAATACCTCCAAGTTACAGTTTCTTAACACATCGGATTGTGCTTACGTCTTTGCAAATTATAATAATGTGTTTATTTGGTTATGCAGTGTGTATTTTTCCGAGTACCGCCGTCATAACCAGTACAGTAAACATAGGATGTACAAGGTTGCGCAGTACTACTGGACTACGATAAAAGACTCACCGCATATTAAAAGTAATTCATAATTATAAATAAACTAGCTGTACTCTGCCACGCTTCGCTATGGCACATTGTGATGCAAAAATTAGATAAAAACAATCCTTGATGCGGATTATATATCATTGTAAAATTTCAGCTCGATTGGTGCAGAACTTTTTGAGTTTTGAAGCGTACACAAACCAACATATTTTTTTTATATATAGAGAAGAAGTGTGAATGTTATGTATGTACGCAAGTTATGTAATAGTTTCCTCTGTATTCTTCGTGCTAAGAAGTCTATATCAACTATAGATTAATAACAACTCAGTGTCACGCAGCTATTAGAACATGAAGAGTCCGAATGATTAGCAAGCACTGCACTGTGCACGTCACTCAGACAAATATTATGTCTGCGTCCCTTAATTTATCCCTTCAGACCAGAACATAGTAATGTTAACAATATTCCCGCTTAGTAGTACAATAACTGGCAAAGGCGAGTTACTTCCCCAAGCGGACTCTGGAAAGAGTCCTACCACTACAATATTAGTAGGAAGACTGCTTTCGGGCTCGCCCGTTACTGCGTAGCCCTGCGGAGCTGTAACATATAGTACATGACCTCACGTTTGTGTTCCAAGTTAAAGGAAAATAACATTAAGTAAACCAATATTAGGTTAGTTCATCATTACGTATATACCTATACTAATGCATTGTGTTTGTTTGTTTGTCTGCCAGTCACGTTGTAAAAACGAGAGGGGGATCGAGCTCAGTGGCGTGCATTAGGAAAGGGCTACATTCCTCAATAGATAGAGATATATAAGTAGAGCTCTCCCATTTTTAAAATGAAGTTACGGTTGGTCTTATCGGGAGAACGGCACTGCCAACCTAACATTTCGGGTTCAAATCCAACTTAAAAACGGGGAAGGAAAACATCGTGAAGAAACTGACATGTATCTAGAATATTTCGCGGTCATGTGTCATCTACCAACCCGCGCTGGGCCAGCGGCAGCGTGGTAAAAACAAACAAATAACACTGTGTTCCCGTTTGAAGGGCAATGTTTCCAGTGAAATTACAGGGCATAGAAATAAAACATCGTATATCTCTAGGTGACGAGCGCAGTGTAGTGCTAGATAATGATTTGGACTCATGTTCCAACAGCTGTGTGTCACTGTGCTGTTATGTGGCAGGCATGTTGCTTACCATCAGGCACATGTCCTGCTCGTCTCGTCACTCCGTACTATAGATAAATGAATGTTTTAGTGGGTTCGATTCCTACCCAGTGCAAATATTTTCACTGTGTCTAGGTGTTTCTATGTAAACCTAATAAGCAAAGAGTTTACATATCTATACTAATATTATAAAGAGGAAAGATTTGTATTTTTGTATTTTTGTATTTTTGTATGGCACGAATAAACTCAAAACTACTGGACCGATTTCAAAAATTCTTTTGCCAATAGAAAGCTACATTATCACTGAGTAACATAGGCTATGTTTATCACGAAAAAAATGAGATATCTACGTAAATTTTTACTAAAACCAACGCAAGGTATAAAAAAACAGTCATAAAATGGCTTTCATCGCATACGCTGCGGAAAGTACTAATGATAGACCAAAACAATGTTGTACAATATTATAGAGCGTATTAAAATCTACAAAAAAACTCGCGAGACCATATGTCTAACTTCAGTAATTACCTCGCGACAACTACTTTTTTACATTTTAAAAGTAAGTAAAAATGCCTATCAAATTCAGACCATGTTATCAACACATTTGTATTAATTCTTATCCAAATAAATTATTTCTTATTCAAGACTCTTTAATACCTATTGATTACTTTTGAATTATTGAAGTCGGACATTCCATTCAAAATATTTAACGAAATTAAAAATATCAATCCTATCAAAATGCGGCGCCGCGCGCTCTTTCGATAGCACACCGAGGCACGGGGAGAGGTGTTCGCAGCTATGAAATAGGTAAGTACGAGTAGCTGCGCGCGCGTCTATCGCGTGGTCGCCTCGCTAGGTAGGTAGTGGACGCAAATGATATTAAATATTAAACATTTTTTCGTAACACTTTTTATGTTTCTATCAAAATGTTCTTTTCAGAACTACTTTTGTATAAGTTTATTCTACCTTTACCTACTGTTATTGTTCAAGTTTTCTCGCACTTTCTACACAGTATTACATTAAATTTATTCCATTTCGGTTTCCTCACGATGTTTTCTTTTACCGTTTTAAATAGGAGGCATTACGGACATGCCTTCGAAAAAATAGTGATGCGCGTGTAATTTGAGCTGGGGGATAGGATACGATATAGGTCATCCCCAAAGGTCCCCTTTATTCTACCTACTAAAGTAGAATAAAACGGAACATTAAGGACTACGATGATGAGACGATCAGAAATCTAGCTGTGTCAATAGATTCAATAAGCAGCCCACTAAATATTCCTACTACTGGGACTCGGGGCCCTCTCTCGCAAGGAGAGAGTCAAGTCCATAATCCACCACGCTGGCCCAGTGCGGGTTGGTGGATGACACATGACCTCAAAAGATTCTAAGTACATGGCGATTTCTTCACGATGTTTTTCTTCACCGTTTTAAGTTAGCGGTATTACGCATATTACTCCGAAAAGACAGTGGTGCCTGGTGCACGTGGGATTTAAAACCGGGGCTCTAGATCGGCCGCCGCCGTTCTCCCGACTAGACCAGCCGTAACTATTTAGTACGTATTTAGAACTAATGGACTTTAGTACCTACATAAAACATTGCACAACCATAAACTACGTCGTAGGTGGCATTAGCAGATTTTTAACACTAAATTACAACAATTAAATATTTACTGATTAAATTTTTGATTTGATGCGTAAAAGTAAAAGGGAATAACAACGACGCCAGACACGCCTAAAGTTTTTAGGACTAATGATAATATACCATAACAACTAACGCATAACAGTTTTCGCATAAGTTTTGCTGCCGTATATAGCATAAACATAACTTAGCATAATGTTTAAAGGCACATATTGAGAGAAGCATAACAATACCTAAACATAACAATTGGTCCTATTATGGTCTATCACTGAGGTACGACTCCGGGTGAGCTCCTGGAGCCAGAAGCTCTATGTCCTTGAGTGTAACCTCTCGCTACGGCGACGAGCTCGCTTGGCTCGCTCCTCTCAGGACCTCCCTTGAGCTTCTGGCTCCCGCATTTTTTTTATAAAGTAAAATAGGCAAAAAAGCATGCGTTTTAAATGATAAACAGATGATTGGGATTGTTTGTTTTGTCTTATGTCCTAAGCATGGCAATTCTGCCAAAAGTGTGTTAAAATTTGTAAGTCTAATAATTTTGTTTTATACTCATTTTCCATAACACCTGTGCGAAGCCGGGGCGGGCTGCTAGTACTACATATAGAGTTAGCCGCACGGTTCCTTTGTGTCAATCATAAGCAGATGACGTGCATACTTTCTATGGCAACAGAGTGATGTGCCGCGACAAAAGTATGACACTTCCACAAGAGTGACAAGGCAAGAAACATGCTACCCGTGCTTTCTGTGTAAAGCGTTTGTGCCAACTCTATACGTTGTATATGTAAACTCTTTGCTAATAAGTATGTATTTACAACTATATACTCGTAAGTATATATACAGTGGTTTATGGCCTTAACTCTCTCCTTGCGAGAGAAGGCACCGAGTCCCAGAAGTGGGAACATTTAGTGGGCTGTTGATGATGTTGATGACTAGTATGTATTATATCAGCTATTTGGCCGCCATATTACAAGCTTTGCTTAGTTTGGGGTCAGACGGTGTTGTGTGTGAATTGTTCACCAATTTTTTTTTTTTTCCCACAGAGTTCAGAGCCATGGTTCCCCGGCCGGTGCCGCCACCGCCCAGTGGCGCCCTCATCCCCCAGTTCTACGCGGGGAGGAGCATCTTCATCACCGGAGCCTCGGGCTTCATGGGGAAGGTAACACCACACTTGTTCTCCTGTGTGATTGATATAATTTTTTTATTATTATTAATTTTAGCCACATCACAGACTCCGGGGTCCGTGACCTTTGTCATTGCAATTATATATATTTTTTTACATATTTCTTGGATTAGGAGAAGAAGGGCAAAAGAGGGAGGTGTTGTGAAAATCTTGAACCTAAGCCTAGTACTAGTAAGTCAGATTTCGTCTGTTGAGCCGATCACCGGTCTGGATTCCGATAGTAATCGACCCGATATCGTGTTTTGCCTAAGCCGCCTCCTCCCGGCCCAGATATGTGATATACCAGACTATAATCTAACTGTTTCAAATTTCCATCCTACCTAAATGTGGTTATGGCTATGGGTTTGCTATTGCTGTCTCTATCAATTCAAACGAAAAGAAAACAGATAGCTAAATGAAAGCAGTGACCGTCCTAGTGAGGCGGTAGAAACCCCGAACTGTTCAGCTGTTCCGCTATCCAACATTGGTGTCTTCAAATCGAGAGTGAATCTGCTTCTTCTAGGTATACCGCATCGTCGCTTAACATCAGGACGTTTAAAACGTACTTACGAAATTTTAATTTAATTTTAAATTGAAGACGGTTTTTCTTTTATTTATATCCAAAGTAATATCTCCTTCTTTCCTGGTGAAGGTGCTGATCGAGCGGCTCCTGTGGACGTGTCCGGACGTGGGCCGGCTGTTCCTGCTGATGAGGGAGAAGAAGGACGTGCCGCCGGAGAAGCGCCTGGGGCAGCTCAAGAGCTCGCAGGTACACCCCAGAGAACACCCTGATCTGGATACTCATTCTAAACACAATCTGAACGAATCAAATTCAGAATGACAATTCTTGTCTCTGTCATTCTAAACAGATAAGACCAAGACCGAGAGATTTGATCCCGTGTCCCGTGTATTTATAATTTTTTTAATTCGTAGAAAACTAGACATAAACGCTCTACACACGAGCCCTAAAATCAAAGAAAATGACGTAAAAGTAGTGGGGAGGAGCCTACATCGCACCATACGATTGGTGATTTATAGTGCGATGTAGGGTCCTCCCCACTAGTTTTACGTAATTTCCTCTGATTTTAGGGCTCGCGTGTAGTAGTGTGGGTTTAACTACTAAAAACTAGAGTGTCGTCGGCAGGGGGTAGATAGAGCCCAAGCCGGTGGTTAGGGTTGTAGACTGAGAAACCTCCTGAGGATGCGTGCTGTGTCGAGGGTGACCGCCTTCGAGTACTCTAATAACTTGAAACGAGCAATTCTTGTATTTAAATAAGTATAACATCTGAATCTCGAAACGGCTTCAATTATTTTCACCAAATTTAGTATGCATGGGGTTTGAGGGGCGAAAAATCCATCTTCCTAGGTTTTATTATTAGAAAATGTCGTTTTAGCTGTGTTTTCACGCAATCAAAAACCGAGTAATGCTCGATTATTCAGGTACTATAGAAAATATTTAAAAAAAGTTATCCAAACCAATTTTTAGAAAGTGATGGCAAAGTTCCTGTAAAAATAAATATAAACAAAAATATACATAAGTATTGTACAAACATTGACATGACAATTGTATTAAAAACAGATCATACTAGCTGTACCCTGCCACGCTTCGCTGTGGCACATTGTGATGCAAAAATTAGATAAAAACAATCCTTGATGCGGAATATATATATATGTCCGCCCCGGCTTCACCCGTGGAACATATATAGCACTCATCGAGATCCCGCACATATCCATCGGTGAAAAAATTTTAGAAATCGGTTCAGTCATTCCTGAGAATTTCGCTTTCAAACAAAACAGCTACCTGCTACGCCACCTGTCGGAAATTGGTCGTACCAACTCAGAGATTAGCAAAAAGGTTTTATATTCAAGAGGTATGTAATCTGTGATTTTCAATGACGCAATCTTAGACACATGCTGTCATGTGTCATGTCAAAGCACGAAACGTACGAAATCTCTCAAAAAGGAATTTTTTTTCCCCGATTTTGTTACATTCTTGATTCATGCTCCGCTTCTATTAATAGTAGCGTTATGTTCTATAGCCCATAGCCTTCCTAGATAAATGGACTATCCAATAGAAAAAGAGTCTTTCAATTCGGACCAGTACTTCCCGAGATCCTAGCGTTCAAACAAACAAACAAACTCTTCAGCTTTATAATATTAATATAGATATAGGTTCTAAAATTTCAGCTCGATCGGTGCACAACTTTTTGAGTTTTTGAAGGGTATACAAACCAACATAACAATGTTATCATAACATTTTTATATAAGGAGACTAGTATAGTAGCTTTCTGTACGATAATTGTTATAAGTAATACCGTGAATTAATTATTTCAAACTTTGAAAACGGATATAAATTGTATGCTCTTTCTTTTGTTTTTAATTTTTATTATTGACGTGTAAATTGTATGTTTATCAATAAAGAACTTTGACTTTGACTCTATCTGTGGTGATGCTGACTCTTGCTCGTGCGCAGGCGTTCGATGTGATCCGGCAGCACTGCCCGCACCAGCTCGACAAGCTGCACATCATCCCCGGGGACACCATGCAGCCAGACCTGGGCATGTCGCTGCACTCCCTGGCGCTGCTCCGCGAGGTAAGCTACTCTTCAGGGCAGGGGTTCATTCATCAGCCCATATTAATCCACTGCTGGACATAATATGCAGCGAATCCAGGGGGTTCATTGGGGCATGACCCCCTCTGGGCAGCGTCAAATACAAATACAAAAAATCTTTATTGCTGTTTGCAGGTAAGATAAGGTGATACAAAGCATTTTGATAGTTGACACATACAAAGTAATCTACTTATCTCACAGTTTTGTGGCTTGATCACGACTGTATACCCAATGGCGCCATGTGAATGGAGCCAAACCTGGATCCGCCCTTGGACATATTCCTCTCCCACGGGTCGCCACTCAGCCCTATCCTCGGCAAGGGCGGATCCTCTGAAGGCTCTGAGCCGGGAGAAGGCGACTTAGAAAGAGTAAATGACGACCTTGAGTCTATTGTTACCGAATACCAACCGGTAGTAATCAGCTCAACAGACAAATCGGACTAAAGAACACTAGAATTAGGTAGAAAATGTTTCCTACTCCTCCCTATTTTCTTTTTCTTCTCCTAACAGAAAAAAAACGTGTAACGGTTTTATAACTTATTTTGAAGTGATTCTCTACAAACATATTTTTCGTGGGCTGTGAATTGAATTCTAGTTATGAATTGAAAATAGTTTCACTTCTATCGGCAGTTCCTATGACTGCCAATTTTTTTTAGTCATCTTGCCTTACAATTATGGGACGTCACAATGTTAATACTTAATTGGTAAAATTTATTTTACAGTTAATCAAATCGAAGTGGCTTTCTTACTCCTGCATGGTGTTTCAGGTGTCGGTGGTGTTCCACTCGGCCGCCACGCTGAAGTTCGACGAGAGCCTGGACGTGGCCATGGAACAGAACGTCAGCTCCGTGATGAGGCTCATGGACATCTGCGACAAGCTGCCCAACATCGACGTGAGTCTCTTAATTTGCCTTTTATACGGTTACACTAGACTGCCATCTCGCCTGATGTTAAGCGACGATGCAGTCTACGATGGAGCGTGCTTACCTATACTCGGAATTTTAATTCGATTCCAGATTTGACATTAGATGATGGTGTTGAAGCACGACAGCCGTCGGTCAGTACTTCGACAAACACTATGGATAGAGTTGACCCTCATATATCCCAAGGTGAACCATCGAGTGAAAACTACCAGGAGTCCATTGTCATCAGGACACGTCTTGGCATTCCCAGTCTAAAAAACTCTACCTGGAAAGTTCATGACGAAAACTTGGCGATCTTGTTAGAACATCCTGGGCCAAAACAAGACCTAAACAGCCAAGTAGAAACTTTCCAGAACACCATATATACATACTTCTCGGAACATTACCCACCATCAACTTGTTATGCTCAAAATAGCAAGGAAAATATGTTCAAAATGAAATTGCGGAGGAAGAAAAGAGAGTTAATAAAACGTCTTCGTGTAGCTAAAACCATGGGCGACAACCATCTAAGTCACCAACTGTCCAGAGCTCTAAGATCAATCCTTAAATTAATACAAGGAATGTCGCTTCAAATTAGTAAAATCGTGATAATTTTAACAGAGCTAAGCACGAAGTAGACTTTGATAAAACCCTTTTCAATACTCCAAAAATATTTTCAGGAGCAAATGGAAAGCTTATCTTGACTAACGCGCAAATTTACGATCACTTTAAAAGCACATACGAAGTGCCTAAACGCGGGAGCTCGTACGTAGAACCAAACATCCAAAGACCTAATGATCCTCTGACAGGCTTTCAAGTCACCCCACCTAGTGAAGAGGAAGTAAACTATCAAATTAAAGGGAAAACTACTAAATCAGCTCCTGGCCCAAATGGCATTCCTTACATAGTGTATAAAAAGTGTCCATCAGTTCGTAAACATATCTTGAATATATTCATTAAGATCTGGTCAAGAAAGCAAGTCCCAGTAGCATTTGGAAGAGCAATTTTGTCCTCATCCCTAAAAAGCAGGAAGTAACTCACCCCAAAGACACCAGACCGATAGCCCTAACCAATACAATTTCTAAAATCTTTTCAGTATTTTGCAAACAAAAATGACCACATTTATGACTAGCAATAGGTATTTCAGGCCCAATCACCAGAAAGGGTTCTTGCCTGGTATTTCTGGATGCCTGGAACACAATACATTACTAGCAGAAAGTTTGAAAGATGCCAGAACACATGAGAGGCAAATTACAGTCTGCTGGATAGACCTAGAGAACGCGTTTGGTTCTGTCCAGCATGAACTTATGATATTTGCCCTAAAATGGTATAACTTTCCTGCTGAAATTATTGACATAATTAATTCTTATTATTGCCACTTAAAATTCGTCATAGCAGTAAACAAGGAATACACAAAACCACTTGAATACAATGTAGGACTATTCCAAGGGTGCTGCTTATCACCAATAGCATTTAATATAGTTATAAATATTTTAGTAGACAAATTAATATCCCGTGAAAAGAAATGGGGCTACCGGTTTAAAATCAACAATAGGTACACTGAGTCAATCTTGGCCTTTGCGGACGACCTTGCAATACTTACACGTAATCCCAAACAGTGTCAAGAATTGTTGAACGAAGTCGATGAGTTCTGTACATGGACGGAGGGAATGAGGACAAAACCATCTAAATGTCATTGTCTTTGTCTGGGTAGAAGAAATACCAAATATACGTCTTACGATCCGGGACTCTCCATAAGTGGCCAAGGAGTTGCCACAATTGCAGAGGCAGTGCCTTTCAAATTTCTTGGTAGAAAGATAGATCACAAAGGACGTACACCATCATTAGAGGTGGTTGTTGAAAATTTCATGGACAACCTCAATAAGGTAGACCAGCAGCCTATCAGCAATATCAAAAACGCATGGATATATGACAACTACCTCACATCACGTCTCACTTGGCCTTTCCTAGAATATGACATCGGTAAAACTCTCCTGGCAAAGCTAGATGCCAATGTCATAAAGATATTGAAGTCATGGTTCGGATTGGCACATCCGGCTGATCCCTCTACTCTTTTTAGGGATCACAATAGTTTTGGGCTGAAACTAAAGAAACCGTCTGAACTTTACAAACACCTAAGAGTTACAAAACGCATGTTTTGGGAAAGTCGCAAGACGAATTAATTACATCTCTCCCAAAAGACAAAACTGCTTCAGACCTGGAATCTAGACTTCAATTCCATAAACAATTTATGGCAGGTGCACAAGTAAATGTTGTGTTGTGTGTTGTTGGGTTGGGTGCGAGAAAAAAAAGGGAAGACCGAGACATGGTAAAAACCTTTCTACAACAAGACGAAAATGACGGTTACAAAGTGCACGCTATGAATTTAGAAATGCAAAGTGAGTGGTTAACCATAGGTGAGTTCTGTATCCCATTAGCTCTAAAATGGCGCACCTTGATCTATGACTGGTCCCCTGCCTTATTAAAATTTTATCTAAATGCATTCCAAATGACCCTCCTGACCAGAGTAACTTGGTAAGGTGGGGAAAAGCCTCTGAAAAATGTTGCTATACTTGTGGAGAGGCGATATGTACAGCAAGGCACATATTGGTGGGATGCAAGGTGCTCCTTAATGGGGTCATTACTCACGGCGTCATGACAGAGTACTTGAAATCATACATGAAGCCATGAGCCTTTCAGTAGCTAGAGCCCAAAAGGGATTGACAACAAACAACAGACAAATAAACTTTGTAAAAGAAGGCTCAACTTCAAACTCCAGGAACAAGCCTTACTCAATCCTGGGTACAGCACCTGATTGGACTATTTTAATGGACACGTATGAAAAGCACTACAAAATCCCAGAGGATGTGGGTGTTTCGTCATCCAGACCGGACATTTTCCTTTTTTCTAGAGCTACGAAACGCATAGTCCTTGTAGAACTTACCGTACCGTGGGAAACTAATATACCTAAAGACCACGCGATGAAACAAAATAAGTATTACGACCTCCTAAACGAATTAACAAAAAACGGCTATGTAGTTAGTTTATACGCTGTAGAAGTGGGAGCGAGAGGTATACCAGCAAAATCTCTCTATAACCTACTGAAAGACCTTGGCTTATCCAGAAGTGCAGTAAGTTCTATACTAGAACGTGTATCTAAAGCTGCACTAGTAGGCTCATATCAGATTTGGCTGGGCAGGGAGAGAAAAACGAGTGGTGAAGGTGAGTGTTGATGTACGTCAGAAAGGGCCCCTTAAACCTATGCCCGAGTCACAAGTCTCGGGAACTACTCGAGTTTTTCTCTCTCTGCCACACGATGGACCCGGCGCCCGCGCGGTGAATCCATGGAATGCTAAGAAAATCGTCTCTCTCTGTCATTTTGTGAAATAATGATACCACATATAATAGTGTATAGTGTAGTTATGAACACAAAAATCGATTTCAAAATCGAGATCATATTTTTTTTAGTTATTTCACACACAATTATAAAAGAAAAGTCTCAGATCGTTAATTAATCGTCAAAACTAAATTATCGGTTCAGAAATATTTAATTTCCTGATATACTTAGTTTACGAGAGGAAAATTATAACGAGAAGAATCGATCCGGAAATATTCCATTTCCATATCGAATAATTCGCAACGTCACTATTTAGTACTTGTCATAACGTTGCAACACTGAAATTGTCAAATCTGGAATCGAATTAAAATTCCGAGTATAGAAGAAACCGCTTCACACTCGATATGAAGACGCAAAGATTGTAACCCACTCAGGCAACGTATTCCACAGCCTTGACGTTCATATCACAAAAGTAGAGTCAAATATCTTCGTTTGTGTTTTGGATCATCGACCATGAAACGATGTCGCTTTTTCGAGCTGCGAGCATTCCGATAGAAAAAAAGGCAAGGTGGTATGACACTCTACCGGCATCATCGAGTGGGTTGGTAGTGAGTGGCCACACTGTGACTCGAATGACTCGATGCGACATTTTATTCCCAACCAGTCACACTGTTAGTAGCAACATTCTTTAATAGACTAGTAGACTGTAGACTGCAGGCCCGTGAACAAAATTCATGGGTCTCCACCACCACCACCAGGAGACCTATGTAGGATGATAGAAGGGTACAAAGTAATAAGATTCAGCACCATGCCGTCACTTGTAAGCTGTCCAACTGAGTGCAGGTGAAGGCCGAGGGTTGCAACCCCCCCTGGGTTGCAACTCTCGGCTATTTATATATGTCATAGATCGTATAATTCGCCGTATTACATTACGGTTAGCCGTTTTGAAAAACAGGGTTTTCAACACTATAGGTATTGTTATGTCAGGCAGCGCCATGAGTGTTAATAATCGGAACTAAAAATTGTCAAAGAGGCGGCCTATCTCTAGCTTTATTAAATTACGGCTAGCCGTTTTATGGCGTCGAATACATTCTGGCTGTTTTTTTCTTATGTTTTTTAATCAGCCGCATTCAATCTGGCTAATCGTTAATCTGCCGCTTCACAAACCGGCCCTGTTTTTCAAAATGGTTAGCCGTGTTTTTCAAAATGGTTGTATCAAGCACAGATTCGCTCTTGTATGGAGTACTGTTCGCACCTTTGGGATGGATCGGCTAAGTATCAGCTGGAGGCTCTGGAATCGATCGAGAGACGTGCCAAAAGGCTCATAGGCAATGACTCTCTTCTGCGAAAAAGACTACAAAGTCTTGATCATCGCCGAAAAATTGCCAGCCTATCGGTTTTTATCGGATACACTTCGAGAGTGTGCGACTGATTTGCATGATCTGATACCACCTTGACCTTTTTTCTATCGGAATGCTCGTAGCTCGAAAAAGCGACATCGTTTCATGGTTGAAGTTCCAAAGACACGAACAAGAGATTTGACTCTACTTTTGTGATAAGAACGTCTAGGCTGTGGAATACGTTGCCTGAGTGGGTTACAATCTTTGCGTCTTCAAATCGAGTGTGAAGCGGTTTCTTCTGTACTCGGAATTTTAATTCGATTCCGGATTTGACAATTTCAGTGTTGCAACGTTACGACAATCTTTGTGTCTTCAAATCGAGAGTGAATCGGTTTCTTCTAGGTAAACAGGCTCCATCGTAGACCGCATCGTCGCTTAACATCAGGCGAGATAGCGGTCAAGTGTAAACCTATAAAAGTTAAAAAAAAATTAAAAAATACGGCGAATTATACAATCCGGCTGCGATATAAATATGTATATACATTTCTCTTTGTTGCATGATTTTCTACGGCATTGCGAAATAAACAGAATAAACCCTGAAACTAAGCCCTGGAAACATTGCCCTTCAAACCGGAACACAGTAATGTTTACACACTACTTCCCCAGGTGGACTCTGCCAAGAGTCCTACCACAACTATATTTTCTTTTAATATACAACGTGTGGCGGAAAGGTCCAACAATATTTGAATAGGTCATTCCAGCACTGATGTGGACTTCATCTCCGAAGGTCTCTTTCCCCTCAGTACTTTAGATCGCGAGATAATACGAGTCAAAGTTTGATGTAAAATTGACCAGCTTCAACCCTAATGCGCGGCGGCCGGCGGTCAGTGACCGCGCCGCGCCGCCGGTGATTAGGGTTGTCAAATGAAATAATAAACAACGAATTTTTTACTTTGCATGGAAAAATAGTACATTGTTCACCGAGAGGAGAAAGTGACCGATTACGGGAATCGCACTTTCTCTCGAGTGATACATAGTGCTTTATACTAACACCTACGAGGAAAATAAAAAAATAAATCTTTACTAATTGAAATTTATATTGAAAACACACAAATTGAAAATGGCGCCAATGGAGTCTGCAATTTTCACATGTTCTTTTTTCAAATTGTTTGACACCATCCAACACACAGCTAGTGGCCAGTGTCATTTTGCGAACTTGGAGATAAAAACTCACTGTAAAAACCTTTTGGCTTTTGATATTTAGGTTACCAGCGCATAATCTTACCCAAAATTAAAAAAGATAAACCACGTAAGAAATGGATTTTCATACACTTTTCTCTCCCGCTCAGATGCGTTTTCTCGCCGCATATTTGTTCGATATGCAATGACGTACTTTCTACCGTAAATTTGATAAAGTATCAAGGTACTTTCCGAGCAGGTGTAGTATAAAAATTGTTGTGCTTTCGTGTCTAATATTCACATATGTGATTCGATACCTAGTATAGATGAACTACAATAAATATTGTAGGACCTTTCCGCCACACGTTGTGTATCATTCCACGTAATGTTCGCAGGCGTTCGTGCACGTGTCGACCGCGTACTGCAACGCCGAGCTGCGCGCGGTGGAGGAGCGGGTGTACCCGCCCCCCGCGCCGCTGCCGCTCGCGCTGGAGCTGGCGCGCACTGCGCAGCCGCGCCTGCTGGCCCAGATCACTGACAGGTGGGGCCAGCCACTACTACGTAGCTACTAAATACACATACTAATCATTTATTGATAATTACAAATACAAAAATCTTTACTGATAGATATATACTCTTTATTGTACACACCAAAAACAAATAAATAACACATAAACACAGCGAGCAACACGGAAGGCAGTAGGCATACACAGCGTTTCCCCTCTGTCAAAGTACAAGTCCGCGTGGACCATGGAGTTTGATAATATACTGTGGCTGAGGGCGGGGCTAGATTTGTGAATGGTGCTTTAATTTGTATGTGTTGTGATTTGGCTGTGTGAGTGTAATCAGCAATGGATCGGTACAGGTATGTTTTGTATGTAATAGTGCTGCTTTGCGCTAGTGTGCAACTTTCCTCCCGCAAGAAATGACAGAAATATATTATGACACAGACACTAATTTTATTTATTTGTCTATACAATTTTTATTTTATTTGTCAACGTTTTTGTAATTGACGAGTCTGTACAGGTTGAGTTGATAATATTACGACCAATAAATTCAATAAATATCGAAAACGATATACCTATTACAGAATTTGTTTGATTAAAAATTTCAACTTTTTCATAGAACAATTTAGTTTTTCCAGTTTTGGAACAGTTCTGGAATTCCAATATTGGGTATCCAGTATCGTACTTCAGTTCTTACTGAACCGCAACAGGCATGACGACTCATTTTTTATTTATTGTGTGCCATCAAAAGGCTACTCAATAACTAAAACATAGGTGAAAGAATTACTTTGTTATCTTAAAAACTTCCCGTGATTTCACGATTTTACTCACAATTTTGGACTGTCCCAAAAACGCTTCATACAAAAACACTACAGAAGCGTGACGTCACAGCGTCGTATTTTCTATGCGTCGCGCGTAAAGTGTGTATTGTAGCTATATTAAATATTGCGTTTAGGAAACTGGTTTCATATGTAACCTAAATCACTTGAAATTGAATGGGTTATCCATGGTAAATACGTTTTGTAATAATTTCGTACTTTTAAAATGGACTTGCCCATACAGCTTTGAATGATCATAAAGTAAGTTTAACTAAAAAGATCAAAATTAAAATTGGTATTTAACTATTTAAATGCTGTCAAATACTTACAAATAATTTAATGTAATTGCCGGACCTGTCGTCACGCCTATTGAATACCGGTACCGGCTCGCAGACACATTGGCCACCCAGTGTGTCCACTGAGTCATCGCCCATCGCACGGCGCATCATCAAATTATCATAAATCTATATTGACGAGCACAAATGTGAACTAATATAACGTAATTCGCCTTTGTCAATGTTTGCTTCGCTGTAGCGGAGAACAAAACCAACTCACGAGATAAATTGCCTTCAAGAAATAACTAAAACATTCGTTTTGTATTATTTTTTTACTTTTATATGTTTACACTTGACCGCCATCTCGCCTGATGTTAAGCGACGATGCGGTCTACGATGGAGCGTGTTTACCTAGAAGAAACTGATTCACTCTCGATTTGAAGACACCAAGACTATATCCATCAGGGAAACCCCACTCAGGCAACTCATTCCACAGCCTAGACGTTCTTATCATAAAAGTAGAGTCAAACCTCTTCGTCCATGCATTTGGCATATCAACCATGAAATGGTGCCGCTTCTTCGAGGTACGAGAAGTCCGATAGAAAAAGGGCAAGGTAGATGAATGATATTCAACCATAATATATCATGTAGATCAGTGGCACATTCTCCGAAGTGTGTCCGATAAAAAACCGACAAGCTAGCAATTTTGCGGCGATGTTCAAGACTTTGAAGTCTTTTTCGCACTAGAGTGTCATTGCCTATGGGCCTTCCATCGATCGATTCCAGAGCCTCAAGCTGATACTTAGCCGATCCATCCCAAATCTGTGTCGATACTGTGTAATTTAGCCCCGCTACTCACCAGCCAGCCCTTCTGCCGCCTGACTAAATCTGCTTTCGCTTTGCTATTACAGTATCTATCATTACAAGCGGAAAGAAATATATCAAAGCTAAGACAGTTTAGTTGAGCGGTAGACCCCTAGGTCTGCAGCTCCGTGTAGAGATGTAATAAATAGAACTATGTGACAAGTTGCCTCAAACTCCGACCCAAATTTTGCTACCAGTTCTCGGAATATTTTAAGTTTTCTATTTGTAAACTGCACAGTGACCTAAAGAAAAGACCAATACAGAAAAAAAAAAGAGGTGCGGTTTTCAAAACACAAAAGCATAATATTTGAGTAAATAGCTGTATAAATTTGAAATTGGAATTCCGAACCAAAGAGGAGATACATATTTGAGATCATAGTGGCCAGTACGACAGAACACCAGTTTCATATGAATGTTCCCTAACATTATATCCTATTACTAAAATAAATCAAAATAAAATAAAAAAGCCTTATATTTCTTGCATAAAGTTACTAAACCAATTAAACTTAAAAAAATATAAACTTACAACACTACAGTGCCAAACGGGCGCGTGCACTCTCCTTGAAAAAGGCCGCCGGACGCGGCCGAAACTCGAGTCGGATTGACCGACCGTATATACGCGAGTGTCCCGTTATCCAATTAAATAAACTTACAATACAGTTAAAACTAAACTTAGGTAGTACGTTTTTTAGTATAAGCATTTTTAGTTTTATACTTATCTTAAGTAAATAATTGCAAGAACCCCTTCACGAGAGAAGGCCTCCTCCAAAGTGTTCCACATTGTTCGATCCTATGCTTCCTACTATTTAATAGTATAAATGTGAAAGTTTAGATGATGTGTGGATGTTTGTTGCTCAAGCACGTCGTAACGTATTAACGGATCGGACTTAAATTTGGAGCAGTTAGGTTATTATGATTTGGAAGAATGCATAGGCTACTTTATATCCCGAATTAATAAAACGGAACAAAATAACGGAACGGAAAATATGCGGATAAAGTCACGTTGCGCAAAAGTAGAGTGAAACCACCTCGATCGAGTTTTTTCGGTGAAACAAGCTTTTTCCGATGGAAAAATTTCGGTTACGAAAACAAAAAAAAGGCCACAGTTTGGTAAAAAGAGATTTCGGTAGATAACGTGTAGGCCGATGCTATCGTACCGTAGACAGATAGTTTATGTAGATAGCTTATCGACCGAACTTTTTATAATCACATCGATTTCTTAGAAAATGGTGACTAAGTTAGGAAAACATAGTAAAAATATTACTCACCACTTCAACATTAAAATATATACTTATATAAAATACTTGCTTGTGACTGACATAATTATCTATACGATAGTATTATCGCACTGAAATCCTACTTCCTACTACTTAATATGAAAAGTATTTTAATGTCAATTTTTGTATATTTTGTCGCTAGTTTTCATATAAATTCAAACCTTAAACCTCGTCTACCTTCTTTGGTTCAGGCACAACAGCTTAACTAAGTTCCATGACATGGCTAATGTATATTTTACGATTCTATAAAGGACATAGGTACAGACCAACATTCATTGTTATACATATATATCAGCCTTTCCCAAAGTGGACGATAACACCCCCTTGTTAAAGATAGTAACGTATGGAAGAGAAAGGTGTCGAAATTAGAATCTTGTAATAAGGTAAAATAATAGATTTATACGAATTTTGATGTTATATTGTTTCTACTAATGTAGTAGTATCTGTATACTGTGCGTATTAATTATTTGTTATTTTGTCTTTGACAAAGCCTTTTATAGCAGCATTTAATTGACTAGGCCCCTTTACAGCTGCTTTATTCATTTTGACATTGTTATTTTATCTTATTATGTACCTATACAAATTCTTTGCCTTTTTGTAAATGACGTTACCAAGTGTTATAAGTGAATAATTGAAACCCATAAAAAATGCGGGCGTTGTGCAGAGAGGCTTGGAGTCCGTTGTGTGCAAAGAGTTTACATAAATATACATACTACGTATAGAGTTGAAACAATCGCTTTATACCGAAAGCACGGGGCTGATGGCTCTTGCTTTGTCGGTCTTGTGGTAGTGCCATACTTTTGTCGCGACACATCACTCTGTTGCTATAGCAAGTATGCACGTCATCTGCTTACGATTGGTACAAAGGAACCGTACGGAAAACCCTTTCAATTGACTTATTCTTTATCTAAGGTGCTACGTACCTACTGGGTTCAGGTCTCAAGTTAACTCTTGCGGGTTTTAGTAAAAGTCTCATTTAGAATGGATTTTTAATCTCAGCTCTCACAAAAATTAAATTTAATTTGAAGTTATAAGTGTTTTTTAACTATGTGGAAAAATGGGAGCTCTAAAAAATACTTTATTCTCAAAGGGGGCAGCAGGCAAAATAAGTTTGGGAACCCCTGATTTAGATGAATGCTCCAACGCATATCATCTCCGTGCAACCTTGCCAACAATGCCATCATTTCCAATATGTAAGTGGCACAATTATAATTGATTCGACCTCATGTCACACCGTACGTGCCGGGGACCTGATGTGACACCGTTACGAGAAAACAATTAATCCATTCTGAGGAAGTTTGAATGGGACTGCAAAATTATTTAGACCTGTCACTAAAATATTTATTTTATTTTAAAAGACGATTAGGATATGTGCCTGATGGTAAGCAACATGCCTGTCATATAACAGCACAGTGACACGCAGCTATTGGAACATGAAGAGTCCAAATCGTTATCTAGAACTGCATTGCTCTCGTCACCCATAGATCTAAGAGATTATATCTCTAAGCCCTGTTATTTCTCTGGAAACATTGCCTTTCAAACCGGAACACTGTAATGTTTCCTCATTACTGCTTGGTGGTAGAATAACTGGCAAAGGTGTGGTACTTCCCCAAGCGGACTCTGCCAAGAGCCCTACCACTACGTCCACTACAAAACTCAGAATTTGATAGCTTACTTTGGAAACTACGCGGGTGAAACCGGAGGGCGTGGCCGTGAGCATGGCCATCTAGAAATGCGTTAGCATGGTCCCGAGTTTACCCGAAGATTTCTTATCGTTCCTGAGAGCTAGAATTCAATTCACAGCCCACGAAAAATATGTTTGTAGAGCGCCAAAAGAAGTTTTCACTTCAAAATCTATATCTATACTAATATTATAAAGCTGAAGAGTTTGTTTGTTTGAACGCTAGGATCTCGGGAAGTGCTGGTCCGAATGGAAAGATTCTTTTTCTATTGGATAGTGCATTTATCGAGGAAGGCTATAGGGCTATAGAAAATAACGCTACTATTAACAGAAGCGGAGCATGAATCAAGAATGTAACAAAATCGGGAAAAAATATTCTTTTTTCGTACGTTTCGTTCTTTGACATGACACATGACAGCAAGTGTCTAAGATTGCGTCATTAGAATATAAACCTTTGCCACAGACTACATAATACCTCTGCTAATCTTTTTTTTTCTAAATCTGAATTGGTACGGCCAATTTCCGACAGGTGGCGTAGCAGGTAGCTGAAGAGGTTTTTTTGTTTGAAAGCGATATTCTCAGGAATGACTGAACCGATTTCAGTCATTCTTTCACCGTTGAATATGTACGGGATCCTGATGAGTGCTATTTAATGTACCACGGGCGAAGCCGGGGCGGACATCTAGTATATAAATAAAGGCCATGTGGCATTCCAGCCTCACCAGCCAGCTTATTTTGCCTCGCTACTCATCAGCCAGCTCAGTACCTCTGTGTTGAGGTATAATAGAAGAATTTTGTGGCAAGTTTTCAGCTTTCCTCAGATATCTACCCAAAATTCGTTGCCAGCTCTAGGAATAATAACTGGATTAACGCAATGAACGGGTTGATAGTCTGGATTAAGAAATCTTTTATCACGAAAAAATAGCAGGAAATGGTACGCAGGTAAAACAATGGGCGCTGCTAATATTAACAAGAACAAAATTAAAAATGTTGACTAACCCCAGACTACCTAAGATTTGTTATCTGTACAACATTCTACTAGTCATTTGATACCCATATTAAGGGATTTGTGAAAAAAGAAATGTAATTCGCCATTTTGTGGTATAGGCCATCTTGGATTTGAAATTTGTCATAGTGCAAAGTATTCTACTAATCAAGTCCTTTCGTTTGAAACCCATATTGAGGTAGTAGTGAAAAAAATAATAGGGCCATTTTGTGGTGGCGGCCATCTTGGATTTGAAATTTGTTATAGCGTATAGTACTCTACTAGTTGAGCCCTTTCATTTGATACCCATATTGAGGTAGGTTGTGAAGAAATATTTTATCCGCCATTTTGTGGAGGCGGCCATTTTGAATCGATATTAACCAAACATAGCTAAGAACACCCGCACAGTAATTAACTTTCAAATAAAAAAAAACGCATCGAAATCGGCCCATCCGTTTGAGCTCTACGGTGCCACAGACAGACACACACAGAGACAGACAGACATCGACGTCAAACTTATAACACTCCTTTTTTTTGGTCGGGGGTTAAAAAAAACTATAGTTTCTTAATTTTTTGCCTATTTATGGTTGCCTGGAAGATATCGTTATAAACGATAAGGCCGACATTTATGGCACTAGATAAATATTGTTTTCTGTAACTTTTGCTGTATATGCTTTCTACTGTTCATAATAAAATGTTTCTGCCTGTCTGTCTAGTCCCATGAATGCTGTAGGTAGTCGTTGCTAATAGTTGACCTGTGTGTGTTCCCTGTCCTCAGCTACATCTCTCCGAAGCCCAACACGTACACGTTCACGAAGGCTCTCGCGGAGACCGCGGTGGAGGAGCACTGCAACAGAACCTACCCCGTCGCCATCTTCAGACCCACAATAGGTAACCTGCCCTTAATAAACAGCCCACGAAATGTTCCCTCTTGATCGGGCCTTTCTCTCGCAAGGAGAGAGTCAAGCCGTAATCCATTACGCTGACCCAATGCGAGTTGGTGACACATGACCTCGAAAGATTCTAGGTACATGTTGGTTTCCTCGCCTGTTTTCCTTCACTGTTTTAAATTAGCGGCATTACGCACATGACTTCGATTTTTTTGTCAGCGCGCGAGCGTGTTTATGTATAAAGTTGCCCTATTAGGTAACCAAATCACTTATTTTATATAGGTAGGGACCTATATAAAATAAATGATTTATTGAATATTTAAAATAAATGATTATATAGGTTATTGTATAGGTACCTATGTAAAATAAGTTATTTTTACTATTACGAGCCTACATTTTATTAGGTATATTGTTTTTAATGTTTCGCAATTTGAACGCATAATGTTAACACTTTACATTAATCACGTTCAAAACTATCATTTAATTACCTCGACGTTTCGGCAGCGTTACAACCACGGTGGTCACGAGAAGTCTGAAGAAATTGCGGGTCGTCTCATTGCGACATAAGGAGTTCTCCATTTAACCTCATTTAATAATTTCTAAGGCTTGCTCTGGCAGTGGAGACCCGTGGTCGTCCGATACCAAAAGTTTTGTAAAAGATCTTTCGAAACGTTTGGTCCTCGCTTCAGGGGATTCCAGAGATGGCGCCTACTTTGTACAAAAGCTGAGTTTAGCTATTCAAAGAGGCAACGCTGCCAGCATTCTGGATATTGCCGCGCAGTAGGGATCTCGACGGCGTGTTTAATTTGTAAATTTGTTTATTTTTATGTTGTGGTATAATAATATTATATACTCTATCTATCTCTTATAAGCTATTGCATAGCTTTTATCGCGGGCCTGGGGACCGAATTTTAGTGATCATGCATCTCTTTCTTATGTTCACAAGAAAGAGGGATGGAAGACCGTAACGCCGTCCTCCCCACTCGGTCATTCGACTTTGAATCTTATTTGTATAAGCTTTACAGACTAAATGCTCTTAGCTGTCGAAGACTGACTAGATTGTATACTTCTCTGCATTTTTTTATGGTAAACAAATGTCACTCTTCAAAATAAAAGCAATTCCGAAAAATTGTTAACATCCCTATTGCTTATGTTGATAAAAATGCAAGCAACATGCAATAGCTTTACCGCGGCAGTCCCCGAGTGCCACACTTCTTTTTATATAAACCTATGTAAATATTGTAAATTTCTAAGGCTTCGCGAACCATTCTCGCGTAGTAATGACGTTCGGTGGAGAGAATCTTCGAGTCTTGAAGCTCGATCTAATGACCAGTTCCAACATCAGGCAAATGCTCAAAAATCGCAGTTTTTTGCAAAGAAAACTTCTTTTGGCGCACCATAGACAGATTTTCGCGGGCTGTGAATTTAATTCTAGCGTCACGCTCGGGAATGGTAAGAAATCTTCGGGTAAAATCGGGACCATGGCCATTGGGCATCTAGTAATACGTCAGAATTTCCCATTGGCTATCCAGAAATGCTGCCGCAACTCTCGTGGCTCATGGCCACGACCTCCGGTTACACTCGTGTGGTTTCCAAAGTAAGTTATCAAATTCTGAGTTAATAAGTGTTCACTTCTATCGGCAGTTCCTATGACTGCCAATTTTTTATCATGAGAGCTGAGTTTTCAACGTGATTTAGTCCTGTAAAGTATTATTAACGTTTGATTGTTTATTTTGATCGTGTCGCCCGCAGTGGTATCCGCCCTCAAGCACCCGTTCCCCGGCTGGATCGAGAACCTGAACGGTCCCAGCGGGATCGTAGTCGCGTCGGGGAAGGGGCTGCTCCACGTATTCTGCACCAACTACGGCGCACGCGCAGACCTGCTGCCCGTCGACATCGCCATCGACACGCTCATCGCTGTAGCCTGGGAGACAGCCACCGTCAGGTACCTGCGGCGAGCGAGACGCCCATATTACGAAAACCCACCGAATTTGCTTAAAAGACCCAAAATCTTACCACCCCATAGGTCTTCTTCCATTCCCTGAAAAATCCTCGAATAACCTTTGGTAAAGCGACTCCAATGACTCCTTCTAAACATCATGCATGCCTCAAAGAGGTACCGAGGACGCTCTCAAAGACCTGGTAAAGCACATCAAAAAAGGAGTAGACAGTAAAGACACTGTACTCTTAATCAGCCTTGATATAGAGAGCGCCTTCGACAATGCATGGTGACCAAACCAAAAAAAAATACTTGCATACCCAACAAAGCTCCAAAAAATGATAAACTTATATCTCACCGATAAATTGGTCCGGGATAGTAGACGCTTTAAATCTCTATTATTTTGGAAGTTTTAAAGCGTCTGTTAAGCGAAACGGCCGACGGAAAGTGTCTGGGAGTATTGGGGACTTATTTTTAAAGATATTCTGGATAAAGAATTTATTTTCTCATCAAGAAACATTACATTTCACTTATGCGAGAACAAAAACTTAAAATTAGTATAACAAAAACATTGCTTTGACTTCTACGTAGGTATTTTGTAGGTGAAAAATGCAAAATAAAAATTGTTTAGGGCCTGTTCTTAACAAACGGGGCAGGGAGGCAGCCATCAATAATTAACTTACTAATTAGAGTCTTAATTAAACCACTAATACAATCTAGATTAAATGAATATAAACGTTAAATTATCAGTTAAATCTAACAAAAAAAGCTTAGCCTAGCTTTATTTATATGTATAGCGCACAATGTAGGTAAATTGGTAAACAAATATTATGTTATTAATGTATTTATCTAAATGATTACCTAATCTGTATTGAACTGTTTTTTATTATACTTATATTTAGATATTTATACTGTATTACACCACCTACAGTAGGTACAAGAATTCTATAATTTACGTATCTTATCCGATATTGCCTATAACATACGTGAAAATCAGTTATCAGAAAATACGCGAAGTAAGTAATGTATCTTCTGGACCCGATATCTCAAAATTGGCCGTCTAAGCAAGTTAGCGGGTAAGCATGTGTTCTTAGTACGTACTAACTCTACTCAATCGTCCACATTTCATCTATCAAAAAATACGTGACGTCTGGCGGCCCTGGGATGTTACTCTATTGTTTACTATACTGTTCTGGTGCAGGCACCCTGAGCCCCGCGTCTACAACTGCTCCACGTATGAGAACCCGTGCACGTGGGGGCAGTTCGAGAACCTCCTCCGGAAGAACATCCAGGAGCACCCCCTGGACAACGCGCTCTGGTACCCCTCGGGAACGAGCGTCGGAAGCACGTAAGTACATTTAGATATACAGGCAGTGGGGTATTTACCAGCAGAGAGAGCTGGAGCCTGGTGCAGCAGACTTCAAGATACGGTGAATTTAGGCAAAACCTATCGAAATATGTATAATTCCACCGGACGTATGTTTGTCACTGAACTCCTCCGATTGGAATGAGTTTTTGAAGTGAAAACTTGTGGCGCACCACAGACAGATTTTTTATGGGTTGTGAACGTAGCTCAGCGTCACCCTCGTAGTGAACGAAATGTTCGGGTGAACTCGGGACCATGGCATCGGGAAATGCTAACGCGTTTCTAGATGGGGATAGTTAGAAGCATGGCCATTTTATCTAGACGGCCAACCTGGGGGCGGCAAATGTGTAATATCGCCACTGATAGGCCATGCTTGGAAGCCTTATTTAGAAGACAATGCTTTGTAGATTTATTCCAGACCAGCAGCGGTAGTTTCCAAAGTGCGGTATCAAATTCTAAGTTTTCACTTCTATTGGCAGTCCCTGTACACAATATTTATAAATATTTTTTAATAATATGACTGACGGAGTATTTTTTTTCTAAATCTCGCGTGTGATTAGGAGTCTGAGGGGTATCGAACGAAATCTCAAGAAGGCGGAAATGGGAATCGAAAACTTGCTAAAATTACCTGACCTAATTGATAGACGCCTCTTTAAGAAGTATGGCCTGTGTGTTTCAGGGTCGCCCACAAGCCACTGGAGTTCGTTCTGCACACGGTGCCACTCCATCTGGCTGAATACATCGCTCGAGGACTTGGGATCAAAACACGGTGAGCACAATTTTACCCATTTTTTTTTGTACCGTTTGTCAACACTCTGATGAACACAGAAACAGCCTTTCCTTCTCGTTCGTGGCGGTAGGAGACCGCGGATCGGACTGAGTTGCGTATTATAGCAGAGGGATGAATAATAATGCAGTGGATGAATAATAAATAAATAATAAAAACATTGGTGGACAATTCACACAACACCATCTGACCCCTAACTAAGCTATGCTTGTAAGATGGCGGCCAGATAACTGATATAATACTTATATAGTTGTAAATACATACTTATTATATATAAATTGAATAATGCTGACGATGATGATGATGACTCTCAACGTTAAAACGGACGAAAAAGCATACTACAGTCTATTGTTATTTTTGAAGTGAAATCTTTTTTTGTCACTCCACACACAGATTTTTCGTGGGCTGTGAATGAAGCTAAGCGTAACTTTCGGAAATGAAAGAAATGTTCGGGATCACCGAGTGTGTCAGAGCGAGAAAGATAGTAAGCTGCTGCTGTCTCTCAGCTGTCATTGTCTTTTTTTATTTATTCTTGGCCATGGATACTATTCCTTCAGCCGCATCTGTCACTGTCGTGTCGCTATGTTTACTATGTTAAATTAATTTGTAATCATTTTTATTTGATTTTTCAAAACTATTCAATAGTTTTTAAATGGTTTTTTGTTATTTTAGTTTTCACTTCTGCCGTGCGGTCTTACGCATACTGTTTTTTTAAATGCTATTTTAATCAATTTAGCGCACTGTGCGACTTTAATTTTTAAAGTAAAGTATGTTGTTTAATTTTTAATTTTTTCCGTTGCAGCGTGAGCTTAATCACAGTAAGCCAGCGTCTGAAAGCCATGAACAGAGTGCTGCAGTTCTTCTCCATGCGCGAGTGGGAGTTCAAAACCGACAATGTGCGCGCGCTGTGCGCCAAACTCACGCCGGAGGACCGCGCCATCTACAACCTCGATGTTCACACCATTGAGTAAGTTCCAGTGGTAGGACCGCGCCATCTACAACCTCGATGTTCATAACATTGAGTAAGTTCTAGTGGTAGGACCGCGCCATCTACAACCTCGATGTTCACACCATTGAGTAAGTTCTAGTGGTAGGACCGCGCCATCTACAACCTCGATGTTCATAACATTGAGTAAGTTCTAGTGGTAGGACCGCGCCATCTACAACCTCGATGTTCACAACATTGAGTAAGTTCTAGTGGTAGGACCGCGCCATCTACAACCTCGATGTTCACACCATTGAGTAAGTTCTAGTGGTAGGACCGCGCCATCTACAACCTCGATGTTCACAACATTGAGTAAGTTCTAGTGGTAGGACCGCGCCATCTACAACCTCGATGTTCACACCATTGAGTAAGTTCTAGTGGTAGGACCGCGCCATCTACAACCTCGATGTTCACAACATTGAGTAAGTTCTAGTGGTAGGACCGCGCCATCTACAACCTCGATGTTCACACCATTGAGTAAGTTCTAGTGGTAGGACCGCGCCATCTACAACCTCGATGTTCACAACATTGAGTAAGTTCTAGTGGTAGGACCGCGCCATCTACAACCTCGATGTTCACACCATTGAGTAAGTTCTAGTGGTAGGACCGCGCCATCTACAACCTCGATGTTCACAACATTGAGTAAGTTCTAGTGGTATGACTGCGCCATCTACAACCTCGATGTTCACAACATTGAGTAAGTTCTAAGAGTAGGACTCTTTACAGACATACTATTCAAATATTTTAAATTTAAAAAGGATGTGGTGTCACGGCACACCAGAGGGTCTACCATGAGGCATGTCGCTTACCATCAGGCACATGTCCTGCTCGTCTCGTCAATTCTTATTTAAAAAAAACACCCTACTATAACTGTCTTAGCTTTGATATTGCTCCCTCTCTCTCTCTCTTTTGTTTTCGCTTGAAATGATAAAGACAGGAATAGCAAAGCCATAGCCGATTTAGTTAGGCGGTAGAGGGGCCGGTAGGAATGAAGTTCCTTCAGACAATACAGAAGCAAAAAAAAAACAAAAAAAAATTGCTTAATTTTATTATTTATGGTTAATGTTAACTTACTTTATGTTAGACTGATCACAGGCAGTTTTTAGCGTCACTTCCGTTACAGTACATTTTACTTACGGTTTTAGCCTCACATATTTTACAGTTTGGTCGCACAACAAAATCCCTGTCTCTTCCAAGACTACCACAAGGAGCTTCGTTCCAATATTGATGGACTCACCATCTGACCCCAAAACTAAACAAAGCTTGTACTGTGGGAGTCAGATAGCTGATTTAATACTTATATGGTTGGAAATTGGAACACACTCAGTACAAATATTTGTATTCATCTCAGAAATATTTATACTGGGTGGGATTCCAACCTTTGGCTTCGCAGGCAGAGCTACTACCAACTAAGCCACGAGGTCAGTCAATTAAAGACGTGGACAATCGCATCGCATCAGCGATGACCTTTTTCTTTCATTCCCAAGACCTACCCAATAAATATATCTATACTAATATTATAAAGCTGAAGAGTTTGTTTGTTTGAACGCTAGGATCTCGGGAAGTACTGGTCCTAATTGAAAGATTCTTTTTCTATTGGATAGTCCATTTATCGAGGAAGGCTATAGGCTATAGAAAATAACGCTACTATTAATAGAAGCGGAGCATGAATCAAGAATGTAACAAAATCGGTAAAAATATTCCATTTTGAGAGTTTTCGAACGTTTCGTGCTTTGACATGACACATGACAGCATATGTCTAAGATTGCGTCATTGAATATCACAGATTACATACCTCTTGAATATAAAACCTTTGCTAATCTATTTTTTTTTCTAAATCTGTGTTGGTACAACCAATTTCCGACAGGTGGCGTAGCAGGTAGCTGAAGAGGTGTTTTGTTTGAAAGCGTTATTCTCAGGAATGACTGAACCGATTTCAGTCATTCTTTCACCGTTGTATATGTACGGGATCCTGATAAGTACTATATAATGTACCACGGGCAACGCCGGGGCGGGCATCTAGTATCTTAATAAACTTGGAAAAATAGGACTAAGAGATAGATCCAGAAGCTATGTTTTGTGTTAGGGCAGGATCAGGAGTGTGGCCAATATTTTTGGTTCCTTATTCCATTTAAAATTCATGGGGATATCAATTCAGGTCCATCGCACTTAAAGAGGCCTCGCGGGGCCCTTTTAAAGAATCGAGAGTGAATCGGTTTCTTCTAGGTAAACACGCTCCATCGTAGACCGCATCGTCGCTTAACATCAGGCGAGATGGCGGTCAAGTGTAAACCTATTAAAGTTGTGAGGGCCCACTTCGCGATCACCTAGCTACGCCTCTGTTTGTAGTTCGCCTGGAAAAATACTTATATTAGCTGCTAAAAAACTAGGTGTCCTCTCAAAGGTGCGAAGGTACTTCAGGTCTGAACGGTCACTCATTATATCAAACTCAGACTCGCTCTCGCTCTTGTATGGAGTACTCACAGATTACTGAAACAAATCGTTTCAGTAATCTGTGGGAGTACTGTTCGCACCTCTTTGGGATGGGATGGACTAGAATTGCTCGAAAGACGTACCAAAAGGGTCATGGGCAATTACAACTTAGTCCTAAAAATACTCCAGTCTTGAATATCGCCGGAAAATTGCTGGCTTATCGAATACATTTCGGAGAGTGCGCAACCTGCTTGATCTAATACTACCTTGTCCTTTTTTCTATCGTACCTACTGCTCATAGCAAGAAACAATGACATCGTTTCATTGTTGCCGTTCCAAAGACTCGAACCAAGAGTATTTGTGATAAGAACGTGAAGGTTGTGGAATGCGTTGCCCATGGTTACAATTTTGTGTCTTCAATTCGAGAGCGAATCGGTTTCTTCTAGGTAAACACGCTCCATCGTAGACCGCATCGTCGCTTAACATCAAGCGAGATGATGATATAGTTTAAACTTACTAGGTACAGTTAATAAAGTAATTGTGTGTAATTAGGAAATATTTTTTTAATCAATAATCCCACTAATATGTATCGGCCGATTTCTTTCCAGCTGGCCCAAACACAACACAGACTTCATCATCGGCTCCAGAAGGTACCTGCTGAAGGAAAAGGATCAAGACATAGACGAAGCCAAACGACATTTACGAAAGTAAGTTTTTATTTTTGAAGTTATACTTCTTTAGGCGCGTTATGAAAAAATGATGAGAGTGAAATTTAAAGATGCGCGCGCACCTGTGACACAAAATTAACAGTATGAAGTTGTCTGCTTAAGGTGGTTCGATTTTCATACTAATCTATTTGACCATTCAGACGCGAAGACGCGCGACGTTGCCAGCTCGTGACATACGCGGGTAACGCGCTGTTGCCGCTCTTCTCTGTCAACTTTGCTCAGCTGGCTCAGCTCAAGAATCAAATAAATTATTGAAAGATTGGACAATGTATTGCCAGTATTTGAATGTTATATATTGGATAAATTTTCGGTGGCGATAAATTTAATAAAATAAAAGAAGTATAACTTCTCACGCGCGTACATAAGTACACGCACCCATTTTTTTTATGGTATGGAGTGACGAGCAGGACATGAGCCGGATGGTAAGCAACACGCCTGTCCATGACAGCAGTGTCACGCAGCTATTGAAACATGCAGAATCCAATTCATTACATATCATTGGACTGCACTCGTTACCCAGATATTTCAAATGACCTGTAATTTATCTGGAAACTATTCTGAAAACCGTAACTTCTTTGTCCATTACTGCTTGGCGGTAGAATAACCGGCAAGGGTACAATACCTCCCCCGGCAGAATCTGCAAAAAGCCCTACTACTACATTGATGTATGTATAAATGTATATGGATGCCTTAATTCACAAAACGCACAACTCCGTCGTGGTAAATTTCACAGGGGCCCCTAAATCGTTACTAAAATCTACAGTGTAACTGGTATTTCATTTATTTAATGAAGTGTTTATTAGTTGATTACAAACACAAGTTGTAAAGGGAGTTTTTGTTTTTTCTTTTGATGCTTACATGTTTTTTTATTGTTTTTGTGGTCCCTGTTAAATTTGCTACTACGGAGTTATTCGTTTTGCGAATTAGGATACCTTAATATGTAGCTTTACCTAACCCTTTCATGGAAAACGTACAGAATTTGGATGGAAGTTTTAGGGTATATTGCCAAGCTGTTTTATGAAACGGCTGCTCATCATTCGGGCAGCTAATTAAACGGCGCTGCTTAGTAAAGAGACTAGATTAATTGAATAGTTCTATACCTACATACATAATGTAAAAGTACAAAATGAGAAAGTGCCATCGATATATAAACCACATCAATATAGATGTGGCCTCCCAAACTGCAGGCGCACGGAATTATGTCATCGTTGGGAAGAGTGAGCTCACTCTTTCCTTTCTAGTCGGTTGCAGGAAGCGGTGAATGCCGGATGTTTTTACCTAGCACTGTTCGTTGTCAACAACTAAAATATGTAGAGCCACAGCATATCGCGCCGCTAGCGATTCTAGGGGTCAAGTAGATTGGTTATGTTAAATCACGATACATACAGAGACGTAGTTTAGAAGCAATTTTAAGGTGCTCAGGACATATCCACTGCTTCATATCGATGGAAAGTGGAAGTTACTAATGTTGCTAATTTGAGTACTATAACGTAACTTTCGTTGGTGTCCAGAATGTACTTCGTCCACCACGGAGTGATGGCGTTCACCGTGGTGCTCCTCTGCCGGTTGGCGCTACACAACCCCCTGGTGCGGAGCCTGGTCTTCGGGACCCTGAGGCTACTGTTCTCCATCATCAGCACGGCCTACCAGCGACTCCGGAACTAACTCCACTCACTTAGGGATTTTCAGAACAAAAATACTCCGAACTACCTTTTTTAAGGAGACATACCTAGAAAGGAAAAACTGAATCCTTATAGGATCACTTTTTTGTCCGTCTACCAAGACCCTTTTTCTCAGGAATGCGTGTAGCTATCAAGCTGAAGCTGAAACTCACATCAAATACTTAGGTCTACTGTCCCATGGTGCTGTGAAAAAATCAAACTTCTACGCTAACACAATCAAAAGATACAACCATTTGTGCTGCAAATTTTCGACAGTCGCAAGAAATTAAAACCTGCAGGGTTCCCGTGGACTCAGAATCTTGAATTTTGGAACGAAGCAAAGTCTTATAGCACCTTTGAGGAATAAGAATAGTTATAGGTTATAGGTATAGCAACGTAGCAGTATAGCAAAGATGAAGGAAAAATTGATGAATCGAAAAGCTTATATTATTAAAAAATTGTATGAGGTTACAGACATGATGCAGACATGTATCGTTTGACATTGGCGTCATATTTGGCAAAAAGTTTCATTGTGTTAAATTTCTCAGAATCAGAATCAGCACTTTTTATTTCGTAAAAATTTACAAAATGAATGTCTCCAACAAAATGAAGCCTTTGAAGAAATTTAGAATAATTTATCATCGACACATATATATATTTGCGTTGTGCAATGCCTAATGGTTTATTTTGGGTCTAAATTGCGTGGTATTGTGTAGTGTGCCGTAGTGTGCCATGGGAGCGACTTGTCCAGTCCAACAGTAGATACTACGATGATGAGGGTGAAGATTAAGAGGATATAATCTCTTGGTTATTAGGTTTAATTATTTAATATTGTTAAGGAAATCGGTGCTCTCATTAAGTTTGTAGATAGTAATATTTAAATGTGTACAACCGAAATAATTTAAGGCTATGTTTTGATAAAGAAACACAACCTACGGAGTTAAAGGCCTATATTATGTACAGAGCCTGTACAGACATTTAAAAATTTAACTTATTTACTGACATTGTTTATTTGGCTGATCAAAAGTTGTTAAATTATTTACTGACATTCTTTATTTGACTGAAAATTGTTATTATTTACTGACATTTTAATTATTATTGATGATTTGATATGTTTACTGATGTCTGAATTTTTAATTTTTGTTCATTTGTGGAAATTGTAATTGTGCCTACGAATATGAGTCATTTGAAACTCGAAATAAATGTTTTTTTTTTATTATGCCTAAAGTGATTTGTCTCTGAGGTCTGTGGACTCTTATTAAATTAAAAATCAAATTGATTTAGTTACCAATAAAACTATTTATAAATTATTAATCGGTTCATTAATAAAAAATAATTAATGATTTTTCACATCAATTCACGACATGTCAAATTAAACCATAAATTAACAAATTAATTCACGATATGTCAAATTAATTAATGAATTGTCAAATTAATGCATGAACTGTTAAATGAATGATTGGATTGCGAAATGAATGCATTAACTGTCAAATTAGTTAAAAATTGACAACGCCGTACATTAATTGTAAAATTACTAAATAATGCATTAATTGTGAAATTAATTCATTATTACACGAATAGATCGATTGACTATGGAAACAAATAAATATATATTTATCAAATAAATAACAAAACAAATCAATTAATAAATAATAAATGAATTATTTATTTATATACAATTCAATGGTTAGTTGATTATTTAATTAATTTATTGTTTTTTAAGTCTTATCTAATGTACCTACTGTTTAATTATTATTTTGTGATTCATATTAATATTAATGTATTTTAACTGTATTATTTCCAATATTACAGATATATTTATAAAATTGAAAATGTTTGTGCAAGGACACGACAAAATATTCGAAATAGCAAATCGTAATGTGTTTTTATCTAATTAATTACCTGTAAGGTATATACTAAATATTTTTCGAAACTTACGTAATATTCGTTTGGTGCTTGTGAATTGTGATAAAATTGTATTTAGGTATTAAATAAAGTTGGTGTTTATAAAATCTGAGTTTTATTTAAAAAGTATACTAACTAGATTTTTTTGAGAGTACAATTTATACCGAAATTAGTAGTTCATTCTATAAAATTAGTATAATTATAAAACATAAAGATTAGTTGTTTAACACTAACGGGGCGACGTTGATAATAAAAAACCGTAATTAATAGTATAAACCATTTATTTAACCTTTGGTTACAGAATTTAAAACACACTTTAAATTCTAAACAAACTTTTGAACGACACTCGAACGATGTTGCCAGTTTCGCGAGAAACCGTAGCATGCCCCAGTTTCGCGCCCACAACCGACTAACTGCTACGTAGTGCTGGCTCCAACGTGCACTAAAAAGAGGAATGGCAACAGGCAGCACTCAAAATGGTATTTTGAAAGGTGCCTAACTGACGTTAGGCAGCACTCAAAATGTGTTTTGACAGATGTCTAACTGACGTCAGACAACATTCAAAATGGTGGTTTGACAGGTATCTAACTGACGTCAGACAACACTCAAAATGGTGTTTTGTCCCTCGTCCAATTGTCAGTCAAATGAGGAAGGTCTAGGTGCTGAATCAGAACGCAATCCGAACGATTCCAGCAAGGAATAACATTCCTTGTCTCTTTTAAACGGATAAGGCAAAGACCGAGAAGTTTGATTCCGTGTCGAGTTCAATACGTTGAGGATCAGGGTACGAGGCCAGAATAGCTGTGACATCCATTAAACACACTGAATAATTTAACAAAATGGACTAATGGATTTTCCTTTAGACCGCCTTCGTTCGGAGTTAGAAGCCAAAACACCATTTCGAGTGTTGTATAACGAGAGAAAGAAACCCGAGTCTGAGAGTTCCACGCCAGAGCCAAAACAAGAAAAAAATAACAACTACGACTAAGGATATGCATAATTTCAAAAAATAACTCATTTAAAACAAAACTTACGACTAGTGGGCATGACATAGAAATTTGTGTGAGAAGGATAGATTCACGACACGACCACTTGCTCTGTAAGTGCAAGGGAGACAGTATCATATTTCTGTTTTCATCACAATCAATTTTCTAAAACAACCCGTTAGAAGAGGTACTTCGGTACGCAAATGTCTCGCTTCAAAATTCGACTTTGAAAATGATCGGCGTGAATACTGACAGATCTGACATATGAACATGGACATGTCACGTGTCATGACATGTCTATTTAATATGTCAGGTGTCAGATCACTATTATAATGTTATACAAATTAACTAAAATTAATCACAGAGTTCGCGAACGTATTTTAAACAAAACAATGACATATAAAAAAACAATGTCACTATTTTGAAGAAAAACTATTTTTGTTGACTTCTGGATCATGTCAAAAGCGAGTAAGGTAAATAATTTATTATGAACGAACTGAGGGCTACATCCTCATTTGCAGATCTTAAAAATATAGATTTTCGAAAGCGAGATATCCGCGCATCGAGCGCCCATAATATATATATCAGATATATGTGTATACTTGAAGATTTATTTCACAAAATTTTTACTGCGTTTTTTGCTGTGGTATTTTTGTTCCGTCACAACATACACTAAAACAATTTGAATAAACTAAAATTGATTACGTGTTATTTTGTGTCAATATGCGACAAAGGCAAACAGTAGTTTTAATCCTGTCAAATTTAGTTCAGTGAATGGCACATCGGAATTATCGCATTAGTATCAATTTCAATACACAACACAAACAAAACTTATTTACCAGGACTAAAATAGATGACATTTCATTTAACGACTTTAGTTCTGTCAAATAAGTTTTAATAAGTGTCTATCAAAATATTCTCCAGCGCGCCATAAAACTAAAATAATTTGGAAGAACTAAACTTGATAAGATCTCATTTCATTTTAATATGATATGAACAAGGACTGTGACAATTTTAATCCTGTCAAATCTAGTGTAATAAACGTATGTTATATAATATACATTGTGCGTTAAAGTAAACTATTACAGACCAATCTAATTTGACAGGACTAAAATTGATTCCCTGTTATTTATATGTATAAAATTGAGGTTTTAGTCCTGTCAATTAAACAAAGTTTCTGACATACTTGACGTCAATTTAAATTCAACAAATTTAATTTGACAGGGCTAAATATTTTTTTCTTTATTTAATTCCTGCATTATTGCGTAATCAATAGTTTTAAATGTTGACAAAAAAATTAACTTAATTTATGCGTGCGTCGGAATTAAACCAACTAACAAAAATATAAAAATCCAAGTATAAAATATGTCAGTCGCGACAACGTACCACAGTTTGTGACGAGTACGGCTGAACACAGCCCGACCGCACCCTTTCTGACTAGATTTGGTTTCTAAGCTATTTGACTATTGAATTTGAGGTGTTTCAGAGATTCTAAGGTATCTCAGATCACTTTACAATTAAAATATTGAGAATAATTTAGTAAAAAGGTCTCTTTCATAAAAGGCCTATGGGTGAAACGCAGTACTACATTTAAAACATTAAGAAACATAACAACACAAACAAGATAGTTCAACAAAACTTGACATACTATTTTTATCATATACAATATGATTTTTATCGTGAATATTGTGATCCATATCTGTATTTGAATAAAAACAGTTATAGAATAACATTTATTATCTTTAAATATACATAGTTTAAGACCATATAACAAAATAATAACGTAGCAAACTATTAAAAAAAGATGTCATTCGTATTTAAAAAAATATTATTTGTTTAAAAGAAAATGATCTGAGAAGTAAAATAAGTAATCTATTGTGAAAAATCTGCAACAGGCAGCGATTTTGTGACTGTTGTTTAAAATAAATATAAATACATAGATAATTATAAAAATCAGTCTTGTGGGTTACTAAACTACCTGTGTATTTGTATATTTGAAGTGTATAATGTATAAGTTAAAAATGTGGAGAAAATGCAATTTATAAATAATAAACAATTACAAACTATATACTTAGGTAACTACACTAATTTGGTATTAAAGATGAAAGTTTTTTGGTAATTAACAAATACTCTACGCTTTGGAAGTATGGCGGAATTTGTCAACTTTTGACAACACACAAAATCGCCACCCGTTATTTTTTATCTGACATTGTTAATTGGCAAGATCTGACGACGAGATGTATGTCAGAAAATCACTAAACTGTGGCATATTGTTTTTGAGACTTCCAAATAATTGACAAGAATTATGTCAGGAATGAAAAATATTTTATGCATTTTTGACATAAGATGTCAGATTCATAAAACATCGTAATTAAAAATAGTAAAATTAGTGACAAATAAATCTCTTAACATCTAATTTGGCCGAATTATTGCACTAAAATCTACTTTATGCTAACAATGGCTCTTTATGACACTTTTTGATTTTATTATAATTTACATATATTTTTTTTAATATAAAATTTACAGAAATTATTACACTTTGACATATATTAATTGTGACACTTTAACTGTAGTAATAATATTTAGTTTCATTGTTTTCCGTGACCCTTTTTCTTTTTTTAACAAAGCCACTTCAAACCATGTCAAAACATTTTTGGTCTGACTGTATGTACATTTTGACAGTAGTCAGTATCTGAAACAAGAGTCAACAGTAAATATAATAATAGAAAGAGATAAATAATATTTTTCTGACATTTGACTAGGATCAACAAATAGTCAACACAAAAAGCATAAGTCTCTATCTGTATTGTAAATCAGACTTGTGAGATCTAGTTGATCTTGCATTAGTAAGTATATTTTGGTTACTTTTGACATAAATATATTTTTGTGTCAAAACGATTGCTCAATACACTCGGTTGATTATTAATTTCGGAAAATTTACTCGTTAACATAATGCATCTGCATCGAAATACCGAGAACTCATTACACTATATAACATAAGCGGCACATTTTAACAGTCCAATAGCAGGGACTAGGGCCTTCTTTCTTAGGAAAGACTCAAGGCCATAATCCATCACGTTAGTCCCTTGCGAGTTGAGGTTTGATGCATGTCGTCAAAAAATAGTTTTTGTAAGAACACGCTAGTTTCCATGCAATGTTTTCCATTACCGCTAAGACTAATTGTGATGGCAATCTAGTAATTAGCAATTGGAACAATAGTAAATTTGATCCAATAAAAAAAAAAATTGGTTGCCTGTAAAGTCGGTATACGGGCGAAAGTTTTACGTGGTGTAATTTTACGGAAGGGACGCGTGCCTCTCACTCGCTCTCGTGAGCGCATAACGTGAGCGGAGCGTAACGCAGTTTCTTGAAGTGTCATCCGGCAAACCAATTTATAAGACGTTGTCACGTCAAAAAAGTAGAGAAACCTAGAGCAAGAATAAATTATTCCCACAAGTCTGAAAATCAATTGACGATAAAAGTTAGTTACATTTTTGTACTTGCAAAAATTAACCACTATATTACGACACAAAATACATATAAAACATTGATAACTTCTGCTTATTTTGAAATTTTAGCGAGTGCTATATAGCGATCATAACGATACATTTCGGATAATGTGCATAGAGTTACAAACACATTTGACAGAAGTAAGTTTGCTATCCAATACAAAAATGTGTTACTTTCGTAACTATTTTATCAAACCAAATGTAGATTTCAATTTTAAGGTCCTGTACCTATTTTATGTTTTTGTTTTTTCACTTTTTACAAATAAAACAAAATTTTCAACGAAATGAACAAGTTAATTATATTAGTAGCTAAAAATAATTAGAAGTTGTTGTAATATTTGTTTGTTGTAACTAAAAATATTTGTAGGTAAAAATATGTGTAGCTAAATCAGTATTTATTATAATTTGTAATATTTGTAACTAGAAATATTAGTAACTGAATATTTTTAGCTACTAAAACTTTATCAATTGTACATGTAGATACATCCATTTATCCACATCTCTGCGGAATCAAAAGTTCCCACAGCGAACATTTCAAACATAGTACATAACATTAATGAATCCTAGTCAGATAATCTACAATCCCCCTATGAATTTGCAGTAAGAATAGGGTCACTGCAAATTCATATAACCCTTACCTTGTAACATCAAATACAAAAATCTTTATTGCTGTTTGCAGGTAAGATAAGGTGATACAAAACATTTTAATAGTTGACCCAAACAAACTGGTCTCTTCGAGAGGCATGCAATATGTCTGGCAACACAGTTTCTATAGCTCTGAATTTATACAAAGATAAAAATAATAGTCAGCTGATAAAAATCTTCTACTTCTTCTATTAACAATAGTGTATTGATGTGTTCTAGGTACAAGCGCTCTATCGTACACTGTACCATCGCTCAACATTAGACGAATTGGTGGTCAAATGCATAATGTTGTCGATTCAAAAAGTAGATAATACCGTACTACACTTCTTCCCGACTTCATCTAGCACCTACACAGTAATTCATTGCTCAAACCCCCCACATCACAGCCATATTACTACAGCGGGCAGACCAACTCACATCTATATGTATTATACTCGTAGATAGTAGATATACCGACGACTCACTCACCATTACCTTAACAATGTGTATGTTACAAAAATATATAATAGTAAATAAACTGACCCTCCACATCACACGACCCCCCAAATGACCCACCCACATCGACAAAGACTAAGATCTATTTCACAGATCTCCCAACCCCCACACCGTCAGACTATCTCCCGACCCCCAAACTCCCGCGTCCGCCGCTACCCCGGCGGCCACCCCATCTGTCTCCCCGAGCACGTGCAGATGCAGATGGTAGACGGACTGCGCCCGTCGCGGCCGTTGTTCACGAGCAGCCGCCAGCCGGACGGCGCGCGCTGCGTGCCAGCGCGCGAGCCACCAGCATCAGGTGACCCAACAGCTGAAACAACGTTACCACCAGCTGTAGTATATAAGAAATATATATAAGTCCAGTGCAGCGAGCAGCACGGAAGGTAGTAGGCACACAGCGTTTCCCCTCTGTCAAAGTACGAGTCCGCGTGGACCATGGAGTTTGATAATATACTGTGGCTGAGGGCGGGGCTAGATTTGTGAATGGTGCTTTATTTTTATGTGTTAGTGATTTGGCTGTGTGAGTATGATCGGCAATGGATCGGTACAGGTATGTTTGTATGTAATAGTGCGGCTTTGCGCTAGTGTGCAACTTTCTCCTCCCGCAAGAAATGACAGAAAGATCTGAACAATTTTTTTTTTTTGCCAAGGCTACTCCTTCAGTGCTTGCGCGGAAGATCGAGTTGCTCGATGGTCCAGTGTCATGATATTTTGTTGCCAGGGAACGAGTCAAGCTATTTTCACGAAAATTTAGATTTATGCTGTTTAATTTGGTCTAAGTGTTCTAAGTCGCCTATGTGTTCTTCTAGATCTAGACCAGTGTATTTCAAACTTTTTGGAAATGCGACCTCTTTATGGTCGAAATATTCTCGCGACCCCCTTGGGTCACAGACAGAAAAAGAGTAATTTCACTCCACACTTATTAAAACTGAAGAGAGAAATAGGACTTCAATTAGGAAGTAATTTAATCCATTATTAACATTTCAAAACACCACAACGATACAATAAACAAACCCAGGGAGGGTGGGTTTGTTTATTGTTAATTTCAAATCGTCTTCTCTCTGGTATTGCGTTTTCAATGTAATAGTGGCTGTAGACTAAATTGGTTATTAGACGTTGTCAGGTCAAAAAGAACCACCAAAATCGATTGACAACTGGAGCTATCGCTTAACACATACAACCGATTAGAGAAGAAGTCTCCTATTTTGTTTAGGTTAAAAACCTATAAAAAAAAATTGGCAGTCATATGAACTGCCGATAGAAGTGAAAACTTATAACTCAGAATTTGATAGCTTTACTTGGAAACTAAGCGGGTGTAACCGGAAGTCGCGGCTTTTACGACCATCTAAAAATACGTTAGCATTTCTCCCTTCTTTCCCGAATTTACCCGAAGATCTCTTATCATTCCCGAGCGTGACTCTAGGATTCAATTCACGGCCCACGAAAAATCTGTCTGTTTCAAAAGAAGTGTTCCCTTCAATAATTATAGATGTGCGATGACTCCATGCCCCACAGCCCCTGAAGGTCCTCTGCCGTCGGTAATCAGCTGACTAGCGGCGCAGGAATGCTCGCTGATAACAGATTGCGCTGATAGCTCCGACTCAACCGCCGTGATAACGCAGCCGGGGACTCTGTCGCAATGCAGATACTAGGGACAAAACATCGTTCCATGGTTGACGTTCCAAGCGAAGCTTGTACTATGGCGGTCAGATAGCTGATATAATACTTATATAATTTTAAATACATACTTATTATACATAGAAACACCCAGACACAGTACAAACATTTGAATTCATCACACAAATATTTGCACTGGGTGGGAATCGGACCCACGACTTTCGGGTTCGCAGGCAGAGCTACTACTCACTAAGCCACGAGGCCAGTCGAATTAAATATTGTTTTTTAACTTTCGCGATTTGAACACATAAGTTAATATTTACATTACAGGACTTATTTTACGATCACAACAATCAATTACTTATACCTCGACGTTTCGGCAGCGTTATAACCGCCGTGGTCTCGTGAATACAGTAAACTGATAAATTCTGTTGTACCTATTACAGATACATCGAAAAAACTACATCGTCTCATGGTTGACGTCCTAAACACTCGAACTAAGAGCTTTGAGTCTACTGTGTTCCGGGCTATATTGATGCAAATGTCGATCCAGAGTAATTACAGAGACAAGAGAAAAATGATCTTATATCGCTATACCTGTGGATGACGAGCGCATTGCATTGCTAGCCAGTGATCTGAACTCTATGATGGCAAAATAGCTGAGTGATAGAGATTTACTACGATAACATGGCCCGCCCCTCCAAATTACTATTTCAATGTGTGTAGTCACATCCTTACGAAAGAGTTTGTATGTAGTTGTAATTATTCGTCTTCAGTAGCAGTACACACACATGCGTGGTGGTGCGTTGTATATACTTTCACAAATACTTTCAAACGTTTTGAATTGTGGAGGGGCGGGTCATGTTATCGTAGTAAATCTCTACCACTGATCTGATATATACTGGTACTGTGTCGTTATGGACATATGTGTTGTCAACCATCAGGCGCTTCTCCTGCTCGTGCCGACAGTCTATATAGACTACAGGCCCGTGTACAAATTTAAGGGTCATATAAACCCCCAGGAGACCTATGTAAGATGATAGAAGGGTATAAAATAATAAGATTTAGCACTATGCCGTCACTTGTAAGCTGTCCAATTGAGTGCAAGTTGAAGAGGGGGTTGCAACACTCGATCTTTTCTCATTGTCGCACGATTTTTGTACGGCGCCGGCGTTGCGGAATAATGGATTAGAAGATGTATTGGTAACATTGTTTTGCGTTTAAGTCTATTCTAATTAGTAGGCTTAGAACATTTCAACGGACGAAACGACGGTCCGAAATAGAACCGGAGCATGCGGTCCGAGGGGGGGGGGGGTCACAGGGGACATGACCCCCTCCAAAATCGTATAAGTTAAACAAAAATCTAAGAAAATTAAAAAATATCTAATAGTACATACACTATTTTTTAACGCGGGAAAACAATTAGAATCTTGGGGGGCTACTAGTAAAGTATTTTTTGCTCGATTTATTGTATTTCTACTTGTGACCCCCCAAAACCTGGGGCTGCGTACTGGTGACCCCCTCCAAAATTCGAGCTGGGACCGCGCCTGGACCGGAGTAGGAAAGTCGCGAGTTTATTTCGAAATTACGTTTCTCGTAGAAAGAGAGTAAGTAGACGTCCTGCGGGTCTACCGGCTCACTAAATCTGCTTTGGGTTTCCTATTGCTGTCTCTGTTATTTTAAAAGAAAAGAAAAGAGAGAATTATCAAAGCAAAGACTAGTTTTAGACAGGCGGTAAACTCTCGGGTCTACTCAAATCGAATCGATTTCTACTAGATAAGCACGTTCCATCGTGGGCCGCATCGTCGCTTAACAGCAGGCGAGATGGCGATCTATACTAATATTATAAAACTGATGATTTTGTTTGAACGCGATTAATTTCAAGAACTATGAGTACTAAATGGACCGATTTCAAAATTTCTTTCACCGTTGTATACGTACATGTTCCCTGAGTGCTATACGCCATAATATTTACCACGGGCGAAGCCGGGGCAAACCGCTAGTAAGCCTACAAAAGTTAAAAAAAACTTTTGCATTTAATTTATAATATTTCTAGCATGGACGTATAAGAAGTCGGACGTAGTCTTGACAAAAACTGTGTCACTAGAGTCGGTCACATTTGCTCGTGTGCGTTGTCTGGTTGTCACTGATAGGCTGACACGTTACACATAATACACAAATAGCGCGTGTATTGACCCACTGATGTGTGCGTGTCAGCTTGTATGTGACAGCGCACACGTGCATATTATGTGGCCGACTCGACGGACACAGTTTTTGTTTTACCGAGACTACGTCCGACTTTTTTATACGTCCATGATTTCTAGTAAGATTCTACTAACGCTACAAGAGAAAAAATGTATTGTGACAAAGTCCCACGCAGTTTTTATTTGTCAATGGGTGTGTACACTGTTTGCTAACATTCCAATGTGCTTTGCAATGCTGTCGCACATACTAATTACTGCGCGTGGATTCCGTATCAATGTTTTTGAAATTATACTTCTTCAAATCCCACGCGCACAACTGTCTTTACAAAGTCATGTGCGTAATGCCGCTAACTTAAAACGTTGTAAGAAAACATCGTGAGGAAACGGGCATGTATCCAAGGATCTTTCGAAGTCATGTGTCCATCAAACTGCACTGGGTCAGCGTGGTGGATTATGGCCTTGACTCTCTCCTTGCGAGAAAGGCCCGAGTCCCAGCACTGGGAATATTGAGTGGGCTGCTTATGCTATACTTTTTTTGGAGCCTTGGGGAAAAAATATGTGCACTTAAGACCGCACGGCAGCAGTGAAAACTATAACAAGAAATACTTAACTTTTAAACTACAGAAGCCTTCATGGTCGAGCCCGACTCGCACTTGACCACTTTTATTCCATCATAACATTGCATTAAAAAAAGAAGTGTGGCACTCGGGGACTGCTGCGGCAAAGCTATTGCATGTTGCATGCATTTTTATCAACATAAGCAATAGGGATGTTAACAATTTTCAGAATTGCTTTTATTTTGAAGAGTGACATTTGTTTACCATAAAAAATATCACGGAAAATCCGTTAAGTTGGCAACACTGCTAAGAGCATTTAGTCTGTAAAGCTAATACAAATAAGATTCAAAGTCAAATGACCGAGTAGGGAGGACGGCGTTACGGTCTTCCATCCCTCTTTCTTGTGAACATAAGAAAGAGATGCACAATCACTAAAATTCGGTTCCCAGGCCCGCGATAAAAGCTATGGAATTGCTTAAAAATATTTAATTAAATTTGTAATTGCAGATATTTGCAAAAAAACATGGAATGGCACGATACTGGGTCCAAGAGCAAGATATAATTTATTATCTTTTGTATATCACTACAATTGCCTATAAAGTATATTCTTTATCTTGTCTATATTACCTATACATATTTATAAGTACACAAAAATACAATTAGTATATTTCATGTAGTATATAATTATAATAATCAATTCCACTTTACGTTGTAAGTGAACTCTTTCTAAACGGCTTGACCGATTTGGTTGAATTTTTTTGTATATGCTTGGGTAGGGCCCTGGAAGGTTTAGATTCACAAATCAGATGGCACTGCAGTTGGTATCTTGGTTAATATCCGAGCAAAGCCGGGACGGGCCGCTAGTGTAGTATAAAAGTATAAACCACTGTCGAAAATGAGCTCTCTCACAAATAATTTTTATAATTTGTCAAACAATTTATTTAGTATAATATCAAGGAAAATACGTCCACACATACAAACACACATACCTTAGACATACATATATATTTATGATGATAGAATAAGATGATTCCAGCTTATCTGTAAGTACATTAAAACCACTTCCTTATGTGGCTACAAGCATACAGACAAACCTAGACATTCCGCATTTTATCTGATACTAAATATAGTAGAGATTCTATAATGGCAGCATGTGATCTTCATATTTGACGAGGATTGAGTGAATTCGACCAAGACTTGTATATTCTCTTTCCTTAAATTGCAGAGGTTTTTTCTCCACAAAAGAATTTTTCCATGACAAATGTATGAATAATAATCTATGTGCTTCGGATGTACCCTACATTAATAAAAATCTGTATCAATAACTTCACTGTATCTCAGTGTTTTGGGTGTCCACGTTTTTCATGTTTTTATGGAGAGTGCCATAGATATAAACTATGGAAGTGCCCTCCCAAACTTCAGGCACACGGAATTATGTTATCATTGGGAAGAGTGAGCTCATTCTTTCCGTTTTAGTCGATTGTAGGATAGCCGATTGTTTAAACCTATTGGTCTTCATTGTCAACAACCAAAATAAGTAGAACAGCAACATACCTCGTCGCTAACGATTCTAGGGTCAAGTAGATTGGTAGTTGTAAACCACTCACACTACACACAGAGCCGCAATTTGTTAACAATTTTAACATGCTTAGGGCACATCTATTAATTTATATTGATGGAGAGTGCAAGCTTGATCAGTTGCTCAACAGTTCAACATCTTAGTCTACCCTCAACCTTCTCAACAGGCAATTAACCCTTAGAGATTGTAGGTTTACACATTTCAAACACTGTTATTGGTTAAGTTTCTAACATCAAGAATCCCTTTAGTTGAGACAGTGCAGAAAAAGCAGCAGAAAATAAATGGTGACAACGGTAATAATGGAATAATATTTTACTAGAGGTATCTCCTATTCCTATGGTAACCAGTGACCACTATTAGGCTGCCCCATAGTGTCTAAACCTTTAGTGTGCTGCAGAAACAATAGTCACATTAAAAAAAAATTGGTCCTATCTGTACAAGAAATACCAAAGTAAACTAAAATTTATTTATTTTTAATTTTGTTCTAACCTGAACTTTTTAGTCCGTAATTTTTCTTACAAAAAACCGCGCAACAAACAACGACATTCCGAAATCAAACGGATTATACCAACCTCCATGTCTTGGGACTCCGCATCTTGCAACCTGGGGATCCTCCTCTTCGGGATGACGAGGAAATGGACCGGAGCTTGCGGAGAAATATCGTTGAACGCTAAACACAGCTCATCTTCGTAAATAATATCAGCTTTAATTTCTTTTGAAATTATCTTGTCGAATATCGTCGGTCCCGGCGCCGCGACGCTCTGCGCCTGTGCGCGACGCACTTCATCAGAATACGGCCTTCGTATGGCTATCGCAGACCCGCGGGATAAATCATAAATGTTCGTGGGATAGTTCTTCTTTAGGCGGAACTTCAAGGCACGTTGCAAAACTTTGTTAAACATTTTTTTCTAATCGGAAAACTCGATTTCCATTTTCACGGTCGTACTGCAATTAGGGATGTATATTTCTTACTGAAGTTATGTCACTTTAGTGCAGTTACTAATATTGAAAGGTAGTTACTACAATATATGATTCGATTTGATTAGTAACAAACTTTGAGTATTATTATATAGTCATCTAACAAACAAAATTAATGTGGTGACGACTGGGGTAAAATAGTTTTTATGTCAATTTACAACTTCATTCAAGGTCAGGACCTTATTTATTACAAAGTCAAAAATTTCTAATGATATTCTAACGGAACAAGAACAAAATTAAAAATTTTGACTAACCCCCGACTACCTAAGATTTGTTATCTGTACAAAATTCTACTAGTCAAGCCCTTTCATTTGATACTCATATTAAGGGAGTTGTGAAAAAGAAATGTAATTCGCCATTTTGTGGTATCGGCCATCTTGGATTTGAAATTTGTCATAGTGCAAAGTATTCTACTAATCAAGCCCTTTCGTTTGATACCCATATTGAGGTAGTAGTGAAAAAAATATATAATTCGCCATTTTGTGGTGGCGGCCATCTTGGATTTGAAATTTGTTATAGCGTATAGTACTTTACTAGTTAAGCCCTTTCATTTGATACCCATATTGAGGTAGGTTGTGAAGAAATATTTTATCCGCCATTTTGTGGAGGCGGCCATTTTGAATCGATATTAACCAAAAATAGCTAAGAACACCCGCACGGTAATTAACTTTCAAATAAAAAAAACCGCATTGAAATCGGCCCATCCGTTTGAGCTCTACGGTGCCACAGACAGACACACACACAGACAGACAGACAGACAGACAGACAGACAGACAGATAGACAGACAGACAGACAGACAGACATCGACGTCAAACTTATAACACCCCTTTTTTTGGTCGGGGGTTAAAAATAAAATAAAATGAAGGTAGTCTGAAACATAAAAGTCTATACTATAGACTCTATAGTGGCTATAGTTGCCGGCAAACAAGTTTAACCCAATGAAGTTAGCTGCGCATAACTGCGCAGAAACGTTTTTAAGCTATTGCATAGCTTTTATCGCGGGCCTGGGGACCAAATTTTAGTGATCTTGCATCTCTTTCTTATGTTCACAAGAAAGAGGGATGGAAGACCGTAACGCCGCCCTCCCCACTCGGTCATTCGACTTTGAATCTTAGTTGTATTAGCTTTACAGACTATTATTGTATTATTGTATTATATTATTATTTTTATTATTATTGTATTGTATTAGATAGACATGAACGGGGGGCCACGCGAAGTTCTTTTTAAAAAGCAATTTTAAAGAATATATAATGTATTTATTTGCTCTAGACCTTACTCTAGGACGATTTAACACTGAATGACTTAAACCTAAAGCTTATTCTAAAAGGAAGGCTGGGAGCCAGACGCTAATTCAGCAGTCTACGCTGCGTCCGGCCGCTATGGGTGGCCGTATTCGGTGAATTCTCAGCTTTGTGCTGACGGCACAACCTGACCCCTAAATTTAACATACATTTTTTTAATTTTAGTCTTAAACGCTAACGATACAAGGCCGGTTATGGCGATTACACATAAAATTAGATTACTTAAGCTAACACTTTTATGACCTAAAACACTGAGGTTTTCAGTGTCACTAAAACTTCTACTTTTCTGCAATAATAAATTCAGGAACTGAGTGTCGCCGAGGTCGATGCCTTCTAGGTTAACGGGTCGTTTCTGTATGTCTGTAGTGGTGGTTCTTATTTGGGGCAAATTAATCACGGGAATCTGGTGTAAATTAAGTCTTTTCCTTGAGTTTGGTGTCTTCTTAAAGTTATTTGTTCTATTTTTACTGTACAACTGTCGTCAATGGTGAGGAGATAAGTCCCGGAGACAACTTCTTGTTCTATCTCGTCGCCACAATATTTGGTGAGTAGGGTCTCCTTCTTTGTGTAAAGGATCCAGCGGTTAGGTTGTACCAGGTCGGCTCTTACGTCATCAACGGTGACAGGAACTGGGTGACAGCTGGAGATATTGGTCGAAAATTTCATGAGTTCGGCAGTGCAATGGTCTTCGATCAGCTGGGTGACGTCGTTTTCGAAGCACAGGAACCGGGCTTCGTCGACTTCACGGCACGGCTGGGAGAGCGGCGTAGCTTTCAACCCTTTCACTAGGATGAAGGGGTATTTAGGAAGGATAAGGAAGTTACGTCGTTTGTTTTGTTGTAGATAGGTAAAGGAATCAGTTTGAAATAATTAAAGGTGTCATTTGTTATCAAAGGAATATGCATAATGAGCTTTATCTGATTTTGCTTTACATAGGCCTTAATTTCTATACATTGCTCTATTTTAACTATAGTCTCTGCGTTTACAGGGAATACCAACTTATCAGTTATTTCAATTCTCTGAAGTAGTTCTATGAGTTCGTCTGTATCTATAAGAGACTGATGTAACAGGTTAACTTTAGCAAAGCCAATAGAAGTTTCAATCTCATTGAGTCTCAGGTAAAGAATTTGAAAATTATGTATGAAAGCGTCATACAGATGAATTAGTTTATTGCTGAACTGCGAGAGTCTAGACTCATTAAGGGTGCGGCTGATGTCTTGTATGCTTTGTTCTATTTGTACGAAGTTGCCTTTGGTAGAGTTAGCTATTTTTGTAAATGTACCCAACATTTCAGAAACGATTATCATTTTTCTGTCTAAATTATTTTGTTTTGATTCTACTTCTTGGATTAGTTTCTCATACATCACAGCGTCATCGTTATCTAAATTACCAGTTATTGCTTTTACGAAAGAACCAAGAGGGTTTATTAAGCCGCGTTTAAGTCTTACTGACGGAGTTAGTTGCTTAAACTTGTTGGCAGTTATGTTCATAATGTAGTCGGTTTGTGTCTCTATTTCTCTAAAGTCGCTGTCAAAAGTTGCGAAGTCAAAACAGTTGCGTACCATTTGTCGTAACTGTGTGAAGCCATTTATATTTTGTTCTAATTCTTCCAGTAAATACCTTAGATCTAAAATTTTGATTATCGTCCAAGAGTCGTGACTGACGAGGGCTTGGCTTCCTTGATTGGTAAAAGGCCAGGGTTCCTCTCAACCTTCTGCAGGTGAAGGGCTCCGGCATGGGTCACCAGAAGTAACCACCTGTGGAGGGCGTTTTATGTCTTTAATAGTACTGTGGTATCTCGGTTGCGGAGGTTTATAGATACGACGTTTTTATCTATGGGTCCAGTGACCTGGGCCTTTTGGTAGCGTGGTTTGTCCTTAGCGCGTCTAGTGTTAACCCCTTTTATGAAGACTGTGTCGCCTACGTCTATATCGAAGTCCTTTTCTCCACCTCGTTTCCTAATTTCGTTCTCTTTCGCTTTAACAATCTTATCTGTAAGGTATTTGTAAAGATGTCGCGTACGTTTTACGTGTTCCTTGACCAACTGTTGAGTAAATTGTTTATTGAAATCTACGTGGAATGCGCTGCTTGACTCAGTGTGGCCAAAAACTACTTCAAATGGAGTAAGGCCCGTAGTGGAGTGTATGGTGTGGTTGTATAACATTATAGAATATGTCATTACTGATGCAGCATCGGTTACCTTTTGTTCGTATTTGGCAATCCTATAAATTTCAATGATAGTAGAGTGAAATCGCTCAACTACTCCTACCGAGTTGGGATTATGAGGGGTACCGATGTGAAGATCGATTTTGTAAAAAGATAACATTTAAGTAAGGTGTTATTGAATTCGGTCCCAGGGTCTGAGCTAATTCGGCTGGGTGTTCCGTAAAGAGAGAAGTATTTTATTAGGGCTCTAACTACTTCGGGGTAGACTTGGTGCTAATTTCAAAGGCTTGGCCTAGTTTACTGAAAGCGTCGACTATTGTTAAGTAAGTTTTCCCATCGATTGAGAAGGTGTCTATAAAAGCTCCTGAAATGGTTTAATTTGGGTCTGTGTCAGTTGTAGTTCCGGTTTCAAAGGTTTTCGGTCGTATTTTTTTGCAAAGTTCACATGAGTTAATAATGCTAGCTACTGTTTCTGCCATGTTATGCCAGTGAAATGTACGCTTTAAGTGTACTAGTGTCTCCCTTATTCCTCTATGGCTATTCTTTCCCACATGATATTTAACTACTATGTTTCGTTGTTCGTCTTCATCCTCCACATAGACTACTCTTTTAGTGCATTCAATGAATTTGACAGTTCCCTTCTGAAAAAGGAATATGGTAGCTTCAGAGAATTGTTTTCGATGTAACGGGTTTTCGAAATAAAAGAAATATTGAACTTTTGGTTTGATATAGCTTTTCAAAAATCTTTTAACTAGATCTGGGTTAGATAAGGGCAAGTGAACTTCTAACACTTTCTGTTTGTCCCTAGACAAATCTTTGACAGCCAGTTCATCTCTATTCTAGGTATATACGAGAATTTGATTTGGTTTAGTGTCGATAGCCTCTTCGAGTATAAAGATGCCGTCTGTATCTAAATTTTCAGCGGAATGGATTGTGCCTATAAATAGTGCTTTTCTCCTCTTGTCCTCCTTCTGATGCAGTGACAGTGTCACTTCCTATGGACGGGTACGAGTAAGGGGATCGTGGGCCACCACTTGCTATTGATATGGTAGTTTCGTCTGAGTCGGATGATATGACTATCGGCGAGGGTGTTCGTTCGTGCGAACTGCCGGTACCGGGTCTATTTTTGGAGTCTATATGAACTTTCATGGAGACGTCGTCGTCTACTGCGTTTACTCTAATACGTGACAAGGCGTCAGCGTTGCAATTTTGTTTTCCTTCTTTGTGCTTTATGTCATAATCAAATTCCGCGAGACGTAGTTTCCATCGAGTCAGCTTGCTGTTAGCTTCTGTAATTGATTTAGCCCATATTAATGGTCTATGGTCAGTGTATATAGTAAATTTCTTGCCATATAAGTATGGGCGAAAATGTTTGGTTGCCCAGACTATGGTGAGAAGTTCCTTCTCTGTGGTGCTATAGCGTGTTTCCGCTTCGTTTAGGGTACGACTGGCGTATGCCACTGGTTTGTCACCACCAATGGGTCCTTGTGAAAGAACGGCGCCGATCGCGAAATTAGAGGCGTCGGTTGTGAGTACGAACGGTTTATCGAAGTCGGGGAATTGCAAAAGTGGCGCGTTCGTTAGAAGTTCTTTGCATTTCTCGAATGCACCTATATATTCAGGCTTGCTACAGTCAATTTTATTTTTCTTTTCAGACATGTAGTTAAGGGTTGTGTGAGTTTAGTGAAATCTTGTATGAATTTCCGGTAGTAGCCTACTAGACCGAGAAAACTTTTATTTCTGTTGTTGTGCGGGGTAGAGGAAGTTTAACACCGCTTTTATTTTATCATCGTTTGGCTTAAGGCCGTTTTTGGTGATAGTGTGGCCAAGGTAGAGGACCTCTTTCCGTAAAACTCACATTTGTCTAGAGTGACTTTAAGGTTGGTTTCTCTGAGTCGGTCGAAGATTTTCGAAGTTTTTGGGTGTGCTCTTGTAGGCTGGAAGAGAAGATAATTATGTCATCAGGATATACCAGGCAATGTATACCCTGAAGTCCCTAAGTACGTTATCCATTGCTCTTTGGAACGTAGCAGGTGCTGTTTTTAACCCAAATGGCATTCTTTTGAATTCGTAGTGTCCTGACTGTGTAGTAAAAGCTGTTTTCGCCCTATCCTTTTCATTTACTTCAATTTGGTGGTAACCAGATGCGAGGTCTATTGTGCTGAAGTATTGGGCTTTCCTATTTTATCAAACAAATCCGTGATATTGGGCAAGGGTATTTATCGTCAACGGTAATCTCGTTAAGGCGGCGATAGTCAATTACCATTCTGTATTTCTTTTCACCAGATGCGTCGAGCTTTTTGGCACTAAGTGGACTGGTGCGCTCCAAGGGGAGTGTGAGTCAGCTATTACATTGTCGGCTAGAAGTTTGTCTACTTGCTTCTGTATCTCTTGGTTTACTACTGGGGGGTGTCTATAAGGCCGGATATAAATCGGGTCTTCGTTTGTAGTACGGATGTTGTGTTTAACCTGGTTCGTAAATGACAGGGTTAGTTTTTCGCAGTAAAATATGTCGCGGTACTCGTAACAGAGTTTTGAAATACTCTCGCGTTCCTCATTGCTAGCGTGGCCTAATCGTAATTTTTGTAAATTTTCTTTCAGTAAGTCGTCGATTGTGTTGTTGTCGTTTATCGAATTTATTTCAAGCTCTTCGACTTGAAATTTGGATACTGAGAGAGGTCTATTGAGCTTAATAATAGCCTTTTCATCTGACGCATTTTGGATAACTGTAAATGCGAAATAGTTGTCACACTTGACAAGGACATGAATGACTGTGGGCATTCGGACGCCGTGTTTGAATTGGACAAAATCTAAAATTGCGTCACCATTTTGTAGGTTAGTCGGGACTCTAACTCTTCTTTCAGATCGGGCCGGTATCTCAACTTCGAACGGGGGGTCGTACAAAATAGGTATGCAAGTATTATGTGTCTGTAATACTTTCCTGCGCATATCTATGTTTGCACCTAACTTTGACAGGAGGTCAGATCCAATAAGACCGTCATAACGTCCGTCTACGTCGTAGACGTAGAATTTCTGATGTAATCTGCTCTTGAATGACTTTAGTAGTGGTATAATTATGACTTCGTCGTGCGTACTCTGCGCATGAGTGCTAATGACTTTAAACGGTTCGTAAAATTTGAAATTACCAAAGAACTCATCAACTTTGGCTGGTCTAATAAAGGAGCGACTGCTTCCTGTATCTATAAGGAATTTAGCGTTAATTTCAGGGATGATTACATGGGGTAGTCTTAATATGCTGTCACAGTAGTTAAGGTTAATTATTTCACTATGTTCGCTGAGGCAGGTTCCTGAAATTTTTCAGGTTGCTCAGGGTCGTTAGGGTACATATTTTCTACCTGAGCCTGCTCTGAGTAATTTTCGTCAAGGAAGTATTCGTCATCATTGTAGTTGTAGTTAAAGTCGGGGTTATAGTCCTGAGGCAGGGCGTCGTAGTCATAAAATGGTTCGTTTACCATCATATTTTGCCTGATAGGGGCAGCAGTGCGCATAGTGACGTCATCGTTATGTGTTTTAATTACGTGTGGTTGTTGCTGGTTGTGTGTGTGCTGTGTTGGTATGCCAAATCTATGTTGCTGGGGAATGCCAAATTTAAAACCGCCATGTTGGAATGGAGCGCGTTGTGTGGGCATGTGTGCTTGCCCAAAGTTTCGTTGGGGTGCGTTTTGGGGTATCCCGAAACGGTATCCTGTGTGGGTGGTTGGCTTAGGTTAGGCCTAAAGCCTGAGTTTTATGGTATGCCAAATTTGAAATTTGTTTGAGGGGTAAATCTAAAATTACTATTGGCAACAGGGTTAATAATTGTTGGTTTGAATCCTTGAGGTTGCATTAGTGGCTTCGGTGGTACCTGTAAAGACTGAAGGCCTGTCGTTTGGGGTTGTGTGCTTTTATTAATTTAATTTTTTGCATCATATTGAAATTTGAAGTTGACTTCTTCAGTCACTATGCCAAGCGCGTTTTCTAGTGTAGAGCAGCCCTTTAACCGTACTATTCTGATCATGTCTTCAGGTAAGTTATATAAAAAGACATTTAATGCAGTGTTGTTATAGACGATCATTTTAGCTGCCTTTATGCCTTCGTCGCTTAACCGGATTACTTTAGCAAAAAGTGAGCTCCTGAAATTTTGGATCCGATGGCAAAACTGAATGTATGTTTCACTGTTTTTGATTTTAAGGGATTCTAATTCGATGGCAATGCATTCCTCTGAACGAGGGTCTCCAAAATGTTGAGTAAGTATCTCTTTTAGCTCTTTATAAGAGCAGACATTAGGGTGGTCGCTAAGTAGGATGGCCGCTTTACCACAAAGTCTACTGGAGATAGTGTGGAAGAGGTACAAATTTTGAGCGTGGCTGCCTGCAATTCGGCTACAATTTATAACATACTCGCATTTATTCAAAAATAGATTTAGGAGGTTTTCATCTCCGTCGTATCTGGGGATGATATCGACAAACTCCTTAGGGATGGTTTTAATTTCCATATTGAACTATTTACTACTTCTGACACTATTTCACACAAGTTAAGTCTAAGTAATTTAACTATAGGATACTAAAGTATATATGGTGCCAATTTCTGTGCACTATATTAAGATTTAAAGTCGCCGATTGCTGTGCGACTGTTTATTCTAAAAATTGCCAATTTGTGTGCAATTGTTTATTATAAAAATCACCGATTTAAATGTGATTGTGTAACCTAGAAATCACCGATTTAAGTGTGATTGTTTAACTTAAAAATCACCGATTTATGTGTGATTGTTTAAATCTAGGAATTGCCGATATGTGTGCAATTGTTTAACCTATCCAGACAATTACACCTATCCTATTTGCCTATTTTCGTGCAAATCAAAATCAGATAAGCGTAATATTTAAATCTGGTTAAAAGGGTGGAAAAGACACGGGAAATGAAAGCAGGAAGTGAAAAGGTTTACTCACAGTATGCCCGCTCCCATGTCCTCCTGGTGATTCAGCGCCAAGGTCCTCGGTGTGCGCGCCTCCGCCGGGAGTCTTATTTATAAGGTTCGGGTTTCCACCGCCGCGTATAGTCGGGTTTAGCGCGAGCGCCTCGACCGCGATGTCGAAGTTTGGAAATCACGGAAGAAAACTCGCGAAAACTAGGTGAAAATCCGGCACGGCTGCGCCAGACATGAACGGGGGGCCACGCGAAGGTCTTTTTAAAAAGCAATTTTAAAGAATGTATAATGTATTTATTTGCTCTAGACCTTACTCTAGGACGATTTAACACTGAATGACTTAAACCTAAAGCTTATTCTAAAAGGAAGGCTGGGAGCCAGACGCTAATTCAGCAGTCTACGCTGCGTCCGGCTGCTATGGGTGGCCGTATTCGGTGAATTCTCAGCTTTGTGCTGACGGCACAACCATGGTGTTTCCAGAGCGGTAGGGCTGTGCTCCCAACATAACTAGATATTTTTATGGTAAACAAATGTCACTCTTCAAAATAAAAGCAATTCCGAAAAATTGTTAACATCCCTATTGCTTATGTTGATAAAAATGCATGCAACATGCAATAGCTTTACCGCGGTAGCCCCCGAGTGCCACACTTCTTTTTTTTATGACCCCTGTTCGGTAATGTTACTGGAATTTCACCAGTGTTCAGCGTTTGATCAATGCCTTAGTCCGCTGAAGTTTATTTAGTAGAACAGGTAAAAGTCTTGCTCCAGGTGATCAGTTTACTTCAGGTTTTGTAGTGGTAAGACTCTTGGCAGAGTCCGCCTGGGGAAGTACCACCTTTGTCAGTTATGCTACCGCCAAGCAGTAATGTGCAAATATTACTGTGTTTTGGTTTGAAGGGCATTGTTTCTAGAGAAATTACAGGGCTTAGAGATAAGCTCGGTGACGAAAGCAGTGCAGTGCTAGGTAATGATTTGGACTTTTCATGGTCCAATAGTTGTGCGTCACTGTGCTGTTATGTGGCAGGTATGTTGCTTACTAAGAGGCACATGGCCTGATCGTCTCCTCACTTTTTATTTAAAAACAACAAGGAATATAGGTTTAGTAGAAGGTAGAGTCGGAAGATTGGGCGAAACGCCTGATATTCGGTAAACAGGCAGGCTTCTTGGCTCTGATGATCGGTTGGTCGAATTTGAATGGTAGCATCTCTAAAAAAAAATTACAGAAATTGTCAATTATGACTTATGATTATGACATCTCATTTGAATTGATGACGTGACGTTGACATTCCTAACGACGCATTTTCACTGGCGTGCGTGCATTTGTTTTGAAACAGAAAATTGTGAAAAATATAGTTTTTAAGATGAAAGTCCCGGATAAAAAGAAGGATAAAAAGGAAAAAGCGAAGAAGAAAGGCGGTGTTAACAAACCCAAGCCTAAGAAAGAGCAAGTCCTCGTTGTAGCACAAGAAATAAAATACGCGAGGTGGCTCTCTGGTAATGATAAAAAAACTCGCGACAGGGTGCTAAAAGCGCTCAAAAAATGGATTTCAAACTGTTTCGAGAAGGGATACGGTATGTATTTATCCAGTAATACATATATTTAGTAGTATTTTAATTGATTTCGTATAGAAAATTATGTTTTTTTCAGCTAGGTATAACCTCAAAATTCAAATTGATTGTTCAAGTTTTTCTAATAAACCTTTCAATCCAGCCAAGAAAAGCGTATAATTTTAGAAACGCAAATAATAAATATCGTGTATTTCATATAATTCAACTCCTTTGTAAGTCTCGGAAACGTTGAATTTGAAAGACATATTGCAACTTAATGTGTTTTGTGATATCTGTCTAGAATTCAAAGAAGAGGATTTTACACGGGTGTGGAAAGGACTCTTCTATGCAATGTGGATGTCAGACAAGCCTCTAATACAGGTCAGTGTTGAAACAATTCACTATTTTATAATTTTCTTCATTTTGGTTTGGTTAGTATGAGTAAAACAAACTAATTAGAAGATGGGTTGAACCTATTATGAATCTACAACCTGTATATCTGTGGGTAGGCTTATTACTAATTGAGCTACTAGTCAACAAACAGGTAACTGAGGAGACTAAAAAATCTGTAGGAAAATGAGAAAACATATATTTTAGGGTTGTTTGAGAAATGTCCTACAATACATCTAAATATTTATGGTTTTATATGTTCTAGGAAGAGTTATGTGAGAACATCGCAGCTGTCCTGGACCTGTTCCCAGCGGAGCACCTCAAGCCGGCGCTGCTCATGATGAAGGCAGGGTTCAAGATGCTCGCCACCGAGTGGTACGGGATCGACCAGCACCGAATGGACAAGTTCCTTATGGTATATTTGAATTAAAGCTAATTTAGTACTTCAATAGCAAGTAGGGGAATGCTGGTAATCATGTCTGATGATACGCAGATTTACCTCTGAAATAGTCCACTAAATGTTCTTTCTGCTGGGACTCAGGGTCTTCTCTCCCAAGAAGATCAAGACCATAATGGACTAGGCTACAGGTCCGTGTCTAAAATTAATAATTCATTTGAACTTGTATAGAAAAGTATAAAATAAAAATAAATTGATAGCTTACTTTAGAAACTATGCAGGTGAAAGTGGAGGGTGTGGCCATGAGCATGGCCATCTAGAAATGCGTTGTCAGTACCAATACCATTAGGAAATGCTAACACAGAGATCTAGATGGCCAATGGCCATGGTCCCGAGTTTACCAGAAAACTTCTTATTATTCCCGAGTGTGACGCTAAAATTCAATTCACGGTCCATGAAAAATCTATCTGTGGTGCGCCAAAAGAAGTTTTCCCATCAAATAAAATGTTTAATTATTTATTTATTGAATAATAGGCGAGCAGCTTTTGCTGATGTGCCTATATCTCAGTGTTCAAATAACAAATTATTGGTAATTGTCTGTTAAAATGATTTTATCTTTTACTATCCATTTGTCAAGTTTGTTCTAAAAAGAGTTTAATGACTTTGCCGAAATAACATCCTCAGGCAACCTGTTCCAGTTGTAAACCACTCTGTTGCTGAGGATGTGATGTGCAGTGTTCGACAGTGATGGCGCGTGGGACAACTGGGACTTAGTTAGTTAGTTAGTTAGTTTGACGGGGCCTTTTCCGCACTTAGCCTCTTAATTGGGCCATTGTGCGTGGCTCATATTTCCCTTCTACTCCAACCATCCCAGGCTATCCCAGAAGGCAAGCAACCTATTCAGGTTGGTGAAGGCCTCTGGGACTGCTGCTGGGGAGTGGAGGAATTCTGCCCGTTGATCTGCCACGCTCCTGCATTCCACAATCACATGCTGTGGCGTTTCTTCCTCCTCCATGCAACCCCTGCATAGAGGGCTGTCTGTCACACCTAAATTATACAGGTGCTTGTTTAAAGGACAATGGCCAGTCATAGTGCCTATAAATTTACGGATTTTGTCCCTGCTTAATCTGATCAAGTTGCGGGCAAGTTTTTTTTTGTTGCTACCGGAACAGCATTTTTGGTTTGCCTGCAACCTTCAGAGTTTCTCCATTCCATTGAATGTGCTTTCCAAGTATTTTCCTGCAGCCATGTTTTTATTTGGGCCTGAGGTATAGGCATCAAAGGTTCGGTCCAAACACTACTGCCTTTGCTCCTCTTTTGGCCAGTTCATCGGCTGCGTCGTTACCTAGTGAGTCGCTATGTCCTTTAATCCATTGGAGGGTTACTCTATTCGTCCCTGCTATGGATTGGAGTGCATTATGGCATTCAATATAAGGACAGAGGTTATGGTATTATTTTTAGGGCTTGAAGCACTGACGCGCTGTCGGAAACAATTTTGATGTTTAAGTCCCCAACATCTCTGGCTACGACCGCCTGTGCTGCCCTGGTGATGCCAATACATTCGGCTTGAAAGATTGTGTTTAGCTTACTTAGTGATGTTGATATTTTTATGTTTAGGTCATTTGAGAACACACGGCTCCTGTACCTTGTGTGGTTTTGGAGCCGTCTGTATATATCCTTACTTCTCTGCTGCCAGAGCTGTCTTTCAATTCTGCATTGAGTTGGATATTGTATCTTCGATCAAAGACATGTTGGCATATTGTTCTGTCCACGGGTGCCTCGAGAAATGGTATTTCTTTCAGCACCCGTTGCAGAACTTGTGTTCTGTTTCTGTATTTTGCTTCCACAGTCCGTTTGCTCTCAGTCGTAGGGCGGCTGCCGTGGCCTCCTCCTGTATGACTAAGTGTAGAGGTCTCAAGCTTAAGAGATATTCCAAAGCGGCTGAGGGTGTAGTTTTCATGCATCCTGTGGCTCCTATGCTTGCCAGGCGTCCACAGGATGCATGAAAACAACTGGGACTTATGACGCCGACTGTCTCTCTTATGCTCCTTTAATCTGTACAGGTTCCTTATGAAGGAAGATTATAAAATCCATTCAGTATTTTAAATGTTTCGATCAAGTCTCCCCGCAACCTTCTCTCTTCCAATGTAGTGAGGCGTAGGGCTTTTAACCTGTCTGTGTAAGATTTGCGTCGAAGGGCATATGGCAATTTCGTCGCTTTTCTTTGCACACTTTCATGTAAAGCAATATCTTTTTTGAAGTAGGGGCTCCAAATTTGATAAAAATACCTCCATGATGCACCGTAACGTTTCACAAGACACACTCCTCAAGTTGTGTTACGTAGTACTTGAACGGCCTCTTAGCCGTAGATTATGATGATGAGTAATATAAGTGGTTCGTCAGCTGGTGCGGCGCTACCTGCGCGGCTCGCTGCGGGTGCTGCGGCGATGCGAGTGGAGCCCTGCGGCCTGTCGCGGGTACGGCGCCGCGCTCGCCGGGACCGACGGTACGTGCCACTGCGTGTGTCTGTCGCAGACAACGAACTTAGTCAGCTGTTCAATTAACAGCCTACGAATGATGTAAGATCCAGACCAAAGAATCAAATCAAATTATCTATATTGCTGGAATATAGGTATTGGTTACAGATCTAAAATAATAAATTTAAGCAAAGTATCACTATATCCGAACCCATAGGGAAGAGGTTGACAAATACTACGTGTAGATTTTACACCGAAATGACGGGTCTGATCGCTCTTGTCTTGTTGCTCTTGTTGTGGATGTGTCATACTTTTGTCAAGGTACATCACTATGTCCCCATAGCTAACATACACCTCATCTGCTTACAATTGGTACAAAGGAACTGTGCGGAAAACCTAATCTATTTACTTATTATTTATCTAAGATCCAGAGTTTAAAGTCAAAGTTCTTTATTCATAAATGTATAATTCACATGCCAATTAATAAAAAAAAAAAAACAAAAGGAATAAATATACATTTTCAAAGTTTCAAATTAACATTTCACTGTACGATAACAATTACTGTACAGATAAGTGTCAAACATTATAATATATTATGTAATTATTACAATTATGATGAACAATGTCAATTTTTTTTTAAATATCCTAACTTTTCCGTCGATTGAAAAACTTGTATTTTAGTCTGTTTTTTAATTTGAGTCTGTCTTGGGGTCGATTTAACTATTTAGGAATATGAATCAGCTTCTCCGACCTCATGAGAGAATGTGATAAAACATCCAGCTTTTCAGCATTGCATATGTTGCAAGAATGTCTCTCTCCTTGTGTGTTGTACGCGTCTAGGTTATTTCGGACATACACAGCCACTTGGTAGATCAAGATTGCAATTTATTATAATAACAAACAATATGGCTGGATATCATTCGAGCTGCTAACTTAATTTTAGCTATGTAAATAAAAAATAATAGTAATAAATAGCTACGGGCCTCTCGTATTGTTGACATTGTATAATTTCACATATTTTTTCTTTTTTTTAAACAAAATCATTGACCTGTACCTACTGAATTTTAGATATAAGGATTTTTTTAAGTACTCATATTTTGTCTGTATACCTTGCCTGCTGAAAATTAGAGATCATTTATTCTAGACCTATATTGTACAATTTTACCTAATTTTACAGACCAATAAAGAATTGAATTGAATCATTCGAGCCGCTTGTGAAACGGCGCGGTTTAGTAAACAGGCTAGGTTGTTGGTTGTTAATTGAATGGCTGATTAAGCTGTTTGACTGCGACATTTACATACTACGAATTAACTGTTTCTTACCACATCCATACTGTAATATACCATATCATTACTGCTACACACGCCAACACGAAAGAAGTGCTAACACTGTTGTATTGTCACGCAGGTTTATTCGCGGTGAACACTCCACACTACGCCCGTAATGCCACATCCATGCTGTTACACGTCGCTGACTGTTTCCTTGAAGAACTGGCCAAGGTATGATTCAATTAATTGTATATGAATTATTGATAAACCCGCTATTAAACATTTAAAAAAACAATTTTCATCTAAAGGTTGCCTGGAAGAAATCGGTTTCAGCGATAAGGTCGCCTGTTGTAGCACTAGCTGTTATTGTTTTTCTTTGTCTATCTATAAATGATAAGGCAGACAACTTTGTTGCACTAATTTTTAAGGTTTATTGTTAATTGTGGATCTTATTCCTTTGGCATGTCAATAATACGTATATCTATTTAAGTGAATACTTTTTTTAATTATTGATATTTGTTCTATGTCTGGGTGTGTCTAAGTATAATATGAATAAAATAAAAACAAAACACGTCAAGCGACAACCCTGTATCACGCTCCCAAACTACTAACATTTTGGTGTTCGCAGTTCGGGAGCGCGCTTTCCGCGTCTCACGCGATGGCCCCGTCTTCGTCTCCGTCGAACCACTGTATGATTTGTGTGGTTAATTCTGTTGCTCAGGTGTCGGAGGGAGAGATCCCCGGAGAAAGTGTGGCGGCGTTACTGCGGCCATTCGTTCAATATACGTGCAGTGGCACCAACCTCACTGTCTGCACCGCCACAAGGAGGTACGTAATTTTTTTTTTAATAAGAAGTGACGAGACGAGCAGTACATGTGCCTGATGGTTAGCAACATGCCTGCCACATAACATCACAGTGACACGCAGCTATTGGAACATGAAGAGTCCAAATCATTACCTAGCACTGCACTGCGCTCGTCACCCAGAGATCAAGATGTTATATCTCTAAACCCTGTAGTTTCTCTGGAGACGTCCTTCAAATCCTTCAACGTATAATATATTCAGTTATATTCTACCGTCAAGCTGTAAAGTGCAAACATTACTCTGTTTCGGTTTGAAGAGCGATGTTTCCAGAGAAATTACTGGACATAGAGATATAATATCTTAGATTTCTGGGTGACGGGCGCAGTGCAGAGCTAGGCAATGATTTGGACTCTTCGGTTTCCAATAGCTGCGTGTTACTGCGTTGTTATAGGTAGGCATGGTGCTTACCATCAGGCACGTGTACTGTCGTTTCGTCAGTCTAAATCAGCCTTTCCCAAAGTGGGTGATAACACCCCTTTGTGGGCTCTGCAGGCCTATAAAGAAAAAAACATTGGCTTTATGTAGAGGCTTGGAGGGCGGACGAAATGTTTAATATTCGCTAATATAGCTCACAATTATTAATTTATTTCACTTGAAGTTATAGTAGTTTTTGTGTAGGTGGAAAATGAGGGCGCAAAAAAAATCTCAAAGTTGGCAGTAAACAAAATAAGTTTGCGAGTCCCTGTTCTATATCATAAATAAATAAAAATTGATAATTCGTGCTGTAGGTACGCTGTCGTCGGGTAGTAACTCTGACGTTCTGTTACAGAATGCTGACTGCACTACTCCGACAGAGTGACATTGGATTGCAGTATGAAGCGAAAACGCGCGCGTGGAAACAGGTACTTATATACAGCCCACTAGATGTTCCCACTGTTGGGACTAGGGGCCTTTCACGGGTGAAAATGGTGAATGAAAACTGTTGTGATATTGCATGAAATTGGATCGAAATAACAGATAATCATTCCACCATAAACGGAACATCTTCAGTCTTGTAATATGCCAATGTTTGGAAGCTTGTTGCTCAATCGTATAGTAGATATCGAATATATCAGAAAGGATTGGGCTTAAAATTTGGAGCAGTGTGTAGTCTAGAAGAACACATAGTCTACATTTTATCACGGCCAAATCACAGGAATAAATCACAGGAATGGAAATTAAACGGGTAAAATCACAGTGCTCTTAGTCCTATCTTTTTTATTTATAAAAATGTTATGTCGGCTTCAAAAACTTAAAAAGTTTTGCACCGATCGAGCTGAAATTTTAAAATGATATATAATCCGCATCAATGATTGTTTTGACGTGACAACGTCTTATAAATTGGTTTGCCGGGTGACACTTCAAGAAACTGCGTTACGCTCCGCTCACGTTATGCGCTCACAACGAGAGCGAGTGAGAGGCACGCGTCCCTTCCACTCGGGCAAGGTTAGCCCGCCTAAGAGCGAGAGAGACAGACATAAAAAGTGAAAGGCACGCGTCCCTTCCGTAAAATTATTTTACCACTCAAAGTCGTTGTCACGTAAAACTTTCGCCCGTATACCGACTTTACAGGCAACCAATTTTTTTTATCTAATTTTTGCATCAAAATGTGCCACAGCGAAGCGTGACAAGGTACAGCTAGATTAATATTGTAGATGTTAAAGTTTTTAATATATGTCGCTTTATCATGTCTGAACGGATCTGGTTGAAGTTTGTAGAACATTTAAGTTATAGGCTAGAATAAAACAGCTTATTTCTGTCACTGGAAAACAACCAGAATGGAAACTATGTGTGTAAAATTACTGACTGTTGCTAGTATATTATACACAACTAGCTGTACCTACAATGTGCTACAATGTGCCCCGCTTCGCTGTGGCACATTGTAATGCAAAAATTAGATGAACACAATCCTTGATGCGGATTATGTATCATTGTAAAATTTCAGCTCGATCGGTGCAGAACTTTTTGAGTTTTTGAAGCGTACACAAACCAACATAACATTTTTATATAATATAGAGATATGATAATATATGTGAGATATTTCATTTACGAGTTTTGCTCAGTTTACTGGCATACATCTATTTATCTAAGATATTTTGTGTGGAATGTCTTCTAATATACATAAATAATTTTTAGATGGGGTGTCCCGCCGGCGGGCCGGACGCTTTGGAGCCGGCGTCTGATGATGATGATGATGCGCCAGAGACCGCGCAGAACGGAGACCACGAGAGTGACGGAGACAGTGATAGGTATTTGCTTCTAGTCATTTTTCAGATTGACATTGGATTTTTGTGTCGTTACAAGATGGCGGCCACCACAAAATGGCGAATTACATTTATCTTAATTATGTAGCGAACTTACGGCTGTTCTAGTTGGGAGAACGGCTCCTGCCGATCCGGAGATACCGGGTTCAAACCTCACACGCACCACTGTCTTTTCCAAGTCATGTGCGTAATGCCGTTAACTTAAAACGGTGAAGGAAAACATCGTGAGGAAACCGACATGTACATAGAATCTTTCGAAGCCATGTGTCATCCATCAACCAACACTGGGCCAGCGTGGTGGATTATGGCCTTGACTCTTCTTGCAAGAGACGGCCCGAGTCCCAGCAGTGGGAACATTTAGTGGGATGTTGATGAATTTATGTGGCTACTAGCCATGCCCCGCGGTTATCACCGCGTAAATTTTGTGCCCATTGTTTTTCCAACAAAACATTTTTTCAATAATTAAATATTTATATTAATTTATAATAATATTTTAATTTAATTTATAATAATATAAATTTATATTAATTAATAATTAAATTTCAATACTCGTTCTAGTATAGAACTTACTGCACTCCTGGATAAGCCAAGCTCTTTCAGCAGGTTATAGAGAGATTTTGCTGGTATACCTCTCGCTCCCACTTCTACAGCGTATAAACTAACTACATAGCCGTATTTTGTTAATTCGTTTAGGAGGTCGTAATACTTATTTTGTTTCATCGCGTGGTCTTTAGGTATATTAGTTTCACAATTATATCGTGATTAAGCCCCGTACAATATAAACATTAGGCTTGCAATACAAATTGCTTATAGTCTCAGTTATGACAGATAGATGGTGTTGTGTGTGATATGTCCACCAATATTTATTTACTATTGGAAACATTTATTACTATAAACAGTTTCAAATCATGAACAAAACATGCGTCAAACGCCAGCCCTGAACCCCGCTCCCAAACTGCTAACTAACACTTCCGTGCTCGCAGTTCGGGAGCGCCCTTTCCGCGTCACGCCCCGCTTCTTGCCCCGTCTCGACATGTTCCTCAAACGATTTTATGATTTACTAGATGTTCGCCCCGGCTTCGCCCGTGGTACATTATATACCACTAATCGGGATCCCGTACATATCCAACGATGAAAAAATGAGTGAAATCAGTTCAGTCATTCCTGAGAATATCGCTTTCAAACAAAAAAAATTGGTTGCCTGTAAAGTCGGTATACGGGCGAAAGTTTTACGTGACAACGACTTTGAGTGGTAAAATAATTTTACGGAAGGGACGCGTGCCTTTCACTTTTTATGTCTGTCTCTCTCGCTCTTAGGCGGGCTAACCATGCCCGAGTGGAAGGGACGCGTGCCTCTCACTCGCTCTCGTTGTGAGCGCATAACGTGAGCGGAGCGTAACGCAGTTTCTTGAAGTGTCACCCGGCAAACCAATTTATAAGACGTTGTCACGTCAAAACCTCTTTAGCTACCTGCTACGCCACCTGTCGGAAATTGGTCGTACCAACTCAATCGTAATTCGTTCATAAATCGTATCTCAATCGTAATCAGTCGTACCAATTAACATATGACATATAAGATTTATATTCAATGACATATACCATCTTAATCACATGACACATGTTGTCATGGCGTCATGTCAAAGCACGAAAACTCTCAAAAAGGAATATTTTTTACCGTTTTTGTTACATTCTTGATTCATGCTCCGCTTCTATTGATAGCGTTATTTTCTATAGCCTTCCTCGATAAACGGACTATCCAATAGAAAAAGAATCTTTCAATTCGGACCAGTACTTCCCGAGATCCTAGCGTTCAAACAAACTCTTCAGCTTTATAATATTAGTGTAGATTATCTTGTGATATAGTGTTTTGTTGTTTAGCAGTGAGAAGCCGTTAGACCCCGCGCGCGGGCCGAGTGGACGTGGAGTTGTCCCAGCTTCCGGTTCCGGCGAGCTTGTTGGCGGGTATGCTCCGCGGCATGCTAGCCGGCGCCACGAGCAAGGCCCACCGACGACTCAAGATCTGCTTACAGAGGTCAGTCAACTAAAAGTAAAATAAGTGTTTTAAAAAAATTGTTAAATTAATACATTTAATTAATGATTTATAAATTTATGTTTTATAATATTAAAACATTTTTTTTACTGACTTACAGACAAAAACTCATAACACATTTCTAGATTACCTAGAAAGTTGTAATTTGGTATCCAGATAGACAGTTGAGTGATACAAAGGAATAAATTAGAAACTAGTAAATGTTTATCATTTTACTTTGATATTTCAAATAATTGAGTTACATATTATTTCCTATTTTATCCCATTCTATAATTTCTTCCAAAAACGTTCTCAATTTGTTTGTATGTTTGCTATGCTATAGCTCTGCCAATTGTGAATCAATTTTGATAGTTACTTTTTTGTAGTTACCCATACAAATTTTAACGAAATAGGTGTGGTGAATTTTGATATATGAGCAAAAAAAACTAGAAGTTACTTTACATACCTCGATGACCTTATGAAATTTGGTAGAGTGACTGAATGTAATTTTCAATTGAGGTGTTCGTGTTTTCGGAGGAAATAAATTATTTTTGTGATAGGTTCGAATCTCTGGCCGCGGGCCAGTACCCGCTGCCGGTGTCGGCGCCGGAAGCCCCCGAGGGTGACGTCATCGCGCGGCCGAAGCGCGCCGCTCACACGCTACAGCAGCTCGAACAGAAGCTGAGGGCAGACGCCGACGAACTCAAACTCAGAGGTAAAACTATACTATAAGCAGCCCACTAAATGTTCCCACTTGTGGGACTCGGCCTTCTCTCGCAAGGAGAAAAATAGATCAGGTTTTTCCGCACGGTTCCTTTGTACCAATCGTAATCAGATGACGTGTGTGTTAGCTATGATGTGCCGCGACAAAAGTAACAATTGCCTATGTTCAAGTATCAATTGCATATGTTAAAGCGTCAATTGCATATGTTCAAGTATCAATTGCATATGTTAAAGTATCAATTGAATATGTTAAAGTGTCAATTGATTATGTTAAAGTAACAATTGTACATGTTAAAATAACAATTAAACATGTCTCTCAAAGTTGGGCGTAAATCTTAAAGTACCAATCAAGAATGTCCCAAGGGGTCATTCAAGTATTACGTGAGCTATATAGGGGGGCGGGAGGTTTATGCTTTGTTCATTTTTTATGACGGGGGGTCTAGATTATGATTACGTCAGCAGTAAACGAGCTGCGAATCCGCGCGCGCACTCTCCTTGAAAAAGATCGCCGGACGCGATCGAAACTTGAGTCGGACTGGACTGACTACATTAAACGTGAGTTACCCGTGTATTTATGTAAAACGTCAGCAGTAGTTATTTATTTTTGTACACAGATGGCAACCCCCGCGTTGTCTATACTTGAAAACGAAACCCATTTTCGGGGGAATAAATACCAATGTTTACGAAAGCATGGGAGGAGAGCTTTGCTTACTGTTGATGACAAGGGGGTCAATAACTGTAATAAATCTGCTGTATTATGTAATACTTGAACGGCCCCCAAAGTCGAGGATAGAGGTAGATATGAGAGTGAGAGCGGTATGCGTCGGCAGGGCTGAGCCGCAAGCACCGGCGGCGCCTGCTGCGGCGCACCCGCGCCGGCCTCAGCATCGTGGAGCTCGTGGAGGCGCGGCCGCTCAGCACCCGCTCCGATGTGAGTGTCACACCATATTTTATTACATTTAACTAATCACAATCATTATTTATTCATACAAGAACAAAATTAAAATTTTTGATTAACCCCCGACTACCTCGGATTTGTTATCTGTACAACATTCTACTAGTCAAGCCCTTTCATTTGATACCCATATTAAGAGAGTTGTGAAAAAATTCGGTTACATACAAACCAAACTAATATAAGCGTGTTAAAAAGAAATGTATTTCGCCATTTTGTGGAAGCGGCCATCTTGGATTTGAAATTTGTCATAGTGAAATGTATTCTACTACTCAAGCCCTTTCGTTTGATACCCATATTGAGGTAGTACTGAAAAAAAATATATAATTCGCCATTTTGTGGTGGCGGCCATCTTGGATTTGAATTTTTTTGTAATGTATAGTATTCTACTAGTCAAGCCCTTTTATTTAATACCCATATTGAGGTAGGTTGTAAAGAAATATTTTTTCCGCCATTTTGTGGAGGCGGCCATCTTGAATCGATATTAACCAAACATAGCTAAGAACACCCGCACGGATATTAACTTTCAAATAAAAAAACCGCATTGAAATCGGCCCATCCGTTTGAGCTCTACGGTGCCACAGACAGACAGACACACACAGACAGACAGACAGACAGACATCGACGTGAAACTTATAACACCCCTTTTTTTGGTCGGGGGTTAAAAATATCATTTTACATGTCAAAATATAACCATAATAATGTCATAATAAATCAATAAATGTGCCGTTGCACTCATATTCTAAAATTATAAAATTCATTGAAGTCGTAGAAAGATTGCTCGATAAGCCATTTTTTAAGTTTGATTTTAAATAGATTTAGACTCTCCATGGTTGTGACGTCGCGGGGCAACTGGTTATAAACTACGGGAGCCGTGACATGCGTCAACTTGGAGGAGCTAGGACTATTCCACAGACTCCGGGGACCTTCCTCATTTGGGTACTTTTCCGGTAGAATAACAAAGGCAACAAAACAAAAAAAACAGTGCCAATTTTTTATACGTTTTTCGTTTGTCAAAAAAGTTAAAAATGATATTGTTTTATCCGATTTCAAAAAAGGACGCGATTTTCAATTCGGTTGCATTTTTTTTGTGTATGTATTTTACATGATAGCTTGGTCCTTTTTTTCTATACGTCTATACTAATATTATAAAACTGAAGTGGTTTTTTGTTTGAACGCACTAATCTCAAGAATTGCTGGACCGATTTCAAAAATTCTTTCACCGTTAGATGCACATGGTCCGTGGGTGCTAAAGGCTGCGTATTATAATACCACGGGCGACGCCGGGACAGACCGCTGGTATACATAAATATATATGTATTTATATTTCCTTACAGACCGGTGAGTGGCTGGTGGAGTCCACCCAAGCCGCAGAGAAGGAACCAGATAAAGACACATCCGATAAAGAAAACCAGGAGAAAGGCAAGAACAAGACGCAGAAACGAAAGAACGCGGCGCAACAAAACGGGCACGTAGACAACAAGAAACGGAAACTAGACAAGAATAACGATAATAGTAAGAATAAGAAACAATTAGATAATAATAAAGATAAAAATAAAGTCAAACAAAAGAAACCCGCCGAAAATAATAAAGTAAATAAACAGAAAGATGTCAAAACTAACGAAGCTAAAAACGAAAGAAAAACGCAAGAAGTCAAAACAAAAAAAGTTAAAAATCAACCGCAAATTATTTCAGATAAAAAAGATAATGCTAATGCGAAATCGACGAAAACTGAAGTTAATAAAAGAGTTAAAGAGATAACAGCCAAAGTTGAAAATAAAAAAGACAAAATAGTTAACGCGAAGTTAAATAAAGTTGACAAGAAAACAAAACCGACGGTTTTAGTGAACAAAGTCAAAAATTTTCAAAAACAAGTGAACGGGAAAGAGAAGAAGGAATCACCGGTTAAGAAGGCTACTTTTAATTCCCCGAAGAAAGTTAAATTTGAATTGAAAAAGAATTCGATGCAAAAGCCAGTAGATTACTATAAGAGCGTACGACAGAGTCCGAATATACCGTTTGACAGCTCGAAGAAACCATCGAAAACTAACCTGAAACCATCCACCCCGTCTCCCATCAATCCCTTTTTCAAGAAAAAACTTAGAATGAAGCTTTAAGTTAGTATTTTTTCAATTAAGTGCAGTTCAGCTGTTTTAGATCAACTTTCCGAAGTGTATCCGCATCGCTTCGCAGTTATTTTGAAAAAAAAATGGTTGCAAAAACGTGTCGTATTATAACGATTTACATGCGACGCAATTTGATATGTATAAATACTTTTTTGTGTATGTTTATTTTATGAATTTAGTCATTTAAACGCACATTTTTCCCAGCTATCGATTGACTATTGTCAATTATTAAAAAAAAAACGGTTTGATCTTCAATCATTTATTTGGCAAATGATGCTACGGCGTTGTTGCTGTAGAAAGTAATTTAAAATTGACTCATTTAAAAGTGTTAACATTTTCAACGTTTTCGTTTACTTTTTAATGAGTTAACAGCCATAAAGTTTAGTTGTAGACAAATTAATTTCTTACAATTAATATTTTGTTAAATTTTCTGTTGGGTTGCTAGTTTTCGTAGTAATAGAGCGAATCCCCTGCTCTTGAAATAACACGGCAGAAGTGAAACCATTATAATCAATATAATGACAGCAGTGAATAACAGCTGACTGTATTTTTATCACTCGGGCATACCCTGCAGTCCCGAACGAGCCTTTCACTTCGGAGTATCACTACGAAAATAATATGTGCGCCATAAGATTATTTCGCTTCAGAAACATGAAAGTTGATTCTGAAATGGCCGAATTTAAACTAGTAAATTAAATTTAATGAATTACATACCGTTTCGATGGAAACCTAACTTATAACTGTAGTAGCTCTGAGCGTATTTTAGTAAGATGGTAAGATCCAAGTAAAACGTAGACAGGTTTAAATGTAGATTAATAATAATTTTTTAATCATTACAAAACCATCTTGATAAATAGATTGGAAAAAGTATACTAAAAATACTTTATTGTTCACCATCAAATGACGCACATAAAATAGAAAAAAAAAAAGAAATACAAGTGTGGAAAAAAATGGCGGTGTCATCGCTAAAAGCGATTTCTTTTAGGCAACGACTGGATGGAAAAAGGTTTATGAAATAAAAAATACAAGAAACCAACGCATTCGTTTCAAATTATAGGTCGTAATGTATAACACACAAAAGTTTTATTTTTTACGTCATTTTTTAGTTTTTTAGAAATTTGGCTGGGCAGGGAGAGAAACACGAGTAGTGAAGGTGAGTGTTGATGTACGTCAGAAAGGGGCCCCTTAAACCTACGCCCGAGTTACAAGTCTCGGGGTCTACTCGGGTGTTCTCTCTCTGCCACACGATGGACCCGGCACCCGCACGGCGAATCCATGGAATGCTAAGAAAATCGTCTCTTAGTAATTGTATCATAGAAGTACAATAGGCTAGAGGACTAAAAAAAACATAATTTTTATTACAAAAAAAATTGAACTTGTATTTTTCTTTTGTTTAACAAACGAAAACTAACGAAGATACATTGCTTCGACTGACGTCACTTGATGTCTCACTCTCTCACTCACTCACTCACTCCCCCCACGCCGGAAGATTGATGTTTTATATCTAGTGTTGTAGTGGTAGGACTCTTGGCAGAGTCCGCCTGGAGAAGTACCATACTTTATTATTCTACCGCCAAGCAGTAATGTGCAAATATTACTGTGTTCCGGTTTGAAGGGCAATGTTACGAGAAAAATTACAGGGCTTAGAGATATAACGTCTTATATCTCTGGGTGACGAGCGCGGTGCAGTGCTAGGTAATGATTTGGACTCTTCATGTTCCAATAGCTGCGTGTCACTGTGCTGTTATGTGGCAGGCATGTTGCTTACCATCAGGCACATGTCCTGCTCGTTTCGTCACTCTTTATTTAAAATAAAATCTATATACAGTTTTTAAGAATTTGATAAAACAAAAATATATCCCATATATTTTCATAATACACCTGACGGGATAATTAGTTAGTATATTTTGACATCATCCCAACTAACGTATACATATTATGTTGTATAATCTATTCAATGGTACTTGGTTTAAAAGGTCCATCTTTAACGGTGAACCGATTACCAAATAAGAGTGTTTAAATCATCAATACATCAAGCTACACATTAATAATATCATTAAGTACGATTTAACGTGGTCATGTGTAGAGGAACCAATCCCCGATATTTTGATGCAGTTGTGTGTACCATGTATGTAACTAGGTCACGCAAAACAGGCGCACCAAGACGTCGAGTTGCGGAAACAGCCCGCCCACAGAGCCTGAGCGGAGCGCTACTACTACTACTACTACTACATGTAACTAGGTAAAAACACTTCCCTTACCCGTGAATATTGGACATGAAATTTCTACAAAATATCGGGTACTAAGTTCTTCATATTGCCACGGTGCATGTTTTCCGTAACACTGTACCTATAGTAATATGAAATGGGTGAAACCGAATGTAAAAACTAGTACTTATATAACTGTAGCAACTAAAGTAGGTGGTCAAATGAGTCATTTCATTCGAATATATATTTTCAGTTTTATCATCAAAATAACCTGTTACTCGGCAACAAAACCATATTTTTTTTATCTTTCTGTAAACGATAATGAACTAATTGATATATTATGTAATTCTGTTCTTTCTATCTGTCACACGTCGTATAAGCACACTGATATTGTGACGGCCCCTTGTCACAATAACAGCTGTGGTGAATGCATCCGCTGTAAAAAAGTACAGACAGCAAAAAATAGATAACAAAATAAGTGAATAAGCGACAGTTATAAGTATTATTGTATATTTTATTTTTAAAGCACGATTCATATTTTGAATCAATAACTAAGCATCCTTTTGTCTATTACAAAAAAATACGATTTTAATTATCATTTCACGATTATTTTAGCTTTTTAGTTATTTTAAGAGAATATTAATGTATGATAATATTGTTCTTGGATATTGGTGGACATTTCAAACAACACCATCTGACCCCAAACTAAGTAAAGCTTGTACTATGGAAGCCAGAAAGCTGATATAATACTTATATATTTTTCAATACATACTTATTAAAAATAGAAAACACCCAGGCACAACACAAATAATCATATTCATCACACAAATATTTGCATTGGGTGGGGATCGAACCATAACCAACAATAACAGAACTTAACAGCAGAAACAAAACCTGTTTTACTTATACATTATCTTCGAATGAAATGGCGGAATATAAATTATTCCGAGTCAGATAAAATAATTGATTAATTAACATTACCGATATACTTACTTACTTTATATGTGTATAGAGATTTTGTTAATGTTGTTGTAAGTCCTTTCAATTTAGCTAAACCTTAGTCTTTTTAACCGATTGCAAATAAGAGGGTTGCTCAAAATGGTTTTATTAATATCGATGTTGTCTTTCGATTGTTGTGTCGATAATATTTTTTTGTTTACTTGTAAATATACAAATTGGTACCACAACAATTTTTATCAGAATTGATTCAGTACTATGATTTACTTATTTAAAAATGCTCATCTAAAACAGTTAGGTGTATTTTAATTGTCCTTAATATGGTTATAATTAACCATATAATTTGATACAAGAATGTTTTATGGTTGATGTTTGTTTTAGCACAGACAACATTGCTTTACATCAGGCGTGGTGGCGGTCAAGCGTGTTTCTCATGATTGTCGCTTTCCATCAGACCCATATCTTGATTGTTTCGACACCCGACACTAAGTTCTCTTTCAAAATCTGTTATAATATTGTTGTTTTACTAGATGGTAACTCATTTATATAAATGAGGAATAGCAAATGCCCAAGAATATTTCCTCGGGTACCCCCAAGAGTACGTATTCGACCGTGGGGTATTGACGCAAGGAAAAGCAACGGTCCAAAAAAAACTGCCCTGTGGGACCCCAAGAATACGTATTCGACCGGGGATAATGATCCATTTATATAAATGAGGAACAACAAAGGCCCAACAATAATGCCTTGTGAGACCCCATAGTGTACGAAATCGACCGTGGGTTATTGACTTATTTATATAAATGAAAAACAACAAAGGCCCAACAACACTGCCTTGTGGGACCCTCAAGAGTACGTATTCGACCGTGGGGTAGTGACGTATTTATATAAATGAGGAACAGCAAAGGTCCAATAGCCTTGTGGGACCCCAAAGTGAATGTATTCCATTGTGGATTTTGTCGTATTTTTGTTTTGTAGCAGACCATCTAATTATGAGTTTAGATCTTTCTACAGCTTCGACCGGCATGTACTCTGTGTAATTCTATATTATGTATTTGATAAGTGAACTGATTGTATGTTTTGGTATCTAGTTGTGCAATCGTTGATGTTTCTTTGCCAATGGAGAATTCGTTAAGTTTAAATGCTTGATGTTGTACAATGATGAAATAAAGTTAATGAATGATTGTATTGTATGAATTTTATTTAATTTTCCTCTGTCGCAAAGAGCCATTCATGTCACGTTCCCTGTCCGCTAAGCCGCTGGTTCAGGAAACGTGTGCTTGAAAAGCACTAAGACGTTCTTGAGCAATATGTGCGTCAGACGACATAAAATATAGGTACAACTTCTAGAGTAAATAACTCTACTGAACGTAGTGGGACTGTTCCTTGCACTGGACGTATTGGTACGATCATATTATTATAGCAAAGAAAAACGATAGGACATACGAAATATAATTGTCAGTCATAGGAACTGCCGATAGAAGTGAAAACTTGTAACTCAGAATTTGATAGATTACTTTGGAAACTACGCGGGTGAAACCGGGGGGCGAGGTCATGAGCATGCTCATCTAGATCATGCATTTTTAGATGACCAATGGCCGTGGTCCCGAATTTATCCGAAGATTTCTTATCATTCCCGACCGTGACTCTAGAAGTCAATTCACAGCCCACGAAAAATCTGTTAAAATAAGTTTTCACTTTGCCATCTAGATACTCGTAGATGGCCATGCTCTATTTGCTCGTAGCCGCGCCCTCCTTTCCCGTAGTTTCCAAAATGAGCTATCAAATTCTAAGTTATAAGTTTTAACTTGTATCGGCAGTTCCTATGACTGCCGATTTCTTTTTTCTTATTCAGACTACTACTACGACAATAAAAACCAAATTATTCAAAAAACCCTATTAGACTTGCAGGTCACTTTTGTATCTTTGTATTAAATAAATAAATAGGTATTGGTGGACAATTCACACACAACACCATCTGTATTGGGACTGGGGACGTGAATACGTATAGATCACTAGGACGTTTTTGTGCCCTCACTCTCTAAGTAAAAGGCTTAGGATTACACTTGGCCAAATTTAGTCGACTGAATTCAGAGGGAAATTTGAAGTAACGTTACTCGACTGAACTCGGAACCAAACAATCTTCTCTTCTGAATATAGTGTGCTAGCTTACTGAACACTTCATTGAATAAAGTAGATACTAAATTAAACCAAATATAACAAGCGTTTAAGATTGAATTTCGTTTTTCAGAATAAATATGAAATGGAATGCGTCGCTCGAGCGAGTCTCTTGTCCTGATGGATGCAATCTTGATGTCTTCATGTCAAGAGTGACTGTGTTTCTTCTAGGAAAAGGTGTACCATTGTAGACCGTATCAGGGATCATGACGTATCGTAAAAAAAGAAGGATAGTGTGTAGACTTCAGTTGATTACATTACAAACTTTTGTGTCATCTTTTTTATAGGATGATGAGGCAATAAGGAAACGGTCTAAATAACAAATACAGTAAGCACGTGATTCGAACCCCGCACACAACGTGCCTCGCCCGCGGCTCGCGCGGCACTGAGCGCTGACAGCGGACAACGCCCGCGGTCACCGGGCACGCACACATCCACAGCGCGTCTGTGAACCGTTACCACGAGTAAACAGTGTTTCCACTTTAATCATTTCCTTTCCCCTCGGCTCCATTAAGATTTCCCCTTTTTCCCCTCAAAAATTATTCTGGTATAGTTTAGGCACCCCCCTCAGGAGAGATTCAAATTTTATAAAATTACAACCAATCTCAATAATATTTAAGCTTTCATGCCTCATCGAAAACCATATTATAAGAAACATCGCCATATTGAAAAATAAAATATATTTGGAACTGATATCTGACTAATTATAGGAAAAATTTCCTCAATATGACGAAGTTTTTTTTTTTTTTTGTTTGATTAGGCATGATTTCCCCTTTTTATTCCCCTCTGGACTCTAATTTCCCCTCAAAAGGGGAAGTTCCCCTCATTGTGGAAACACTGCGAGTAAAGCTTGCGTCGTTTCGTGAGACAAAACTACTCGTTATAGTTTCTCATAGGCAAAGACTCTAGTGCGAAAAAGACTTCCGTCTTGAACATCGCCGCAAAATTGCTAGCTTATCCGTTTTTTATCGAATACACTTCGGAGTTTGCAACTGTTCTGCATGATCTAAAATCACCTTGCCCATTTTTCTTTTGAACTTCTCATAGCTCGAAGCAGCGGCATCGTTTTATGGTTGATGTTCCAAAGACACTAACGAAGAGGTATGACTTTACTTTTGTGATAGGAACGTCTAGCTGTGGAATGCGTTGCCTGAGTGGGGTTTTCTCGATGGTTATATTCTTGGTGTCTTCAAATCGAGAGTGAATCGGTTTCTTCTAGGTAAACACGCTCCATCGAAGACTGCATCGTCGCATTAACATCAGCAGAGATGGCAATCAAGTGTAAATTTATAAAAGTTAAAAAAATTAAAAGTCCTATATTTAATTAAAATGACGCTTTATTAACTATATATTTAAGAAAATATATTATTATTATTCAAATATAACAATCTCAGATTTAGGCGATTTAAATTCAAATTAAGCTAAACAAATAAAACTGACTATTAGGCTACGTTCACACAGACCGGCTCGGAGAGGCGAGCAGATTCTTATCACGTTGAAAACTAGAGTATGTAGTATTTGTAGTCAAGTCTATTTTGCATGTGCACTGCTTTTGTCATTGAGAATGTAGTCCAAGCGCCGCAGCAAATAAAGTAAGTTTGTAATGCAATGTACGGGACCTGGTGTTTTTTTTTTGGAATATGCTCTTGAACATACAATTTTTAACGTACGATGCGCGGTTCGCGATATATTCAATAAAACGTGTTTCCCAAGATGGCGGCTGAAGCGAACCCCCTCCCGCCGGGCCAACTTGGACTTACATTCAGGGAACAATATTGATAATATTAAAAAAAAAATTGGTTGCCTGTAAAGTCGGTATACGGGCGAAAGTTTTACGTGACAACGACTTTGAGTGGTAAAATAATTTTACGGAAGGGACGCGTGCCTTTCACTTTTTATGTCTGTCTCTCTCGCTCTTAGGCGGGCTAACCATGCCCGAGTGGAAGGGACGCGTGCCTCTCACTCGCTCTCGTTGTGAGCGCATAACGTGAGCGGAGCGTAACGCAGTTTCTTGAAGTGTCACCCGGCAAACCAATTTATAAGACGTTGTCACGTCAAAAACCAGGTCCCGTACGTTGCAAAAAACAACCCCGGTGCTTGGACTAATGCTTGAACGGAGCTAACCGGCTCTGATCGCGAACTTTTTCTTGTGTGTGTTTTTTTTTATATATTGGTGGACAATTCACACACAACACCATCTGACTCCCAAACTAAGCAAAGCTTGTAATATGGCGGCCAGATAGCGGATATAATACTTGATTGCATGCTTTCTGTCTCGCTCGCTTCTATGTGAAACAGTTGGCTGCTCCGCTCCGACCAACGTCCAAGCGCACACGATCCGGTCTGTGTGAACGGACCCTTAACGACACCATAACAGCAACAACTAGCACAGCTAACTAGTATTCTAACACCGCCAGATTATAATCTCACGGTAGGTTAGGTTTGTAATCTTACGAATAATCTGACTGTTTTTTACAATTACGGGTTAACAGTGACATACACATGCCTAGAAAATTCTGGTTTTGTTAGGTAGTTGTAATTTTAATTTCGATTTTCAACCTTATCGACATAAAAAAAATAGTTTTTTTTTAAATTATGTTGATTTACATAAAAGTAAATAATAACAAGTAAATAATAAAGTTACACATTAAAAAACACTGGAATGTCTGTTGTAAAGTTAGAAAACATTCGAATGAAGCACATTTCATATTCGAATATACCTGCACAAAATTCAATTGATGTAGTTCACCATATTTGACAAAATTTACAACTGTATTTTATCTCGGTTTTTTATCGGATACACGTCGAAGAGTGTGCCAATGATCTGCATGATCTTACACCACCTTGCCCTCTTTTTCTATCCTGACTTCTTGGAGCTCGAACAAGCGACATCGTTTCACGGTTGGTGTTCTAAAGACACGAACGAGGGCTACTTTTGTGATAAGAACGTCTAGGCTGTGGAATGTATCGCCTGATTTTCCCGATGGTTAAAATGTTGGTGTCTTCAAATCGAGAGTGAATCGGTTTCTTCTAGGTAAGCACGCTCCACCTTCACTTAATATCAACCAAGATGGCGGTCAAGAGTAAATCTATAAAAGTTACAAAAATGCAGGTATATTCGCATCCTAAAAACAAGCAATTGATTAACAAAATAACACTTGTAATAAAAAAATCTTACATAATATGTCATAAAATCGGGTTTCTTATCACTATTCATAAGTTAGGCGGGGCGCAAACGTGGCCACTTTTTGTGTCCTGTATCAGATACAAGCTACCGACGAGTATCTGTTTTCTATAGATCAGTATGAAACAATCCGCTCCCTGCGCAAACGTGAACATTTTGCGTCCGTAACTGGATACAAAAGATGATTCGGAAACTATAAGTGTCTACGTTGGCACAGCGCCTCAACAACGTATCATTTGAAGTAAATATTTATACAGATCTGTAATAATTTTAGCCCAGGATAGCCCACAAGTGAGAAATAGTAATGAAAATGTCACAGTTTGATTATAGGTGTCATTACATGCCTGATTGCGGTGAAATTAGAGCCACTTTATGAGCAAATGTGTGTTAAAAATATAATTTAACAGTCACATTGTCCTACAAATTGCGTGGTACATTATCCCGGTCCTACGCTCAGAAATATTTCATCCTAGCTATCTCTGTCAGCTACCATAATAGAGAGTTTCTTAAAGGAAATTGTTGGACGTTTCATCAAAATGAACCTATTTACGCAAAATTAGCTTGATAGTAATCAAATGCAAAAATTGTACGAGGGATCCTGGACTATTTTTATTACTTTTTAAACTGGTATCACTGGTGATTCAAAAGTTCAAATACTCATTGATGTCAGTCATCACTCCCCAGCAGTGAGAGAGGGTCTTCAAACACCGGCTCAGCCGATTTTGATGTGGTTGCGAGCGATGCGGAGTCCTCTTTTGACGAGGTAGGTGCGGGTAAGTTAGGCTTTGGTTCTGTGCAAGAAATATTAAGTACTGTTACAAGTAAATAAAAATAATTGTCAGTCATAGGAACTGTGATAGAAGTGAAAACTTATAACTCAGAATTTGATAGCTTACTTTGGAATCTACGCGGGTGAAACCGGCATGGCCATTTAGAAATGCTGGGTCTATATGTGGTTGCATAACAATTTTCAGAGACGCGGGACGCGCGCTCCCGCCATTGCCAACATTACAATGTTAGTATTTCGGGAGCGCAGTTATCGGTATATCAGCGTTTCTTCTAAGATCAAAGGTGATGAACTCCTAGTAATATTTATTTATACTGTGGTATTACATAGTATTTGGTGAAGGCAAACCATGAGATTTTTCCGTACTAAGAAATGGTTAAATAGGTTTACTCTTTAAAAATTACATAATGCTACCAAACATTTGATAGAGAATTTCAAAATTAAAATATACCAGCAAAATATCTTTATAACCTGCTGAAAGACCTTGGCTTATCCAGGAGTGCAGTAAGTTCTATACTAGAACGTGTATCTAAAGCTGCACTAGTAGGCTCATATCAGATTTGGCTGGGCAGGGAGAGAAAGACAAGTAGTGAAGGTGAGTGTTGATGTACGTCAGAAAGGGCCCCTTAAACCTACGCCCGAGTCACAAGTCTCGGGAACTACTCGAGTTTTTCTCTCTCTGCCACACGATGGACCCGGCACCCGCACGGTGAATCCATGGAATGCTAAGAAGATCGTCTCTTATCTATATAAGTACCAAATTTCATTCCTTCAGTAGTTTTTTGTGATAGAGTAACAAACATAGATTTTTACAAATTGTCGCGTTTATAACATTCTGTCGAGATGGTAATGAAAAACAAACTCACATTTACAAAATTTAGAATATTGGTTTTGAATTAAAAGAACTTACCACTTTTTTGTTTCTTTAAACCGAACAAATCATCATCATCATCGTCGTCGTCACCAAATAGAGAACCTTTCACGACGACTTCTTTTCTCTCCTTCACTTCTCTGTTTTTCACTTCTTTGTTCTTCTTTTCCGTGCTCTTCTTACCGGTAAATAAATCTTCTTCGCTGTCAGAATCGAAAATAGTAGTTTTCTTTAAGATTTTCTTGTTTTTAGTGAATAGTTCTTCGTCTGAATCATCAAAGAGATTACTTTTATTATCTTTTAAAGATTTAGTATCTTTTGCAGACTTTGATTCTTCTTTAGCTAATTTAGTATTTATTTGTTCTTTGTTTGTATCTTCTATGTAAGCTTTTCCTAAAGTTTTAATTCCATCAGTATTTTTAAAGATATCATTTTTTTCTGTGTTAGGTTTCAAATTATTGACGAATGTTTCTGTGTTTTTGGGATCTGTATTAAATATGTCTTCATCATTAAGAATGTAAACAATTTTTGTTGTGGTTTGTTTGTCTGTTACATTTTGCGTTTGGTTTTCAATTTCTTTTGAAATAGACGGAACTGCGGAACTTTTATGTGGTACATTTGTCAATATACTATCAAATATATCGTCTTCTCTAGCTAAATATTTTTTATCAGACTCTTTTGCAACTAATTCTTGGGTTTTCGTTAAAGAATCTGTAGTGATTTCTTGGATATTTTGATCTTTAGTGTCTTGAATAAGATTGTTCTTATTACTTTCGTTCAGATCTTCTTTGCCGAAATAATCTTCCCGTTTGCTATCTTCTTTAGTCCTTATGGGTTTAGGTTCATCGAAAGAACTCGAGTTGTCTGTGTCATCTCCGAAGTCTATAGCAGACTTTCTTACAGCCTCGTGTCTGGCCTTTCTACTACTTGGCCTCCTTTTAACTTGTATCCTAGGCCTTTGTTTAGATAAATTATTGTCTAAAACTTCAGATTTCTCATCGAACGCAACAGATTTTTCTGATTTCAATTCATCCTCATCTGTTATCTTATTTTCATCTTGAAAGCTAATCGATACAGGTTCAGAATCTGTTTCATCAGGTCTTCTGTAATTTTTTTGTTCGACTTCTGATTGTTCATCTTTGCGTTCTTTCAGTATTTTCTTAGGAGATGCTCCTGGCATCAAAGCGTTCACGTTTATGTTAAAGTTTATAGTGTTCAATTTGCCAATCTTCTTTATTTCTGTATCTTTTTTAGGCGATTCCGATTTAAAAATATCGTCGAATTCATCTTTTTTATCTTTATTTGTATATAAATTTGAATTGTTTTGATCTAATTTTGGACTATCGTTTCGACTAGGTTTAGGTAAGTCTGGTAAACTACCAAACAGTTCATCATCTGAATCTGTATTATCCACTATAACATTTTCAGTATTTTTAACTATTTTAGAAGAAAATAAGTCCTCGTTTTCGATTTCATCAAAAATGTTAGTTCGAGGTTTATCCGCAGATATTTTATTAAATATAGGCTTATCATAATCTACAATACTTTGATCTACAACTTTAACACTATGAGGCACATTTTCTTCATGATTAGGCACAGCATTAAAGTCTTTACTTTTATCGATTTCTATAGAATTAGGCACAGCTTTTGTAGTAGAAGCAAATAATTCATCTTCATTATCATTTAAATTTTCTACTAATTTCGAAACGTTTTCTTGTTCTGGTATTGAGGCAAAGATATCATTTTCATCATCTGCCAATTTTATAGATTGCATCACATTACCAGATTGTTGTACAGGACTAAACAAATCATCATCAGGTTCTGTACTTTTATCAGTTTTCGTCGTAAAATCGACGTCTATAGCAGGAGGTTCGTCAACAAATATATCAAAGTTAGCGTTTTTCATAAATATTTCTGGTTTCTCGTCGGATATAACATCGTCTTTCTTGAAAAATAACGACTCATCATCTGAATCATCGTCAAAAAGTGCGTTGACGTTTTTACTTTTTTTAGGTTCTGCTGGTTTTTCAAAAGCAGGAGGTTCAGTAAATATGTCATCAAATAAGTCAGCACCTGAAGTTGCTGTCTTAGTTTTGGATGTAATAGCTTCAATTTCGTCAGGTTCAAATGGATCGTCAAAAACGGCTTGTTTGACTTCATGTTTACTTTTATTAGAAATAGTTACTGCATTTGCTTCATTTTCAATATTTCCTATACTTGTTGACTTAGCTATTGGTTTTGAGTCAGGTTTTAATACCTCTTTTGATGTATTTACGTCTTGTATAGATTCAACCACTTTTGACTCATCCGTGACGATTTCGTGAGCCTGAACTATATCTACATTTTTTGGGTCTGAAAACAAATGATTATCATCAAAACTATCAGTTTTCTTGCTTGTTTCATTTTCAGGTACGTTTGACTCAATTTTATATGTTATATCTTGTGTTTCATCAACAATGATATGAGTTGAAATATCTTTATTTTTGACACTGTTCGTGGAATCATCTTTACTTGAACTAAAGCTTTTATCAATAACAGGTTCATCAATTGACGTTGTACTTTCTACTTTGGTCGAATATTTCTGATCATTCGATTCTTTTAATTTGTTAGCAGTAATAAACAGATCATCTATCTCATCTTCATCGAAAAGAGATGGACTTTGAATTAATTGTTTTTCGTCTACTTTTAATTTATTCTTTGATGGTAATTTATTTTCGTCATTAGTTTTGTCTTTTGTTTCAGGGGTATTTTTATCAGAAGTAAAATCATTTTCAATGGCATTTGTTTTTTTATTAGCTGGAGTTTTCAGTTTAGCAAAAATATCATCGTCACTATCCGAATCAAATATACTTTTCGTTTTTATCTGTGGTTTAGGAAGGGTTTTAGCGGTTTGCGGAGAATCATTAGATAAAGGTTTTTCTTGATTTAGTTCTGTTGGTTTTTTGATGATATTTGTGTTAGTTGCGTCTTTTTCGCTTACAGTAATATTTGCGTTGTCGTCTTTCGCTTGAGATTGCGACTTTTTAGCAATTATTGTGTTAGATTCTTTCACATCGCTAAATAACTCATCATCGCTGCTAAATATACTGTTATTTGCTTTGGAAGTGGTTGCATTACTTGGACTTTCGTTATTGTTTTTACTTTTATTTGTTGAATTCACTTCGACATCAGAGAAAAGACCATCATCATCAAATATCGACTTCTGATTCGATTTATTCGTCGGTAGTTTAACATTACTCGTAAATATATCATCTATGTCATCAAATAAGTTATCGTTGAACAGATCTTTGACGCTAGTTTTGCTTTCT